>OX467710.1:63081940-63571940 GCA_950111635.1 Agelastica alni
GTCAACTAATTATAGAGATTTGGCTCTTTGGAATTCTACTCTTGTTTGTTAATAATCAAACCAGATGCAAAGTCCAAAGGATGCCTATGATATACAAAAGATAAAATAATTATAATATACAGGGTAAATACATTACACATTACGTGAATTTTTTGTCGCGTAAATGAGACCTCATCGATCACACCAATAGTTTAAGTGATAAAATGAGTTCAGCAAAAGAATGTTATTTAAAACATGGTGTATTCTGAACTTTGTAAAGAGTAAAGAAGTATATTATAGTTTCATATAAGAACACCTATTTGTGAGCAGCTGCATGAGCTATGAGCTAGATGATACCAGCTCATATCTAACCTGAATGAAATTTCACTTTAAGTTAAGGACTGATTTTTGTGAAATATTAACTCAACTATAAGTTCATTTAATTAAAACAGGTTTAAAACAAATAGGGGTATAATTTGGACTTTAGTTTATACCAAAAAAATAAAAATATATACATGGTTTATTGCATTTTCTTAATAAACCTTATAGGTAACTGTACAATATTTTCTAATGTTCTTTATTTTTACATTTTCTTTTAAAAAGGTTTATATTTAATAAAAATAAGCAATATTGGTGCCATATTTAGTATACCTACAAAAATATTTTCCATACTGCGTTGTATTGTAGGAAATTTAATATTTGAAATTTGGTTTTAAAAATTAAATTATTGTTAATCAATTATTATAATTGCCAGAAACTTGAATTAAAATGGCTTAAGAGATTAAAATTATCGAAATATATTTAATATGTACAGTTGAATTTCTGAAAAAGTCTTACCAATGATTTATTATAATACAAAAAATAACATACGCACTGTTTTAAAGTATAAATTTCGTGTAATGGAGAAATAATTAATTTTACTGTTTTATTAAATTATTAAATATTTGAATTTATCCACGGATCCTAACCATAAATTAAAAAATTCGTAAAAAAAATCTGTTTCCACCATATTTATTTCGATTAACGTGGACAAAATCATTGAAATTGAAAATAAACTCTGTAAATATAATTTACGCATTTAATTTTATTATTAGTAGATAGTGGTAGTAGTTATGGTTATTAAGACTTTTCAAAAACTAATAATTAAATTGTAAATGGTTCTTACTTTTACCGTTTTCTAACTCGTCCTCCATGTGAAACTCACTTAAAAATTAATAAAAAAAAAGAACAAAACAATAAAAACAAAAAAAAATTAACTTAACAAAAACGTGCTTCACCGACTAAACCATTATCGAAAAATAAACAAGATACCCTTTCTCATGGGCTTCTAGATTCGTACTACGGCTCTAGGACCCAGGGAACCTTAAAAAACATTCGAGGCCAATGAATGTCTATTTTCCGACTGGTCCCTACAGAACCACACGATAGAGCTTAGTTTCGAACATAAAACACGCGAAGTTCTTCAGTTGTTTGGTATTTCGAAGTTTACTATGATAGTGGCTAAAGAATGCGTTACCATTCATAAAATTCTTTAGTTAGAAAGCATAGGCGGCGGTGCCAAAATTTGTATATTTTTCATTAGAATATAAAAAGAATTTAAAAGATCAAAGATGTCGATAGGACGCATCATTTTTACTAAACCTTTTAAAAAAACGTTCGTTATTTTATTTTGGTAGGTGGAATAAGTGAAGTCACAAATAAATAATTTTTTCATAGAAATTAATTGTTAAATAAATAAAAATATTATGGTATCCTTTGAGCCAGTTTAAAGAATACAGACATAACATTTTTGGTTCAGAATACTGAAGCAGAACGAACAATCTAGCAACAAATGCAAGCAGGTGTGTTACGGAAAAAGTGCAATAAAAATATTGTAAACATTTTATTAAATTATCCCATTATTAATTTTGCTTACCTACCTAAATTATTTTAAAATATACTTCCAATTAATACCTCTTGAGTGAACAGAAGACCTGAATGTTATTAAGAACAAAGTTAAGGCCCGCCGCAAATTGAAACCAGCACACGCACATACCACGCGTGCACTATTTTGTAAAACATGTTTTGAGACAGAGCGGCGCATATTGTACCAATCCCACGGCCAGGTTTGTTTTCAAACTGTTTCGTGAGGGTCGTGGGTCTATACTTTTGTCAGTGTGATCAGTTTTTTCTAACTGGAAAATGGAACCTCACTGTCTTCTGTTTAACTTCTTTAAATACACTATTTGGAATTCCACTTGAACACTTGAACAGTTGAACTCCCCATGACTATCTCTTTTTCGTAAATACTCATTCGTTTTACTTCTTTTTCCTTCTTTGCTGGGTAGGTGCAACAGGATAAATGTTTCTTCAACCTCAGATTCAGATTGTAAATCCAGAAAGAGATGTTACTGGCCTGCTGTCATCTTGAATACTGGGAGAAGTAATAGAGATTTGGATATAAGTCGTTGGTGTAGGCTGTGTTTCGGTCACATGTAGGCTACGCATAGGTTGTGCGTGGGCTGGGTTCAATTTGCGGCGGGCCCAAATACAATAACTTCAAATTTTGCATAACATATGTTTTTTAAATGTATATTCACCGAAGGCACAACTGAGAACACAAAAGTATAACGTCTAAATACATACATAAATATAGTCACGCATTTTTCCCGTAGGGGTAGGCAGACACCACTTCCTTCCACTTGCTAAGGATCTGACACACATCTTTTGCTTCCTCCACTTTCATTAGTGCTTTACACCACAGCGTTCTCTTATCTCACTATTCTTTACTTTATGCAACCGAGTCACCTCGGCTATACTTCTCAAACTACTCATCTCCGCAGCATTAATCCTATTTTCATGCTTCTTCTGCCAAACCCAACATTCACTACCATACATAGGTGTAGGAACCAACCCACCTCTATGCACAGCCAGACGTGCCTTTTTTGACACTCTCTGGCTTTTCATAAAGCTATGCAGTGCCCCACCCTTCGCTCAATGTCACTGTCATACTTTCCAACTGTCGTAAACTTTGAACCCAAGTACACAAATTCATTTACTTGTTCCACTCTTTCTCCCTCAATCGAAACTTTACAAATTGTCATGCTTTATTCTCTTTCAAAAATCATTACTTTTGTTTTGCTTACATTTATTTTCATCCCTTTGATTTTTAGGGCATCATGCATAACATTAACCATCGCCTGCAACTCCTTTTTAGATGACTAATATGACTTGATTATCGGCGTAAAGAAGGCATGTGACGATCAAATCATTCATTTTCAATCCATACGCACTCTCTTTCAAATCTTGTAAACAATCGTCTATGCATAAGTTAAACAGCCATAGTGAAGCCACACATACCTGTCTTACACCTCTTTCGATGCTAAACCAGTCCGTGTAAGCTTAAAAGGATTATATAGAGACAAAACATCAAATAAGTATGAAACAAAACTTTAAAATTATTTTGGCCTTTAACATGATTAGTATACTTGCAGACGAAAAGAAAATTTAAACATGTGTTTAAATCGAGAGTTGTCGAGTTACAAAAATAATTTTAATACTAGCCTGATTTTCATGGCAAATTTTAGGAGCTCTTAGTATGTGACATTAATAGCATCATTCCCAATGGGCATATATTCTTCAAACCATTTTTCTTATACATTACAAGTAAGAGCCAGCATAATAATTCCTCCCGAAAACTTTGTGTAAAATTTATTGTGGAAGAAATATGTCGCTATTTTGTGATAAGATACAAGTATTTAGTTTTGTGATTAATTTTTTTGGTGCTTATCTTTTTAGTAAGTAACTAAAATTGGATAATACAGGAGACACAAAAGTTTAACGGTATCGTCAAGATTATCTTTTACCGAAGCTTTGCTTGAAAAACAAAACACTGTTTTTTAAATTATTAACATATTTATAAACATACTTTTACAAAGTAGTGTCTTTCCTGTATCAGTAGGCAAAAAAAGATAATCGTATTTTGCCGCATAGAATCCTGTGTATGTTTATTAATCGTGTTACTGTGTATAAAATCACGTTTTCGTACATACAGGGTATTTCAAAAAATAGTAACCCCGTCTCTAGGATAGGTAGAAAACTAAAAATAATTGGGATTTGCTTAGTCAAAAATGTTCGTAGCGCAATCCGTATTTAAGATAAAGGGCGTTGAAGAAAAAAAAATGTATACGCATTTATTACGATTTTGCCGAAACTACTGGAAACATTGTAATATTTTATAAGAATATATTTTAGAAGCTGATTCATCCCATGAAGTTGTTTTTATATCTGAGTCTAGCTACACGGTTCGTACCAAGTAGTATTGATCATAACTTTTTTAAGGTTAGATTTATTATTTAAAATTTAAAGTGAACTTAAATATTATTCAATTTTACACCAATTGGTACTCTTGGTAAAACTCGATACTGTGTACCGTTTTCAGAATATTTTGATTTGAAAATTATGAAGTAATAACCAATTTTTTTTTCTTCAACGTCCTTTATCTTGAATACGGATGGCGTTACGAAAAATTTTTACTAAGCAAACCCCAATTATTTTTCAGTTTTATACCCATCCTAGAGACCTGTTATTTTAAACATACAGGTAAATATTTTATAGAAATTAAAAAGTTGCAAGCGGTATTTTCAACTAGGTATCCTAAAATGCCTAGTTAAAGAATGTACATTTTGCTTGCTTTGGGAGTTATATCTTTTTTTGCATCTCTGTGTATAAAGTTTAATTGTTCGTTAAAAACATCCAGTTGTACCATTAAAAAAAATACAAAAAATGGGTCAGATTTAAATAGATAATTTAAAATGCATACATTTTAGTCATTTAGTTATTGCACTAAGAAAAAAATGAATGTAAGCAATACGAAAGTAATGGTTATTGAAAAAAAAGAAATCATGACAAACTGTGAATTTTCCATTAAGAAAAAAAAAAGTGAAACAAGTAAATGAATGTGTGTACTTCGTTTTAAAGTGTACGAGAGATGGAAAGTATGACAGTGACATTAAGCGAAGGGTGTTGGCAGAAAAACAAATGAATGGGGCACTGCAGAGCTTTATGAACAGCCAGAAAGTGTTTAAAAAGGTACGTCTGGCTGTGCATAAAGGTGTGTTGGTTCCTACACTTATGTATGGTAGTGAATGTTGGGTTTGGCAAAAGAAGCATGAAAATAGGATTTGCTGTGGAGATGAGTAGTCTGAGAAGTATAGACGAAGTGACTCGGTTGGATCAAGTACAGAATAGTGAGATAAGAGAGCGCTGTGGTGTAAAAGAAGATGTGATTACAAAAATAGATAAAGGAATGCTTAGATGGTTTGGACACGTAGAAAGAATGGATAAAGGAAGATTGACGAAAGAAATTTATAAGCCGAGTGTGAATGGACGGAGGTGGGTAGAGATCGACCTCGGCGAACATATCTTGATCAGATCAACATTGTTTTGGAAAAAGGCCAGGTCAAGAGTACCTACCAACAACCGACGAGCATGTATGAGAGCATTGATAAAATTATAGGAATCAAAAGATGTGTGCAAGAACCGTAGCAAGTGGAAGAAAGTGGTCTCTGCCTACCCCTATGGGAAAAAGACGTGACTATATATATATATATGTATGTATGTAAATTATACTATTTTTAATACAGAATTTTAAGATCTTTTTAATAATATAATTATTCCATGTCAGGAATATTTGTATGAAAAATATGATAAAATTATTTTATAAAAAGAGATAGTTTTAGAAAACAAAAATAGGAATTGGAGAATTTTTAAACTTGTCAGTATTGAGGGAATAGCATTAAAATTATTGTTAGTAATAATCAAGCATTGTTTATAACAATTAAATATTGTCACTAACAAATGATTATTAATCATAAATATTACAAAAAATGTTCAATTGTTACAAACAATTGAAAATAGCTCCTGCTTATGAAATGATAAAAAAAGTTTGAAAGAATACAGTTGACATAAACAGAAGTTTGTTAATGATAATTATAATTTGTTATAAACAATGAAATGATTTCATTTGTTGTTCTTGAGATAAGCTAGACGAAAAATAATTCTAAAAGTTTGCTATTTTTTTCAGTTTTTTTATTCTCCATAAAAAACCACCAAAACGATTTTGCTGAAAATCTAATCAGTTCTAAGTTGCGTAATTATGCGTCGAATGGAATTGGTCCTATGTCGATATCATTTTTTGTTCTCGAGTTAATCGAGACGAAAAATAATTCCGAACGTACGTACGAACATACGCACATGGGTACATTCACAGAGACGTCCACTTAAAAACTATTGTATTCGACTCTGGGGACCTTGTAATGTGGAAATATGTCAAAATTCGGGATTCGCAAAATCGGACTAATTACTATAACTTCTACTGGGAAGTTAAAACGACCTAAGTATGACAAAGGATACCCAATCCTGACAAAGGATCTTCTTTTATTGAACCAGTGAGGAAAGAACTTTTTCACATACATTTCCATAGATCGCTGCGAGTAGAAAAACGTTTTTAACGCGAGCGTTATAAAGAAATTTCCTTACTTTTTTGTATTGGGCTTTTCTAAATGTTTTATCAAAAAAACAATATAAAAGGTACAGGTTAAATTTTAATGTAGGTCCTTGCGAAGTATTTACAAATTGTATTAATCACTGGACGAAAAGGCCTCCCCTCAAAAGTCACGCGACACAACACAACCCCACGTGTAGATTAGTAATTGTCCATCACAGTGTAATTTAGAAAGGACGAAGAGCAACATTATATCGGGGGGTACGCCATTGCAAAGTGAGGGCGTCTCTAAGCAACCGCCAATCATATTCGGGCGTCTTTAAATGACGTCACAGTTGTAATATTTTACACTCCGTGAGTGTGGAAGATTTGATCAATATAGACGAATGGATGGCATTTTATTATTGAAATTAGAAATTCGCATGGCTGGCCGAATTATTGACATTTCTCGGATCTTTATGTTGTTTTAGTATCGAGTTTTGTAAATGAAAGGTGAAAGAGTCTTACAATTGGTGTTGAAATATTGACTTCTACAAAAATCATTCTCTTTTAAGATATTATATTTTAACATTTTAAGTTTGTTTCATTCGAAAATTAAAAGTTTTCCTTTTTAAGTAACATTTGGTGAACACAATTTCACCCTTGAAAATTTTTTTATTTTATTATTTCGGAGAAGTAAGTATTCCAACTACAAGTCATAAAAACCAGGTACAATTCGAGCATTGTATAGACTGCATGAACATCAAATGTTTCACGATGTAAAAAAGACAACTGTAGAAATAAAGTTGCAAGCAGTAAGTTCTCTCCGATCCTTGATGGTGTTAAAAAACACTTCCGAAAGCTCTATTTCAATAAATAAAATCTTCCAATGAATAAAATCTTCATTCATTCTAAAATAATACACCGACACTTTTATCCATAATACCAACAGTTGGTTTAGGTATAATAACGTTGTATATAAATCATAGTTTCGTAAAACGCATGTAGCTAAATTGGTGTGAGTGAACTGATATTAAAAAATAAGAGTTTATGCATTTGTATGATCAAATAAAGATACAGTATTAGAAATAGAACAGTGTACATAGAGTGCTAGATGAGTCGAATTTTGTATGGTTTAGAAAAACATTAACACTAATATACAGGTAATAATATAATGCCCTGAAAATCAAAGGAACAAAAATAAGTGTTAGCAAAACGAAAACAATGGTTTTTGAAAGAGAAGAAAGCATGACAAACTGTGAAGTTTCGATTGAGGAAGAAAAAGTGGAACAAGTAAATCAATTTGTGTATTTGGGTTCAAAGTTTACGAGAGATGGAAAGTATGACAGTGACATTTAGCGAAGGGTGTTGGCAGAAAAACAAATGAATGAGGCACTGCATAGCTTTATAAACGCCCAGAAAGTGTCAAAAAAGGCACGTCTGGCTGTGCAAAAAGATGTGTTGGTTCCTACACTTATGTATGGTAGTGAATGTTGGGTTTCGCAGAAGAAACATGAAAATAGGATTAATGCCGCGGAGATGAGTAGTCTGAGAAGTTAGCCGGAGTGACTCGGTTAAATAAAGTAAAAAATAGTGAGATAAGGAAACGCTGTGGTGTAAAAGAAGATGTTGTTACAAAGATAGATAAAGGAATGCTTAGATGGTTTGGACACGTAGAAAGGATGGATAAAGGAAGATTGACGAAACAAATATATAAGGCGAGTGTGAATGAACAAGTCGGTAGAGGTCGACCTCAGCGAACATATCTCAATCTTATCAACATTGTTTTGAAGAAAGGCCAGGTCAAGAATACCAACATCCGACGAGCATGTATGAGAGCACTGATGAAAGTAGAGAAAGCAAAAAAAAGTGTGTAAGAACCGTAGCAAGTGGAAGGAAGTGGTCTCTGCCTACCCCCACGGGGAAAAGGCGTGACTATATGTATTTATCTATGTATGTATTTTGAATGGCAAATATTTATTACCTATCAGGTACCTTTTTTGAATTAGAAATAAAGTTATGCTTCGTGTAAAATTTATTTATAAAAAATGCAAAGCGCTTTTAGCTGTTAAGCCATCATCAGTGCGTTACCTGCAAATAAGTAATAGAATTGTTGAAGAAATTGAAGTATACAATTAAGAGAGTTTTGATTCCTTTTATTTTTTAGGTTGCAGAGGTGAAGAAAATCCTTTATGGAGAGTTTATAAGTCTGAAAGCTCAAGGTCTACTGTGTGACTCCACTGACTGTGTTAGGTCTACTCACTAAAAACTCTACCCCTATTTAGGTTCGTCTGGCTATTGCCTCCGGTGACACATAGGCCTGTTGGCCCATTGTATCTTGCCTATGTGTTTTTTATCATTGTACAATGGAGACCCGATCCGCAGACCGCCCGACAAGGACCCGAAAACAGCAAAAGACATAGTGCCCCACCGCGAGGCACTGGTCCAAAAATACAGGCAATGCCCGGGACCTAGAACCACGCTGTACCCAATCCAGTACCAGTACCAGTACAAGTTCTGTACTGGGTGGGAATAATGTAGCCGCCCAAGAACCACCCATCTCTTTAGAGCTCCGCAGCAGTACAGCAAGCGCTCCACCACCCCCAGATCCCCGCCGCACAACCCGCAGGCCAGGCCTTCATTTCACAATCACTTAGGGTCGCATAACACTTTGGATTGGAAGTATTTTAGTTACCTTTTACCATACCTAGGATCTATTTTATTTTCCTCGTATGCCCAGTGGAAATAAGTAAAAGAATTTTCAAACAAATTATCTGCCTACGGTCTCCCAACCAAATTGCGCCAATGGCTCATGAGCTTCATGCAAGATCGCTCCTTACATGTTGCAATTGACGGTATTTTTTTTGATGCTTTAAAAACCAATGCCTGGTTTTTCCAGAGTTCCATGCAACTTCGCTCAGCATCTGAAAACCTCTGCCCAGAAATCTGAGAAAAGCGTTGCGGCTCTGAGCAGGATAACTCTGAATGTAAGGGGGCCAGGAGAAAAGAAGAGGGGAATGCTCTATAATGTAGTGCCTTCTATTTTTTTATACGGAGCGCCCATCTGGCATAAACACCAAAAAAATAAAAGAAACAAGCTCTTACTAACGAGAGTACAACGAAAAATGTTACAAAGAGTCATCAGTGCATACCGCACTGTTTCCGTGAAGGCGGCACAAGCGGTTGCCGGGATTGTACCAATCGAGCTAATGGCAGAGGAAAGATAGAGGCTATATGGAAGAGAGGATGGAAGCACGTCCAAAGCCAAGTTAGGAGATAAATCAAGAACTCTAGAAAAATGGCAGGAACTGTGGGATAACACCGAAAACGAGGCGCAATAGACAAAAACACTGATACCACGCATAAGAAAATGGAGAAAATGCAAACATAGGCGGGGCGGTTACTGTCTTTTTTGAAATTCTAACGGGACATGGGTCTTTCAAAGCTTAACTTGGAAAAATGAGAAAAACATAAAGTGAACAGTGCGTGTACTGCGGAGCAGTAGATCCAGTGGTACACACAATCTTTCAATGTGAAAGGTGGAAAGAAGAAAGGAAGCAAACCCAGCTGGCCATAGGTTTTGAAATTAATACAACCTAATGGCAACTTTTGTGAAAGAAGTTATGCATAGAAATTAAGCAGACGAAAGGCAAGAAGCCAATCAGTGATAAGAAATGATTTGAGGCCCACCTCATCTGAGGATATGCGAAAAGTTTTTCCAGGGAGGTGGGTGGTTACACAGGAGTTTTTATTCAGTAGGAGTCCGACTTTATCGACTCGCGATAAAGCCTAGGCAGTCGGCGACCATTGTAGGGTTTTTTCCCCATAAAAAAAAACTGAAGGTGAACGGAGCTGAAGGAACTAAAAGTCTGAGAGCCAAAAAAATTTCAAAAATGATGTTTTAAACAAATGGTGTTACATTACTAATCTAATTGTAACGCTTATGAAAAAAGATGCTCTTACGATAAGAAAGCCCTGTATTCTAATTGTAACGCTTATGAAAAATATGCTCTTACGATAAGAAAGCCCTGTATTCATTTTCATTACAAAAAAAGTTCATAAAAAATTGGAAAAAATCTATTTTTATTTTTTACTTTCCAAGGGAAAACGGAATATCAAAAGTATGTGTCAACAATAAACTCTCTAGCAGTTTTGAAATAAAAAACGGGCTCAAGCAAGGTGACGGCCTATCACCTTTTTTTATCCTTTCTAACCCTTTTAATCTTGTCCTAGAGAAAGCAGTGAGAGTAGCCGGAGTAAAAACAGAGTTACATACAGTACAAGGACCTAAACTGCTGTTGGCATACGCAGACGATATTGACGTTCTAGGAAGATTCACAAGCTCCGTAAAGAAAACAAAGTTGGAAGAGCCACGAGTAATTAAGGGTTAAAAGTGAACGAAGAAAAAACAAAATACATGTGCGTAAACCGAACACAACGGCGAGATAGATTAGACCAAAACATCACATTCGGTACCCTCAGTGTCGAAAGAGTGGAACGCTTCAAGTATCTGTGAGCAATAATTACCGCATATAACGACATCATGGAAGAAATAAAGAGCAGGATACAAGTGACAAGCCGATGTATGTACGCACTGGATAATCTGATGAAATCGAAAGGTCTTGTAAGAACATCAAAAGTGAAAATCAACAAAACCATTGTCCGACCCATACTAACGTATGGGTCTGAGACGTGGATCATAACAAAAAAAACAAAGAAAAACTAAGGCGATTTGTGCGTAAGATTTTGAAAAAAATTTCGGACCGTACCACGATACTACCACAAATAGATATAGAATAAGAAACAAATGCCAAAATTAGGAGATTGTTTAAGGATGGAGATGTGGCACAAGAAATTTCCGTCCATGTGGAAAAACGCTAAAGTCCAATCAATTCCGAAAAAAGGAAAGAAGACTATTCCTGCGAATTATCGCCCTATTGCATTGCTCTCAATCATATCCAAAGTTATGGAAAAAGCGATTAACACAGAACTCATCAAATATCTGGAGAAATTTGAGATAATTCATGACAGACAATATGGATTTCGACAACTTCGGTCTACTGGAGATTTGCTGGCTTATGTCACTCAGCTCTGGACAAAAACTATTGAAAAGTTTAGTGAATCCCGTGCAATAGCCTTGGATATATCTAAAGCCTTTGACCGCGTTTGGCACCGGCATTGTTAAGTAAATTATCTGCATACAGTCTCCCAACCAAAGTGAATTCCTCAAATCATCCCATCACAATGTCCGGAAATACCCTTGAACCAAGTCCCTCCATCTCGATTTTGGGAGTCACGGTGTCCAATAATATATCTTGGCATGACCATGTTGCTAACATCGCAAAGTCGGCAAGCCAGAGGCTAGGATTTCTGTGGAAAGCCAGAAAGTTTTATACTCCTGATCAACTGTTGACGACGTACAAGGCTCAAATCTGACCTCTACTGGAGTATTGCTCGCACATTTTGGGGTTCAGCACCAAGACATTCTCTTCGTCTTCTAGATTCCATTCAGAAAAGAGCCATTCACTTAATAAACAGTTCAACTCTCACAGATACCCTTCACCCTCTAGAACATAGAAGAAGAGTTGCAGACCAATCATTGCTCTACAGATATTTCCATGGCAGATGCTTCAGAGAAATAAAAACTCTTGTACCACAATTGGCCACATTCGGCCCAAGAACTCGGCACGCTGATCAGTCTCACCCATTTACTCTCAAGATTGACACTACAAGGACCAATCTTCATCAAGAATCCTTTTTTTACAGGGCTGCTACGGAATGAAATAAGCTTCCAAAATCAGTTTTTCCAGAGAACTATGACCTGCAACTTTTTAAAAAGCGTTTCCACAATCATTTCCTTTCTATAATCTCTTCCACTTCTAATTGTCACAGTGCGGGCCGTCCGCAGCCCACACGATAGGTCTACCCTTTTTGCGACTATTTTCATAAAAAAAAAATCAAAGGCCAGAGACTAAGATGGACAGATAATGTGCATAGACTACAGGATGAGAGACTGGTGAAGTTGATATATGAGGAGATTCCTACGGGAAGAAGGCCACCTGGACGACTCAGAATGCGTTGGAGAGACAACATTGTGTCAGATATATAAAAAATGAACATCCCCTTCGAACATAGAATTATGGAGGATCGGAACACCTGGAAAAAAGTTGTACAGTCAGCCAAGAGCCCATTTGTCTTAAGGTAAGTTATGTGTAATCTAGTAACTCTTAACCCTAGAATATGTGGTTTAATTTATGACCTACCTTTTTGTTACACCCACAGTATACTGAGTGGACCAAAAGTCTGGAAACGGACAATAATCTCGTAAATTGCTAGTCCGAATTGTACAAAATTTGGAATAAGCCTATTTTGAGATACGGAGATTCCAGATTTGACATTTGCAATGTTGTCAGATTTTCCGTTTCTCCGATATTATTATTCACTTTGGTTTTTAAATGAATCACCCTATATATTTAATCAGAATTGGAATCTTCTCTTTAATACGAGTTCAGTCATATGTAACACTTGGACAAGGTCTGAAAAAATGTGGTAGACGCATTATACCATCCATTAGAGTACTGTCAACTTACAAATGGAGCACATTTTAAACACTTGATTAAGTAATCATTATGTTAAAAATGTTATCTTTCCATTTTTGCGTTTAAATGTAGTTTAAAATAGTTTGTATTAAAAAAACTATTGAGACAATTAGGCGTTGCCACACTTCTGTTTTATTTATTAAAGACCTTCTAGACTACATAGAATCATAAGTGCTACATATGGCTGATCTCGTATTAAAGAGGAGATTTCAATAATGACTAAATATATAGGGTGATGTATTTAAAAAACCAAAGCGGCTAATTATATCAGAGAAACTGCAAATCTGACAATATTGCAAATGTCAAATCTGGAATCTCCATATATCAAAATAGGCTTATTTTAAATTTTGTACGATTCGGAGAGGAAATTTACGAGATAATTATCCGTTTCCAGACTTTTGGTCAACTCTGTATAAACTCCTATTCAAAATTACCGCAACAATATGAAATTTTCCAAAAAATTAATTTATCTTTTTCTTATGTCCGTTTTTGAAGTTAATCATGTATTTGAAGAGTAGGTTATGCATATTTTGTCTCGTTGTCGATAACAACTATCAAAACAATTTGTTTAGATTTACATTTTTTAAAGAATTTGTTGCAAGATAGATTTTGTGCAGTACTTGTGATATATTTTCGTAAAAGTAAGCTTATAAAGATGCTTGAATGAGGTAACAAATTATTCTAGAAGTGCGAAAACGATGCTTTAACGACCGAGATGAACGTTTTATTAGACAATAGGTACGTTTTAAGGATGTTCGATGATTACATAGTAACATTGAGGTTGGCATAAAACGTTGAAAAAACTGTTTTTTATGAGCTAAAAAGGGACCATGATTTTTTCGATATTTTTTATCTTTTAGTTTTTAAAAAATCATTTTTAAATAAATTTAACATGGGTTCTTATAGAGATGTGTAAAATTCAGTTTTTCCAACTCAATTTTCAACTATTTCTTACATTGATAAGGATAAAAAAATAAAGTATCTTATGAAAGCTAAAAAATTTGTAGATTGATTTGCACTTTTCTTAAATATACTTTTTCTTCTTTTATTAGGCCTTGAGCCTGTTCTTATCCGATCTCTTTTCCTCTACTGCTGCAGCCTTATTTGTCATATATTTAATACTCGTATATTGCTAGTCTGAATCTTAAAGAGAAGGAAGTTTTAAAATATATTTTGTGTGTTGTCTGATAGTATTTAAAAGACCAAAGTTATGATTATCGACAGGGTCCAGAATAATATGCCAGACATCCTTCACCTGGGTCAATGCACTGATTTCAAATGAGAGTGGCTGTTCTCAGGAAATCATTCGTAGATGCGAAATCGCTCGACAGACAGCGAAAAGCTTCCAAAAAACATGAAAAGATAGTGCTATCACATTAAACACCAAAAAAACTATCATTAAAACATTGATATTCCCGGTACTTCTATACGGAGCAGAAACATGGTCGATGAAGACTGTCGATCGCAGGAAGATCGACGCGTTTAAACTATGGTGCCGAAGAAGAATTCTACGAGTTACCTGGACAGCAAGAAAAACTAATGCATCCATCATCCAAGAAGTAAACGAACCCCAAAGACTATCCAAAATAGTGCCTGCTCGAATTCACAAAAGAGACGAAGACATCTGGAGCGACTAATAGTTCGGGGTCGGGTAGAAGGTACTAGGTCCCGAGGTAGGTCCCCTACACGCTGAACTGATCAAATAAGGGCATCCACTGACTTAAAATTCAACCAAACAGCACTCAGCGCCTACAACCGTGGAAAATTGCGGGAAATTATAAAGCGAGTAACGAAGTAATACGAAGCTTGATCACGACTCTTTTGTCAAGAGGAAAGCGAAGAAAAAGAAGATTACTAGTCCCCGTAAGTGGAAGTGTTGCCCACCAAGAGAGACAGCAACTGCATTCTTCTATCTCACTTATTCATACTCGATCAGTTGTGCGCAAGCGTTGCGACTGTAGTGGGGAAGCTTTTAATGCAGTTAATGCAGACCCGCAGTCTAGTCTCCTATGTCTATGGGTTAGGTTAGGCTAATAATAATCGGTATTAATTGAGGCAGTAAAAGTAAAAAATTAGCCTAACCTAACACTAACTGTACCTGGTGAAGTTTGAAAATGCGGGGACGTATTAGAAAAGACCCCGATTTATCGCTAAAAATAAATTTGAGGTTAAAAAAACTTTACTATGTTTGCTCCACATATTAATAGTAATTAATACTTATGTTTGTAGCACAATTTAAAAAAGCAAAAAGTAATTGACATCAACAGCATGAGAACTCAGCATAAAACAGGAGCCAAACCAAACATGGAGCATGCGCAGATTATTCCACACTTGATTGGTCGACATGGGTGTAACCTTTAATGTATGCTCACGTAATGATGTTGCTTGTTTTTTACAAGCAAATTATAACAATATTATAGTTCTCTAGTAGTTTTAAAAATCGAACATAAACTTTAAAAAAAAATTGTGGAATAAATGAAATGTAGTAATCAAAAAGCAGACACTAATGTGTCAACAATGCGTTGTTGCCAAAGATATCTTATGTATATTATTAACTTAAAAATATTTGGGAAATCATAAAATAATATTAGATATATTTTTTATTATATACCTAAAAATATACTAAAATTAAGTTTTCATCAAAAACGCTTTATTAATATCTTTTTACAGAGCCTTGATAGAATTTGCATTAATTTTGTTTTCTTAGGTTGGCAGCTCTGACACTTTCCCCTTGCCTCTCTGACCCCCGCTGGAATCATCGAACATCCTTAAGAAACAAGACTGTCACTAGTTCTGTGAACAGAAACAAACTCGAAGCGGTTTGCCATGTCACAATTTCTTCTAAAACAGTTAGAAAAGATGGTTAAATGAAGCTGGATTAAACATTAGAAGACCAGCCACGGCACCCTTGCTTACTATAAAGAACAGAGCTTCCAAGATACGTTTATTTTTTAAATTATCAAAAATGGTTTGTGGATAATTGGAAAAAAGTTTTATTTACAAATGAAACTATGGTTAACCCAAAACATCCAAATTGTCGTGAACAAGTCTGGCGAAGGCCAGAAGAGAAGTTTGCTCATAGCAATAGATTTGTAGATTTTAGGATGTCATAAAGGCTATGCTGCCTCTCAAGCACTCGACCTGTCAGATCTTTTGTGCATAACCCTTAATCTATTTGAGGCCTGGGATTCCGAGACTTCGTACAAAGTTGATCAGTTACCTGGAGGCTAAGTTCCTGACATCGGAGCGCTTTAGGAAGGCCCCTTCCAGAAACTTGGGCCTCTTGCAGAAAAGCGCTGGGCATTTGCAAAGCAAATGTTCTACAGTTTCAGCGAAGTTCTCGCAGTAGCAGCAACTATCATTCTCTGTTTTGCCCATCTCTTTTAGGTGATAACTCAGATGCAATATCTCAATATCTCTGCAAGGATTCCATTTGTGGCTCTGTTATATGCTTTAATGCTTGCCAAGAATTAGTTCCTGACGGTACGAGATCCATAAATGCTAATTACTATCTTGTGATGTAATATTGTAATAGAACATGTGATGACTTTTGATACTTTTTGGAATCATTCCTGTTTATGCAAGACAACGCTTAATCTCACACTGCTGGAGAGGTACTTTATTATATCTAGATACATAAATGCTGTGATCCGAAGTAGAGGAGGCTACTAGTGTCGCACTTACACGATGAATTTTGCTACCAGTGTCTTATTTACACCATTATTTATTTTTTTAACATTATCTAAATACGTTTTTTTTAACTTTTAATACACCCAATGTCCATAAAAATTATTAAAATTAATTAATTATAGCAATTTGTATGATTTAATATGTTGTCGCATTTAGGCGCGGATCCATGGGGGGGGGGACTAGAGAAAGGAACATTCTCCCCCCAAAATCCTTAAAAATTAATTATGACAATCAATTTAGTTTAAAATAGTTTAAATCGAAAAACTCAACCGGTTGAGTAGTAATACAAGATGGGTTGAAAGATATGATAGGGTTCTGCAATTCGTTTTAACTTTGCCTTTAATTGTAAGAACCTTGGATAAAATAATTGAGCGGAAGAATAAAACTTCCGCAGGTAAATCGGCGATACTATCGGGGGCTTTGTGTGACTCACAGTTTATAGTAGGCCTGTTTTGTCTGCACAAGTAGTAAAAGATTTGATCAGTTATTAAAGAGCAAAAGATAAGAAGCTAAATCTCAGTTTGAAAATTCCCGAGGACTATTTCAGTATATCTTCATGATGCTCTGAAAATCAAAGGGATGAAAATAAAGCATGACAAACTGTGTAGATTTAATTAAACGAGAAAGAGTGGAACAAGTAAACGAATTTGTGTACTTGGGTTCAAAGTTTACGAGAAATGGAAAGTATGACAGTGACATTGAAAAAAGAGTGTTGGCAGGAAAATAAATAATTGTGCCACTGCATAGCTTTATGAGCAGCCAGAAAGTGTCAAAAAAGACACGTCTGGCTGTGCATAGAGGTGTGTTGGTTCCTACACTTATGTATGGTAGTGAATGTTGGGTTTGGCAAAAGAAGCATAAAAAAAGGATTAATGCTGTAGTCTGAGAAGTATAGCTAAAGTGACTCGGTTGGATAAATTGAAGAATAGTGGAGGAAGCAAAAGATGTGTGTAAGAACCGTAGCAAGTGGAAGGAGGTGGTCTCTGCCTACCCTTAAGGGAAAAAGGCGTGACTATATGTATGTATGTATGGTTTTTATTGCACCTCCAATTGTATGTACGCCACACAATCCTTTATTGGTCAACTTTCAAACTTACTATAGTTAAATTTGTTTTTGGATATTTTTGTGTTATTGTTTAATTTTTACAATCTTTTTTCACTCAACCAAAAAATTACTGGATTCTTAAACTTTTTTGTGACAGCATGTTTAAAATATGCTTTCACTTATCGCTGTCTTTGCTTTAAATCCTACCCTGTCTGCAAGGAGATTAAGAACACAAGCATTTCCGGCCACAACTTACTCCTAACATCAAGACGGCTGCGATAAGTTATCTGCAACTCAACTGTTTTAAAATGTGTGGTCTTAGGATTGTTTTTTATTAGTTAGGATTAGAAACGGTACTTTATCTGAGAATATTAACACTTTGTTGTACGCATTTTGAAAGAACTGGCGTAGAGTCCCAAAAATAAATAAATATAAAAATGGAAAAGTTTAAATAATTTTAATCTCCTGTGAATATTTATTTAACATACCATTATCCGCCCTCGATTGAGACATGTCCACGCCACTATCCTCATCTACTGTTACCACTGTCATTCCTGTAACAATTTTTCATATCAATATCCACTTTTAATTAACAAAAAATTTGTAACATTATTAAATAATTATTTGAGGAGCAGATTTGCAAATTACATTTTGTCCATTGTTACAAATTTTCAGGGGAAGCACGAAACTATTACAGAAAAACTAATCGCGAGAAAAAAAAAGCTTGGTATAATATTAAGTAATCAGGTGTAAGTATCTTAATCACGAGTTTTAACACAAAAAATTAAAAAACCAATATGAAAAATCCAAAAAAACTTTTGGACATAAAGCACTTTGTTTGTGTTTAGTGGACAAAAACACAAACTATGGTATTTTCTTAAAATTTAATATTGAAATATTGGTAGATATGCTACTTTAAAAATAATTAACAGAAATGTTATAAGATGTAATTTGACAAAGTTTTAACATATCTTCCTTAGACATTTCTTGGCAATCCAAGTTAGTATTTTTGTGATTGCAAACTAGAGTCAAATTTTCCATATTAATGTCCAAATTAGAATATCTTTAAAATAAAAATGAAACATAAATAACACTTTTTAAGTTTCTAACCTCAACAGTACCTTATTTGTTTTTTTCTTTCACGTGATGATGTACTTCTTTTTTTGTCTGCTACCTCTGTCTATGTTATCACTGTAGCGGTCATATATACAAGTTATGCACAGACGACGTGACAAAACTTTTGCATTTTCGAATCCTCAAAATTCCGACGACTAATTTCACTGGAGACGTTTTTAATCCCAAATCTTGTCCTTTTCAATAAAGCACGTATACGAGCCTAACCTTTATGACCAGAAGCTTCTTTCCTTTTTTAGCTACTCACGTACACTCGCAGTAGCAATGTTAATCTGTATAACTCTAAAATTCCTTTCCGCCGAGTTAAGCATTCTCTAGGAACCGTCATAAAACCTGGGGGATAAAGATAAAAAGGACGGACAGAGGTACACGGAGTCAGTCCGTTTCCGTCAGTCAGTCTCTCAACGGCCCCCGACACAGTCTCTCAACTAACTCCAACAGTCTCTCGACGAACTTCAATACTGACGCACATCGCCTCACTTGCCAAGGTTTTTTTTCGTTTCAATAAATACACGTAGTTAACAGTAATTCGAATTGTTCATCATTTCTCTAACACTCATCACACAAATATCCCAAATCACCAATAATATGTTAACCTTCTAGATCTTTAATTTTGAACAAAAGATAACTTTTAGACAATAAATCTTAAAGCAGGAAATCGGATTGGACATTTAAATATTTTGGCAAATGTTTAACTATAGTCCATGTCTAAGCCAACAGATATTATGACAGTTAGGTACGACTTCAAAATGCAGTTTGAAGTGGTCATAAACAACCACGAAGTGTGCACAGAGAACGGAACTCAACTAGGAAGGGATGCTCTAGTGTGGTACACTAATGGATCCAAGATGAATGAAGGGGTTGGAGTGGGCGTAACAGTGCCGAATTTTAGGATCCCAAAACCCCTTAGTAAGACCCCAACTATATTTTTAGCAGAAATACATGCCATAGAGATATGTGCCCAGGAGTGCATCGAAAGGGACACCCAAAGGGCAGAAATCTATATTATATCAGATAGCTAAGCAGCACTAAAAGCTCTGAAGTCATACACTTCTGAGTTTAGGCTAACTTGGGACTATTAACAATCCCTGAGACAATTGGCAGCTAACAACCAGGTCACTCTAATGTGGGTTCCAGGTAACAAGAAAGTAAGAGGCAACGAGGAAGTCTGCTTTCTCGTTTCCATGCCAAGGAAGCGGCAAATACACAATTTTCCGGCACAGAACCCTTCTGTGCACTCTCTAAGGCCCACTTGAAAGAAGAGGTTCAGCGCTGGGAAACAGATAAAATGAAATCTCACTGGAATAAACTGCCAGGACAAAGACAAGCGAAAAGTCTAGTAATCCTTTCGCCAAAGAAAGCTAAACGGCTTCTCGAGTTGGACAAGAAAGACTTAAAACTGGTGACGAGACTTTTCACCGGACAATGCCCTTTGAGGTATTACCTGAAAAATATGGGCAAAACAGAGAGTGATAGTTGCCGCTACTGCGAGAACTTCGCTGAAACTGCAGAAAATTTGCTTTGCGAATGCCCAGCGCTTTTCTGCAAGAGGCTCAAGTTTATGGATGAGGCCTGCTTAAAGCCCTCAGATGTCAAGAACTTATCTCCCAGGAAATTGATAAATTTTGTACAAAGTCTCGGAATCCCGGGCCTCGAATAGATTAAGGGTTATGCATAAAAGATCTGATAGGTCGAGGTGCTTGAGAGGCTGCATAGCCTTCACGACCCCCCCTACAATCTACTTTCGGCGGCGCTTAAGGTACAGAAGGCACTGGCTGTGGTTCTACTGAAATATCTTTGGGAAATAAATATGAGTGGCTGTTTCCTTCTCATTACATAATCTGTGTTCTGTGTCAAACACACCTATATTGTGCAGATGTTTCTTTAAAGACCAGTATCCGGTACAAACACCCACAGTATAAGTAGTATAAGTTCTTTCCTACTTAGCGAGAGCAGCTTGCCTGCATGTTTAGGTGAGGGTTCTTTCAGCATTAATTTACTGTGTCTAGCTCCCTCTGGCTGTTCCCACTTCAGCTGATGGTGAGAGTGGACCCAGCCATTGATCGCTGCTTTAACGCTGGCAACCACGACAAGGTGACCTTGTTATGGTTAGCCAAGGTTCGTAGGTTTCCGGCACATTCCCGGACAATTTTTGAGTCTATATTCCGTGATGCCAAAGCTTTGAGTGCCGCTTGCTCTGATCTAATGAGGATTGTTATCATGGGAAAATCGCATCTAATGTTAATCAAAAATAAATTAATTGATTCTTCCGAATATTTTAAAATTAAATCTGGAAGTTAATTCAAGTACAGAAGTATTTGTTATCACAAATGGATTACGAGCCCAATCAAATTTTTTTATATCTAAATTTGGGAAGTAATGAATAATTCTCTTCTCTAATGTTATCAATGGGTCAATAACAATACATTTCTAAAATTTGGTGGAAAACTTTGAGAATTTCACGGCACAGCGGTTGAAAATTACTGGGTTATATTATATAAGTGGTTCATAAACAAAAATTCGTTTATGTTAATGTTAATTCTTTTATTTAACCCTTTATTACCCAGGTAAATAGTTATTTTACCATAGCCCAAGTAAGGTGTGAGACACCGTAAACAAAAAAAAAATAAAAAATTTATAATTGCATAAATTTTAATAAATTACCATTCTCAAGTGCATAAGATAATTAAAAAAATCAAAAAGTAATATTATAAAACTTTAATATACCTATAGTAATAATTAGAAACGAAATTCAGTACATTTCTTATATAAAAACAACAGTTACAATTTAAAAATATGTAAATACCAAACAAAGCATAGAAATCCCATTTTATAATTCGGCAAAGACCAAACTAATACCCAACAAAGTAACGGAAATGTGTGGGTCTTTCTCAAAAAAAAATAGATTACTGGTCATTTGAAGCAACATTTAATGGACTTCATAAATATATAAAGCTATTACCTAGGTGGGGTGCAATAAACCCCGCAGCACTTTACAGACGTCTATCTTCTTTTTAGCGAATGAGGATGATTAGAGCATGACTTTCCAGTTCTTTTGTACGGAGTCGAGAGCTGGACATTAACAGAAGCCACGCTCAAACGTCTACAAGCTTTCGAGATGTGGTTGTACAGGAGAATGCTAAGAGTAAGTTGGGTGGAAAAGATCACAAACGAGGAGGTTCTAAGAAGAATGCATAAAGATACAGAAGTGGTCAATATTGTAAAACATCGAAAACTTGAATATTTCGGACATATTATGAGACACCCAGATAAATATGACATTCTACATTTTATAATACAGGGTAAGATTAATAGTAAGAGACGCCCCGGCAGACGAAGAACTTCCTGGCTCAAAAATCTCAGACAGTGGTTTCGTCTCACCACTATACAACTTGTCCGAGCGGCTACCAACAAAATAATGATAACAAACATTATAACCAGAATGATCGCCAACAATCGTTAAACGGTCATGGCACCTAGAAGAAGAAGAAGAATCTACTTTTTGTAATAAGTATAACAAGCATTTTAAATTAAAATAATAATATTGTTGAATTTATATAGTAAAACTCATAGTTACATCATTGCAGGTAGGAAATGACCTTTTTACTGATAAAAAATTTCGTTTGCGACAGGCTTCTAAATAAAAACAGGGTGGTTCAAGTAAAATATAAAAATCCAAGTTAACAGCTGTTGCAGATTATTTAGTAATTATAAGAGTTTATTTGACCATTCTATTAGCGTTCTGCACGTAGGATTTATTGCTCCGTACCATTTCGAAATATAGTATGAAATAAGGATTTAATAATTGTGAATGTAAAGGTACAAAAGAATAAATATTCTATTTCAGATGTTTCTTTGCAAACATATACAGGGTTTCCCCTAAAATATTGCACAAGACATAATACAGTATGCAGGGTAAAAACATTACATTACAATCTTGTGGTTGGGCCTTTGGTATCGGTGATATGTTCTTGTTCAAGGATTAATTTCAATAAATGTTTTGCTTCAGCAATTGGCAATCCGACCAACTGGCTTCTTGGTTCCACCAGGGTCCCGTTTCTTGCCAGTTCATCGGCTATTTCGTTGCCGTTTATCCCTGTATGCCCAGGAACCCATGTAAGAGTGACTTTGTTTACCGTCGCTAACTCAGTGAGGGCTTGCATGCAGTCCTACACCACAGATGATGTTGTGGTGTTACTCACGAAAGCCCCAATGGCCGCGCGACTGTCAGTGAGAATATCAATCTCACTGTTGGTCACTCTGTTTTCTGTCAGGTGCGTAGCGCACCTGAGTATAGCATAGACCTCAGCCTGACAGACCGAGGCTTATTTCCTCAGGGTAAAAAAGTCTTGTAACATTTTTAACAATTACATTAGTATTTATATCCTATTATTATTGTCTACAGAAATTCAGTTAACGCCAGCAACGCTGCACCTTTATACGAAAATAATCGGTTTACTATTTTATAGTACAATTGGTCATGACATGACCTTGCCTTATAATCCAATTAAAAATGTACATTTAATATCCCAATGTAAATCAACATGCCGATTAATACAATTTTTTAAAATGGTTTTAAGTTAGATAAACCGAAATTTCAAATGAATTTAGTTCTGTTTTATTTTAAGGTTTTTAATTTTATTTTTTTTGCATGGAAATTCGGGGTCTCTAACGGTTTTGTTTTGAAACCATCTACAAAATGTTATCGTCGCACAGACGGGTATTTGAGCAATCTAAAAAATACGATTTGGAAAAATATTAATTTGACGCATCCGCTCATTCTTCGTCTGAATCAATTGTTTCTTCTTCATCGTCCGTTGATGATTTCGACTGATTTTCTACATTAGGTGAAGCTGGTTTACTCTTAGTTTTAGGCCTTGGTCTCATTCCCGTTATAATGGGATCTGAACTAAGCAATAACCTATTTAACACATCTAAATTGCAAGATACTCTTGAAAACTTCCTGGCAAAATTCTGGCGATAAATCCGGAAATGTTTATTAAGTGCTTCTGATGCTTTCTCCGATAATTGACCTATCGGAAGCAACGCTTTTTCGATCATGTTTTATTACATTAACTTGATCCGCAGAGAAATCTTCCGATTGGAGAAGAAATTCTAATTTTTAGTTCATGGTATTCAAATTTTAACGCTGCATAATCGTAAATAATTATTTTCTGTTCATTACTCGTACATTTGAGAACCCTGCAAAAAACGACCCAATCAAGAACGCAAAAATAGTTATATTTTTTCAATTTTGTATGTACTCAGTTATTTCAAATAGCCATAATTCACAAAATCGCACTTTTTTGCAAAAAAATTTATTATTACCTCAAATTACGCAGCCTAAGCTTCCAAAAGAATTCAAAATCAATGCCGGGAAATATAAGGAAATATAACTTTTTGCATACAAATGAAACCAATTTGAAGAAAGTGTAAAAATAAACTATCAATCGAAGAAGCTAATTTTGAAATTAGCGAACCTGATAATATATCAAATAGTTGTAAAAACTAAATAATACACTTACCTGGTTGTCCACAATCAATGGTTAACTATATTTCAGTCTAAATAAACACGAATCAATACTTAAATCACGTAAACTAACTATATTTTATTCTAATTTGTCTCGTCAAAGCAACAGTCAGACTCCAACTGACAACTGATCTTACAATCGTTAAAAGTATGCCATAGGCCGGAGATGGATTTTATTATATTCGTAAACTATATGTGCTTCTAGAGGGCTGGTATTCTGTACTTGCGGTAAAATTTACAAAATTGATCTTTGGCCCTCCAGATTGCTCAAATACCCGTATGTGCGTCGTGGCAATCCACTTGATGTAAATCTTGTACTCGTTGGTAATGATATGGACGTAGAAGTTGTTCCTTATAAGTTCTATGGACAATGTTTTTAGAAACACCAACTGTCCAAGCAACAGATCGGGTACTTACTGTTGGATTATTGTCGACAATATCCATTATTTCGTTTATTGTGTATAGAATACGAGCACTTCGTGTTTGTCCACTAGTTTTTTTAGGTACCACAGAAGCCGTAGCCAATAATTTTTGCGACACATTCACAAAACTACGGACATTAGGATTTTGTAGGATAACGTTCTGAATACAGCCGAACAGCTGCATTAGAATAAGGTACCGTGAGCCTCTCCGTATGTAAATAACATGTGATATTCGCGAATCGAAAATGCAGGCAATTTAACAAAAATTACGACTGTTGTCTGAAAATAAATGTTGTGACTAGTTTGTTGTTTGTAAAAAACACGTTAATAAGTAATTAAATTTACCGGTGGTACTTTTTGTGTGAACTTTTTGTTAACTAGAGTACAACGCATGGTTGCCAAACCTACATTTAATTTAAAATTTTTGGGAAAACGGATGACTTAGGGACAAAAGTTTATGGGAATTTTTTGTTCCCAATTATTCATTCTACACCTCCTTTCAAGGAACGCACTATTTTCAGAGACACCCTGTATTGTATTTATACACTAACTATCGCCGGAAATTTATTCAACCCATCCTTTATTAAATGTGGAACGATGAAACTAACAATAAGTATCTTTTTTTAATTTCTAAAAGCTAAAAATCTAATATTTAAAATCTTTGAAATTTATACTACACGATATCTGTATTTAAAGTTGTTATAAATAACTGCGGAGATAAGTAATCTGAGAAGTATAACCGGAGTGACTCTGATGGATAAAATGAAAAATAGTGAGATAAGAGAACGCTTTGCTGTGAAAAAAGACGTGGTAACAAAGATTGATAAAGGTATTCTTAGCTTGTTTCGACGCGTAGAAAGGATGGATGAAAGAATATTGACGAAACAGATTTACGCTGTACCTTAGAGCGAAAGTGGATTGGGCTAATTAAATATGACACCATTAACTGTGTGGAGAAACTTTTCATAAACAATAGTTATTTCATTCTTAAAAAAATTCTCTAAAAAACCTCAAATATACATCCTGCTACCATTTGCTTATTTTTTTTTATACAACAAAACAAGGAAATAAAAAGTAAATTCATTTTATAAAATTATTCAATTGCGTAGCAAACTGGGGGTAAAATATTTGGCCATACCTAACTGAAACGCCGCTGGTAAATGATATCATTAAGTGTTATTAGTCCAGTAACTTAACTGCAATGTTTTGTTAAGTAATTTTTTTTCTGCCTCATGAAAACAAAGGATTTTTAAATATTAATTTTTAACCTAGATATTCTTCATTTTATGAAAGGAGTTTACCAAAAGCGTTTGTTCCTTGTATTCTGAAACATTCTTTATACATTTTTTATTTTAAATTAAAGGCAAAAATAAAATAAGCAATTTTGTGCATACAGATCTTATAAATGTAAATTTTGACAAAGAATAGCAATTTACTGATAACAATTTATAATCCCAATTTATTTTTGTACACATTTTCAAACAAAATATTTGAAAGTTTATTAAAACCATAAAGAAATCTCGTAGGGACCTGTATGTAGAGATATCTGGGGGCCCGGCAGTGCCCCCGCCAAGTCGAGCAAAAAAGCAGCACGACCGTACCATCCTGATCTCGAAGCAGTTCAGGTCATTTTCGACCCCCCCTATAACTTCGTTGTGGATAAAACTAAAACCCTGAATTTGCAGTAACCAAGCAGGCATTGTATAATCACGGTATATTTCAAATTTCATTTAATTTGAACCGGTAGTTTAATATATATAACTAGTCAAAGTTTCTTAATTTTGTCTCTAACTGACTGACCGATCATCAAAACTTTAAGGCACTTCTAGCAGACATAGAAGCTTCAAATTTAGAATACAATTTTAGTGTATAAATCAAAGAAAAACTAAAATATTTTGCAATTTCGGTCCAGTTTTCTGGATACACCAACAGAATAAATAACTGTGTAATCCCATATAAATATATAGGATTACTAAGTTACATTTGCAGTGAATGAATCAGTGTACCTGTATATGTATAATAAAGGAAAAAAAGTAAAACTATCTACAAAAAGAAATGAGATGCTATTAAAATCATAGCTCAGTTCTTCTACCGTAGAAAGTTGTGAGATCCATGTAATATCAAGTCGGTTAATTTATTCAGTCCTGTCGTAAGTTATTACCTAATTAGCTAACCTAACTACATCTTATAGTGACCATATCAATATTAAAAATCTTTTATGTTTTAAATAAATAGATTGACTTGGCAATCGCACTAAACAATCTAATTTAATAAAATATTTATTACTTGTGAGATACATTGTGTTTTCATGCGTCATAATTACAAGAACTTCACGTAAAAAATCTAGGAAACTACTAAAATAATCTTACGTAATTATCCTAAAAATTTTATCTTTGCTACTAAAGCAATTTACTTAAATTTTGCTAAAGACTTTATTACATGTTGCCTACAACAAACATATGGTTAAAACAGCCTGCGTACCGTTGGTTAGAAAATTTCAAGATTGTTAAAATGTTTTTCAACTTACCAAATTGGGAAAATTCCTTAAACAAATCGAAAAAAGTATCAAACTGGTGGATTTGGTCCACTATTACAACCTGCACATTAAAACAAAATTCTCGAACAAGAACCAAACCCCACGCAAGATTATACCGAACTACAAACTATTCAAAAAAAAAAGGTGGCAAATTAACAATTTCGTAAGGGCAGGTAAAAAAAGGAAACAAAAATGCGGCAACTGCCTATTATTTGTCATCCGACTGGAGCATGTTGTGAACTTGAATCCTAGTTGGCTTGGCACACGCGGTTCACGCACTAATCCACCCCTCCCCCGCCATCTTTTTGAGAGTCGGAGGGTAGTCGGTATGTATACACTCACCCTCTTCTTTCAAAAATATCGTGATTTTATCTCGATCGAGAAAAGGAAAGAACTCGCACGGGGCTGGTTATAAACACATATTTTTTGGGTTTAGGGTAGAAACCCCGATTTGTGAGAAGTAGAAAAGCTCAGCCCTTGCAATACGAAGTAAATGTATTAATATAGAGCAGGGATGGCGTACCTTTTTGAGCCTGAGTGCCAAAAAAAAATTTTTTTCGATATAATAATGTCGCGTGCCACATGCCATGAAAATAAAAATGCATCAAATTTTGTGTAACTTTAGATTTTTAATATAAACAAATCATAAATACATCGAAAAAAATGTTTAAGTAGTTGTTAATGGCAAAAGAAAAAAAAGAAAAAAAAATAAACTTAATCAAAAAAAAGTAGAACCCTCAAAACTTCATTATTAGTGAGATTTTTGTTGTTGGATGCTAGATGCCAAATTTTTTATATCGGTTCATAGCTGGTAGCTTTTAATAGAATACAAGCAGTATCAAAATTCCCGTGCAATAGCCTTGGATATATCTAAAGCCTTTGACCGCGTTTGACACCAGGCATTGTTAAGTAAATTATCTGCCTACCATCTCCCAACCAAACTGCGCCAATGGCTCTTGAGCTTCATGCAAGATCGCTCCTTACATGTGGCAGTTGACGGTATTTCTTCTGATGCGTTTAAAACCAATGCCGAGGTCCCCCAGGGTTCCATCCTGTCCCCCACCTTATTTCTTTTAGAAATTCGGACACCTTTTATTTAAAAACATATCGAACTAATATTCTTAAGAATTCTCCTCTTCATACCACATGCATCATAGTTAATAACATGAATTGTGATTTATTCCTTTTTTTCTGTACGCTGTCAGTCATTAAGTCTCATTTTTTTCTTTAAATTCCTTAAACGTATTTTTAATTTTTATTGTAACTAAAATTGTTAAAACTGTATTCCCCCTGCTCTGTAGTTGAGCTAAAAGCTCGTAGAGCAGTGTAAATAAATAAATAAATTTTGTTAATTTTTTCGTTTTTGTGATAAAAGAAATCAAAGAATCTTCAAAATAAATAAAATAATTATAATTTCAATACAAGAAGGTAAGCTGCGGAGATGAGTAGTCCGAGAAGTATAAACACGTAGAGAGGATTTTTATTTTATTAGCAGCGGCACGTAACAGGCTTGTAGAATTAACACCATACCACTCTTTCAAAGTTTTCAGTCAGGACTTGCGTCTTCTTCCTGAACATCTTCTATCTTGGATTTTGCCTTGCATGTTATTCTGTTAGATACGGTACTTTTCCCCTCTCATCACATGTTTAAAATGTTCCAACTTGTGTTTCTTGATGGTAAACATGACTTCTAGTTGCTTCTAAAGACGGGCAAGTACCTCGGTGTTTTGGACTCTGTCTATCCATGATATTCGTAGCAGGCGACGGTAGAACCATTTCACTTCTATTCGGCTACACATTGCCTTTGTTAAAGTCCTTCCATTCCATAGTACAGAATTAGAAATACGTAGCACCGAATACATAGGGGTATTGAAAAGTCTCGAGATGTAAGAACCTTCTTCATGTTGCTACATGCTGCCCTAGCCTGCTCGAAGCGGGATCTTATTTCCTGCGTGCTATCTCACTTGCTGTTCAATAGGCATCCCAGATATCTGAAGCTGGAGACTTGCTGAATCTGTTGGTTGCCTGTTCTCAGGTTTGCTGGAAGCTCACCATTTTTACTAATAACCATAGCTTTGGTTTTACTGTTATTTAATTTGGGCCCTCTTTCTTCGCTTTTAGCCACAATCCTATCCTGTAACGCCTGCAAGTCATCAGCACTTTCTGCCAGTAGAACTGTTTTGTCCGCATAACGCGGTTATTTATTACTTCACCGTTGATATTAATTCCTTTCCGTGCTTCGTCACATGTTTCGGCGAAAATTTGCTCAGAGTATATGTTAAAGAACAGTGGAGAAAGGACATACCCTTGCCTCACACCTCGATGAAAGAGAACGTACTCGGTAGTCATGTCCTCAACTTTGACAGCAGCGATTTGGTTGTAATACAGATTTTTTATAATGCGGACGTCTCTGCTATCCAAGTTCATATTTTGAAGGATGTTGATAAGTTTCCCGTGGGCGACACAGTCACACGCTTTCTGGTAATCAAAAAAACATGCGTATACATCGGAGGAAATGTCGCGACATCTCTGTATTAAGACATGTATGCCGAATAGGGCTTCTCTCGTTCCAAGCCCGTGACGAAATCCAAATTTAGTATCAGAGAGGTGTTCCTCGCATTTACGGTGTAATCGACCATGTATTATTTTGAGGAATATTTTTAGCGTATGACTCATTATGCTAATCATGCGGTAGTCTCCGCATGTTTTTGGCTATGTCTTATTAGGTAGTGTGACGGTATTTTTCCAGAAACATAGATAGCGTTGAAGAGGCTGACCAATTTATCTGTAGATTGGTCGTTGAAAAGCTTAAGTACTACCGAATAGACGTCATCTGGTCTAGCGGATCAGAACAAAATAGTTTTGAAAAAAGGCCAGGTCAAAAGTACCAACAACCGACGAGCATGTATGAGAGCACTAGAGAGAGTAGAGGAAGCAAAAGATGTGCGTAAAAACTTCTTGTAAAAATTACCTTTGAAATGTCCACCATGGTAAATTTAGCACACATTTTTTTTTTTTTTTTTAAAAAGTACTTTCAAAACGTTTCCGCGCAAAAATTTATTTTATAGTGTGTTTTAATGACCTATGAAAGTTTTATGAAATTTTTTTTTTCTTTTAATTCTGGAATTATACCCAATCGACAAACTATATAACAGTAATGCCTCGGCCAATATCAGCAACAACTGACAATAAAATGAGTTCACAACACATCTGACAAGATGTTATGACTGTGATGATGATTTAAAAAAATGTTGGTGTACTATAGTCTTTTTTACATATTGATATCCTGTATATCACGGTACACACAACACCCCTTTTCTGTTAGACTTTGTTTTGAATTTAATTTTAAACAATAAATTAAATACCCAACTAAACCACCAACATTACACACGTGGAAATAATCTAAGGCTATTAATTATTTAAATATTATTAAGCTGCTTCATATTGTATTTTTTACACACATTGTATTTTTTGATATTTTTGTTTAGCACAAAAAAAACATGGTTCTACAGGGTGTTTCACAACGAGGTGACCCCGTCTCTAAGATAGGTAGAAATCTGAAAAATAATTGGGGTTTGCTTAGTAAAAAATTTTTGTAACGCCATCCGTATTCAACATAAAGGGCGTTGAAGAAAAACAATTTGGTTATTACTGTATGTCGAGAATTCTAATTTCTGACAATGGGAAATGCTTTGACTACACTATAACACGCTGGAACTACCTTAAAAAAATTTTTTATATAATTTTATTTATTAAAACTGTTGGGATTATGGATAAAAGGGACGGTGTATTATTTTAAAATGAATGAAGATTTTATTTATTGAAATAGAATTTTCGGAAGTGTGTCTTAACACCATCAAGGATCGGAGAGAACTAGCTGCTTGCAACTTTATTACTACAGTTATCCTTTTTACATCGTGTAACATTTAGTCTTTATGCAGTCAATACAATGCTCGAATTGTACCTGGTTTTTATGACTCGTAGTTTTAAATATTTTAAACGATACTTCTCGAAAATAATAAAATAAAACCTTTTTCAAGGGTGAAATTGTGTTCGCCAAATGTTACTTAAAAGGAAAAACTTTTACTTCCAGAATAAAACATTTAAAATATAATATCTTAAAAAAAATTATTTTTGTATACAGTTAGCAGAAGCAAACAAAAGCGCTGGTGGGCGTGTTCATGTCGCTGTTATTGTATTTTTGGTATCGATATATTTCATTTCATATCGAAAACCGACTATCGATAACATTAAGTGTCAACTGTCAACCCAATTAGTAAGATTAGTTTTGTGTTTAAAATTCCAATAATTTTGTAAACAAGCAAAATTATATCTAGGTCAGTTGTATAGATGAACCATTAGAAAAGTTAAATAAATTAAAACATTGGCAAACTAACAACAAATGTTTTAAATAACAGCTGTCAGCACTCATTAATGTATTATTCATAAAATCATTCGATTGTAATATTTCGATTAAACGCGCCAACCTTTAAACTTTTAAACCTTGCATCGCGATTGGTCGTTTGCATAGATCTATTATAAGAGGAGACGGAACTATTTACTTTTAAAAACGATCATACATTCCCACTTTCTGGTCGACTGTATTGTCTTTATGCGGCCGACTGGAATGTATTGCGCTGTGATGTTTCCTGCTTTCTAGTTATGGCAAGAGGATTGTGATTGTTATTGAATCGTCCATAGTATTTGTTGATTATATTTTTACCAATATTGTGACCATAATTCTATCTCTTATTAATATTTCATGAATTATAACAATCTGAATAATACAACTCATTTTATGGAATGCTGAACCATTGAACTATTTCATTTCGTTAGATCATAGAAATGTGTTGCTCAGTAAGCGACAACGCCGCACGGCTTGTCTGAATCGTTCCACGTGCAAAAATGTGTGTTTACTACGAAATAGGATATTATTAGTAGCGCTGTTGCCGAAGGTGTTGCAACGAGATTTTGGTGTAGTATTGAGGATTTTCAGTATATTATTGCTAAAATTTATTAAAATTTAGTGAAAGAAATGATTCGTCATTGCCAAGTTTATAAAAAACCGTACTATTTAAGCCCCAATGTTTATTTTCACAAGTAAGTTGGAACATCTCATTGTTTACTATTTTTTCATCCAGTAGTGTAGCGATGACGATTTCAATATCAAAATAAACAGGTATTAATTTGAGGCGTAAAACAGGAACATGAAAACCAAACGATGCGGAAATCAATACTTTTCGAGATATTCTCAAAAAAGTTCATTATTTCCCTGTTATACAGCGACACTTATTCAGTGGTATTATCCTTCTTTAGTAGTATTTCATAAGAAATCTATACATCACCTCAAATTTAATCCAATCGAGAAATCAAGGAGTCACGGAACCCTGAGTATAATATTTTAATTTTTACCATTAGGTTACTAAGCTTGCCACGTCTTTTAGTTCTCTAAAGAGTACTCTGCCAGCGGTCTCTCTACTGGCAAATTATGCCCGAGCTCAGCCGTAGAGGGTAGAAGAAAAAAAAATATATAAAAGTGAGCCGCGCCACCGACTTAGACGGTACAAGCCGGAAACCCCTAGGTCTTGTAGGCACTAGCAGAGCCACACGATAAACAACAAACAATTTTGGTGAACTAAATTAATAAAACTATATTTACAATTCCTGCAATATATTAATTAAGTAAAAATGATGTTCTGATTTTTTTTTTTTGCAACAAATTCTGTATTTTTGTAGAGTGGATTAAACGAATTTAATACACTTTTCTTAAAATAATATTTAAAATAATTATAACAATCTTTTAGACAATAATAAAAACCTAATGACGTACAAAAGAGAATTAAAAAAAAATGTTCACAATATTTAAAATTTCAAAAATAATTGGTTTTATATAGAATTCTTGATAGCAAAAGATTAAAAAAAATACAATATAAATGGACTTGCAACAAAAATAATAATTTGAAACCATCACAATAATTACATAATGTATATTCAGTAATGTATACGTTCAGATTCAACTTGGAGCAGGTACAAATTTAATGAAAATAATTTGTTACTTTTAAACTATTGAAAACACTTGGATCAAGCACATAATAACTGATAAGTTGATAAAATTAAACTCAATACTATGTTACTAATTAAAAACTTCATAGAGACGTCACTGTTACATCGATGATCCAAGAAACAGAAACACCAAGTAGTATTATCATAATAATTTCTGCTAAAAACACCAAGCAAGTCTTTATAACACTGAAATTTATCATCGATATGGATGATGGTTATGGAACGTCACGTGCTAATCAACAATGGCTTCCCTCAAATAAATCCCGCATGCGGTTATTTTAACTCGACACCAAACATATCAACAACGAAGGTAAGATAGAATGGCCAAGTTAAAAATCAAATGATTTTTCTTCAAAATCCAATTAAGATGGCCCAAATACAGCCAGATATGAAGAGAAAACCGTAGAGGTTTTGCACACTTGTTAATATCACACGACGACACTAAAATCCTCACTACTGACTCCCAAGACTGACACCAAGCGACTGTCTCCAACTACTCACTCCCAGGCCGGATATCAGAAATGACACGGGACACGCGTCAGCCAAATCTATGTTCCAAACTCATAATCGCGCTCGTCCGTGTTGATAGCTAGCCCATCCACACAGAAAAGCAAACCAAACAATAATATAGCTGACAACACACGACAATTGAGGCCAAAAATCAAGGCAAAATCTAATAACAAAAACCCCCACTCCATCTCCATTAATTAGCAAAAATGTAACAGCCATTAATAATTAAATCCTATCACTACTAGGTATGCAACACTATTTACAACGAATGATATACTTAAGTTAAAACAAAATACGGTATGCAAAACTATTTACGAGCACCAGACTATCAGAGACCCAATTACTAATGGAACGGTAGAAGGGAAAAAAAAATAGGCACCTGACAAGCTGTTAATAAATAGTTTGACAATTTTGAAATACATTACATTTTATTTGTACAATTAATATTAATGATACTAATTTAAGTTGTTTTTTTCATTTCAGACAGTTAGGTAAAGTTATTTAAAAAAAATTTTCGGTACTTTAATTTTATAAAATAACTTAGTTTAACGGGTATTAGTAAAACTGTTCGCTACTTAATTAGCAGCCCTTGAGTTGGAATAATTTAGTTTTATAAAAGTAACTTATAATATTACACACAATTGGCTTTAGAAATGAAACTTTACCGTAAAACTACAAAATTGTCGCCCAACATTTGGGGAATTAGTAAGTTTTTTAAAGTTACACAAAATTGGCACCCCACTTTTGTAATTTTAGAAGAATAGTTTAGTTAGGGTAACACAATTTGGCGCCCAACTTTTGCGGTTTAGAAAAATTCTTTTATTAGGCTACAACACTTCAATTTGATAAAAAACCGAGTATCGCCTATTCATTTTGAACAAACAGCACACCGCTGATTACAAGCATAGCTATAAGTCGACAATAATAATACAGTGTTGTCAGCACGAGGACGGGACAAGGAGAATCGATGGGTCTTCTTTGTCATACTCATGGCCACTCTCATGTAATCATTGCGACAAAACAAACAGAGTTTTAATAATGGAATGTTGCGTCTCCTCTGGATAATAGGTCTATGGTCGTTTGCGATAACATTGAAAATAGTTAGCACATTTTCTACGGCTTTTGTTTGCTTCTGTGAACTGTAGACGAACTCGATATTTCAACATGACTAATTTCATGCAGAGTTCTGACGCACGGGTAAAGATTCAACAATTGTGCTGTAAGTTGAAATTATGCCAGTGTTTTAATCGGAATTATTTAACAAAAATTTATTTAAGGTAGTAAAGCTATCGGATATTTTACGAAAGAAGTACTTGCATAAACGAACATTTTATAATAAAATAAAATTTAGTCACGAAAGAGTTCCGAAATGAATGCAATATCACAGCCGACAAAATGGCGATGGTTTGCGTCGTTTTTTATTCATTTGCGATTCACGTTTATAAAACGATAGGGAGCGTAACGCACGATAGCGATAGGAGGAGGAGACGAGGATAGAAGGCGGTTTTGAATATTTCACGCCAAATAATTTATAGTATAGTCGGACCGTTTACCGTCAGAATAACCTACAAACAAAATAAGGTGTTTTTGGGTGCCTATTAGGGAGATTTTAAGCCACAACTTGAGCATCATACGTTATATCTCTTTATCCACTATTTAAGTACATACAGTAAGTTAATAACGTAATTCGAAAATAAGTTTTTAAGCCATCCCATACTTCCGTTATTTACGTTACAGATATCAGTAACATTTATAACCTTATAAATGAACTTTGTGATAGTTTAATAATCATTCATTAATTTTTTTTATTTAAAATGCCTATTCGTCTTTTATATTTACTATGGAACAAATGATTGACAATATCAAAGATAGGTTAGGTACAATAGTTGTTGTGACGTTAGCGACTTCTCTTCAATTTCCATATCCGATGTTGCCATAACATTTAATTTTGTGAAATGTTTTCATTTCATATTTAAAAAAACATACATACATATATACATAAAGTCACGCCTTTTTCCCATAGTGGTAGGCAGAGACCACTTCCTTCCACTTCCGCTACGGTTCTTACACACATCTTTTGCTTCCTCTACTTTCATTAGTGCTCTCATACATTGTTGGTACTCTTGACCTGGCCTTTCTTTAAAACAATGTTGATCTGATCGAGATCGACCTCTACCGACTTGTCCATTCACACTCGCCTTATAAATTTGTTTCGTCAATCTTCCTTCATCCATCCTTTCTACGTGTCCGAACCATCTAACCACTCGCCTTATAAATTTGTTTCGTCAATCTTCCTTCATCCATCCTTTCTACGTGTCCGAACCATCTAAGCATTCCTTTATCTATCTTTGTAACCACATCTTCTTTTACACCACAGCGTTCTCTTATCTCACTATTTTTAACTTTATCCAACCGAGTCACTCCGGCAATACTTCTCCGCAGCATTAATCCTATTTTCATGCTTCTTCTGCCAAACCCAACATTTACTACCATACATAAGTGTAGGAACCAACACACCTCTATGCACCGCCAGACGTGCCTTTTTTGACACTTTTTGGCTATTCATAAAGCTATGCAGTGCCCCATTCATTTGTTTTCCAACCAACACCCTTCGCTCAATGTCACTGCCATACTTTCCATCTCTAGTAAATTTTGAACCAAAGTACACAAATTCATTAACTTGTTCCACTCTTTCTCCCTCAATCGAAACCCCACAGTTTGTCATGCTTTCTTCTCTTTCAAAAACCGTTACTTTCGTTTTTCTCACATTTATTTTCATCCCTTTGATTTAAAAAAAGTGGTTAAATTGGTGAAAGCTATAGACTTACTTATATTTTCTAAATTTTACATGTATTTATCATAGACTTTGGAGTTTACGATAAAACTTGTAGATTGTAGATTGTAGGGTGGGTCGTGAAGGCCATGCTGCCTCTCAAGCACTTCGACCTATCAGATCTTTTGTGCATAATCCTTAGGCTATTCGAGGCCCGGGATTCCGAGACTTTGAGTAAAGTTTATCAGTTTCCTGGGGGCTAAGTTTCTGACATCGGAGAGCTTTAGGAAGGCCCCTTCCAGGAACTTGAGCCTCTGGGCATTCAAAAAGCAAATGTTCTGCAGTTTCAGCGAAGTTCCCGCAGTAGCGGCAACTATCACTCTCTGTTTTACCCATATTTTTCAGGTAATACCTCAGAGGGCAGTGTCCAGTGAGGAGTGCCGTCACCAGTTTCAAGTCTTTCTTGTCTAACTCGAGAAGCTGTTTAGTTTTCCTTGGCGAAAGACTAGCCTTTTCGCTTGTCTTTGTCCTGGCACTTTATGCCAGTGAGATTTCATTTCATCTTTTTCCCAACGTCGAACCTCTTCTTTCAAGTGGGCTTTGGAAAGTCCACAGAAGGGTTCTGGGCCGGAAAATTGTGTATTTGCCCCTTCTTTGGCAAGGCAATCTGCTTATTCGTTGCCTCCCTTGTGCCTTGTGACCTGGAACCCACATCAAAGTAACCTGATAGTTTGCTGCCAGTTGTCTCAGGGACTGTTTACAGTCACAAGTCAGCTTAGACTCACAAGTGTATGACTTTAGAGCTTTTAGTGCTGCTTGGCTATCTAATAAAATATAGATTTTTGCCCTTCGGTTCTTTCTTTCGATGCACTCCTGGGCACATGTCTCTATGGCATGTATTTCTGCTTGAAAGATGGTTGGGGTGTTACCAAGGGGTTTTAAGAGCCTAAAATTTGGCCCTATAACACCCACTCCAACCCTTTCATCCATCTCGGATCCATCAGTGTACCTCACTAAAGCATCCTTTCCTAGTTGAGGTCCGTTCTTTGTGCAAACTTGGTGGTTGTTTATAACCACTTCAAACTGCATTTCGAAGTCAATACAACTTAAATATAAATGTTCTACAGCAATATCGGTTAATAACGTTATCCCTTATTTTAGCGCTATTGCGCATGCGATGAATAACGGATAAAGTATATTGCTGTTCAAATAGGTGGCTTAAAATGTCCCAATTATCGCATACTTTTTACCTGAGACCCAAGCACCAGCTGCAAGAGTATTAAGAAGACGAAAATAATCAATTTTTATTTCAGATTTTTTTCCAGATTTTACTCTTTTTCAGATCATCACAACTACACATACCGCAAGAACCAAGTGAAAAAAGAAGAGCAGGAAGCCGAGTCCATCAAAACGTCGGATAAACAACAAGAGAAAGATAAGTAAAACATTTTTTTTTCAGAAAACAGTGAGGAATTTGTTCTAACAAATCTAAACTATGACATCGCGGACCTTCGGTCAAAAAGTAACTACGAAAAGAATTTATGTAACTTCTAGTTTACTTAAGACTAACTTTATATTGCCCTGTACTGCGTTAGGTACTTGTGCGCTGACTTCATCGGCCATCTCTGGACCTCAGAGAATCGGTACGAGAAACAGCCTGGTACAATGTGTACTGGGGGTGGTGGCAAGTGCAACTTTTCAAGATGAGGTCCACACTACTAACTTCTCAGTAGAAAGAATGAAAAAATACCATATGTTTTGTTGTTGTAATTATTATTTGGAGATATTGGTGATGTATTTATTTTATGGAAATTTATTTTAACTATACTGAGATTAAATAAAAAACTTTTCGTCAATTTCGACAACATGTATTTAAATTATACGACTGGTTTCGACTATAACGTCATTGTCAAGTAAATATGAACGTAACAGGCTACTTATATCTAGTCCTTAAAGGTTAAGAAGGGGAGAGAAATTGAGGTCTAATTGATTATTTGCAGTTAGGATTTTGGGGTTTTTCTTGAGCTTATGATTTCTAAACTTTCTAACAGATTCATTGTGATTCCTTTATTACAGGTATGCAGAATTTTGAGATCTTCTATTGTAGTTTTATGACTTGTATTTTTAATATGTTCGAATATTGCAGATTTAGTATCGGAAGAAATATGTTCTTTAAAGCGTGATTCGAAATTTTGACCGGTTTGTCCAACGTACGCCGTTGGGCATTCCCCACATTCTATTCTGTAGACCCCCGATTTTTTATATTTGTCTGTTTTTTGTTTAGCATTGAATAATAATTTGCTTAGGTTCAACCCACTTGAAAATGATGTTGTTATATTAAATTTTGAAAAATAGTTGCAAATATTGTTTGATAATTGGCCAATATAACTAATACTCGCATATGTACTTTCTGGTTTTTCCATTATGGAGTATAGTAACCGGGAAGTTCCTTGCTGCTCTTTAGGATTAATAATTCGGTTTAAAAGGTGTATAGGGATATTATTATTTAAAGCTATTTGTTTTATTGTACTAATTTCTATATTGAAGTCTTTATCTGATAGAGGGGTGGAAAAGGCTTTGTGAATCATTTAATCCAATTCCGACGAAAAGTGTTTTATTTTATCTCAGTATAGTTAATTATTATTTGCTTACCTCAATATGATTTTAATGTTTCCATATTTTTTATAAAAATTTTATATTGATAAAACGTCTTGTTAGAAAAAATCTTTTAAATGATGAAAGGTAGTTACAATTTTATTTAATGCTTTAAGTTCATCTTGTAATGTTTATTCTTGAGCTGTAGTCATGTCTTCTTTATGTTTAGTCTTTTGTAAACAAATTTGTGACAAAAATTTCTCTTGATGATGACTTGATGCCGAAAACGTTTGAGAATTTGCTTGTGATAAATAAAAAAATTTTTGGTGCACTGTAGTCTTTTTTTACCTATTGATATCCTGTAAAAAAAAGTCTAACTTTAGATTATAAAAATAAACTGAAAATGTATTTGCCAATACATTTTTCTGATATTTTAGAATCCTACATCTCAGACAGACAGAATTAAACAAGAAAAAGCCTACTCTGACCTTAAGAAAATTAATGCATGTGCCTCTTGTACACGAATGACATTCCTAAATTAGAAAATGATACTTTAGCAACCTTTGCAGACAGAAAGTGTCAAAAGGTACGTTGGCTGTGCATAGAGGAATGTTGGTTCCTACACTTATGTTAGGTAGAAGAAGCATAAATATAGGATTAATGCTGCGGAGATGAGTAGTCTGAGAAGTATAGCCAGATAAAGTAAAGAATAGTGAGATTAGGGAACGCTGTGGTGTAAATGAAGATGTGATTACAAAGATAGAATATCAGTGGTCTGGGTGCGACCCAAGAGGTCCACACTACTAACTTTCCAGTAGAAAGAATAAAAAATAACCATATTTTTTGTTGTTATAATTATTATTAAAATTATTATAAAAAACTATTTCAGATTGTTTATAACGAATTATAATTGTCATTAACAATATTCTGTTTATGTCAACCGTATTCTTTTAAACTTTTTCTCATCATTTTATAAGCGGTAGCTATTAACAATTGAAATTGTTATGATCAATAATCATTTTTTAGTAACAATATTCAATTGTTATAAACAATGCTTAATTATTACTAACAACAATGTTTCACTGTTATAGCGTCTTCAATGCTATTCTCTCAATACTGACACAAGTTTAAATATTCTCCAATTCCTTTTTTTGTTTTCTAAAACTATCTCTTCTTATTAAATATTTTTGTCATATTTTTCATACAAATATTTTTAATATGCAATAATCATATTATTTAAAAGATCTTAAAATTCTGTATTAAAAATAGTATAATTTAAAAATTGCAAAATTCAGGTATTTTATCATTTTTTTCAGTTTTTTTATTCTCCATAAAAAACAGCTCGACCGATTTTGCTAAAAATCTAATCAGTTTTAAGTTGCGTAATTATGCGTCGTATGCAATAGGTCCCACGTCGATATCATTTTTTGTTTAAAATGGAAAAGATGTCTGCCAAGTAAGAAAGTTTTACAATCTAATTTTTGTCGTCGAAATAAGTAACCAGATTTGATTTTTTATCCTTTAGAAATATTCCCATTTCTGTTTTTATTTCCAATAAACGAACTAACATTTTCCCAGGTAGCGGGGAGACAATTTATGGAATGTTGCCGTACACAGGATTAGGTATTGTGATGTCTTTAAATTCATTTACCTCTTACATATGTAGCACTTACAGCACCACCTACGACCACATAAGAAAGTAACGTATATCGCACTGTACAGCCCCACAGAAAGCAGCATATATCCACGAGCGTGCGAAATATTTACCGCACAGGTGCGGGAAGTAACTTTTCGCACGCATGCAGATAAGCTGTCAAATACATAATTTCTTTTTATATTTACCGCTGTCAAGCTGTCAAATATATAATTTCTATTTAAATTTACCTGTGTAATATCTAAATCTAAAAAAATCTCTTTGAAAAGTGTAATTTTTTTATTATCATAATCAAGGATCGAACCAGCGTACTCTTCATCAGAACTCCGATGCCCTATTAACTGATCTAACCATTAATTTGAAAAAGCAGGCTTTGAACAATTTGTGTAAACCGTCAAAAGTTATTTTGATTATATTGTGAATGTTAGGTACATTAATAATTGTGAGGTCAGTTTATATACCTACCTACTAATGTATCCTAGACATGCAAGACAATATCATGGATACTGACAATGATAGTGATAGTGAGTGTACTTCACTAGAAATCGTGAAGGCTGCAAAAATATTCTTCCTAAAAATCCTACCAACAAAATCAAGAGCCAGATGTGAACGTGCATATGAAGAATTTCTCAAATGGAGAAAAAGAAAAAAACTAAATATTCATTTTCATAAAATGTCCTTCTGACATAGTAATGCTAAACATCTGAAAGTGAAAGCATTTTTAAAAAAAAAAATGATGGATACCTACCAACCAAAGAAGTCAAACGTTTTAAACACCCACCGAATTAACGAATTCATAATAAGTGCTCAGTTTCTGTAAACTAAGGTGAGTTTGAAATAATTTCTTGCTTGGGTATTTTACTATTTTAGGTTGTTTTAATTTTCGGAATTTCGGGAGCATGTCGCAAACAAGAGCTAGTGAGAATTACTGTGGATGATATAGAAGATCTGGGCTTTGCTGCTATAATTAGAAATAACAATACAAAAAATAAAATTGACAGAAAATTCAATATTACAGATTAATACAGAAATACAGAAATTCAAAGAATATACAGGATTAAGAACTGCAACACATAACTACAAAATAAAAAATGCACCAAGCAAGTAGTAGGAATAAACAAAATTTCTGTACGTTAGCTCAATTGTAAATTTTTTGAAACTTAATTATCAGGAAGCATATACAAGTCATTGTTTCCGAAGATCATCAGTTACAATACTGGTAGATACAGGAGAAGATATTACCACTCTTAAGAGACACGAAGGATGAAAGTCCTTTGTTGTCGCTAAGTGGTACCTATATCAATGACTCAACTACAAACAGGATGAATATTGCATTTAAAATTGTAGGTGCAGTGCGTGCAACATCTGAAAACAATATTCAGTCTGCAATATTAAAAATAAATCCACAACCATCAACGTCAAGCACTCTATTACAAGCAATAGACTTACTCATAGAAAACATAGAATCTAATCTTTCACACACACCACTAAAATTTACAAACTTTAGAAATAACAATTTTACTTTTAATTTTTATAATAATGCAAACAATTTTTAATTGTAATAATCTACCAATACCTACTTGAATTTTAAGCCTAATATTTAAGTAGAAAGAAGTTCTTGTTCCTAACAATAGTTATTGTTACTTTTTAAAAAAATTATTGCAGTCGTAGGAAAAATAGCGTACATTACTTGTGCGAAAGTGATTTTCACACTCGTGTGATTGTCGCATTTGGATTACGTCTCGTGCTACAATATTTCCCACTCGTGTGAAAAATGTCACTTTCCGCACTCGTTATGCAATACCTATACTATTACCATATATATATATATATATATATATATATATATATATATATATATATATATATATGTGTATCACTTATAAAACCGTGTAACTTTTTTATCAGGTCGGGAAAATCTTGCACAGACGCTATGTTCGTATTAAGACAAATAGTGAAGAAATCGATTAAATACAACAAGCCAGCGTTTGTATGTATTGTCGATCTAACTAGAGCATTTGATCGGGTCCTGCATCTTCTTTACAACAGGCAAATCTCATACAATCTCACCAAAACCATAGAGAACATATACACAAGAAATAAAATACGAGCACAAATAGAAAGAAAACCTCACAGAACCAATACCAGCGGGTAGTGGTATTCGCCAGGAAGACTTCCTGAGTCCCTTTTCAATTTAATAAATTATTCACTGAGATGATAGGGGATGTGCAAGCAGGATTTAGAAGAGGAAGGAGATGTATGGATCAATTCTTTTCCTTACGAGGTATAGCCGAAAAATTCTTGGCTAGAAGTCAGAAGGTCTATTGCGCTTTTATAGAATTGGAATAGGCCTATGACAGAGTGGTGAGGAGTGAATTGTGGTCTACATTGTCTATGTATGAGGTGAGTGGTAGTTTAATACGTGCACTGAAATCACTTTACGAGGATTCCACTGCTTGTGTCAGGATAAACGGAGCTTGCACGGACTGGTTTAACATCGAGAAAGGTGTGAGACAGGGATGTGTGGCTTCGCCATGGCTGTTTAACTTATACATAGACAATTGTTTAAAAGATCTGAAAGAGAGTGCGTATGGATTAAAAAGGAATGATTTGATCGTCAAATGCCTTCTTTACGCCGATGATCAAGTCATATTAGCGTTATCCGAAGAGGAGTTGCAAGCGATGGTTATTGTTATGCATGATTCCCTGAAAATCAAAGGGATGAAAATAAATGTGAGAAAAACGAAAGTAACGGTTTTTGAAAGAGAAGAAAGCATGACAAACTGTGGGGTTTCGATTGAGGGAGAAAGAGTGGAACAAGTTAATGAATTTTTGTACTTTGGTTCAAAATTTACTAGAGGTGGAAAGTATGACAGTGACATTGAGCGAAGGGTGTTGGTTGGAAAACAAATGAATGGGGCACTGCATAGCTTTATGAATAGCCAAAAAGTGTCAAAAAAGGCACGTCTGGCGGTGCATAGAGGTGTGTTGGTTCCTACACTTATGTATGGTAGTGAATGTTGGGTTTGGCAGAAGAAGCATGAAAATAGGATTAATGCTGCGGAGATGAGTAGTCTGAGAAGTATAGCCGGAGTTACTCAGTTTGATAAAGTTAAGAATAGTGAGATAAGAAAACGCTGTGGTGTAAAAGAAGATGTGGTCACAAAGATAGATAAAGGAATGCCATGATGGTTTGGACACGTAGAAAGAATGGATGAAGGAAGATTGACGAAACAAATTTATAAGGCGAGTGTGAATGGGCAAATCGGTAGAGGTCGACCTCGGAGAACATATCTCGATCAGATCAACATTGTTTTGAAGAAAGGCCAGGTCAAGAGTACCAACAACCGAAGAGCATGTATGAGAGCACTGATGAAAGTAAAGGAAGCAAAAGATGTGTGTACGAACCGTAGCAAGTGGAAGGAAGTGGTCTCTGCCTACCCCTATGGGAAAAAGGCGTGACTTTATGTATGTATGTATTATTCAAAGTGTTCAAGGACTAAAGGGAGACAAAATGGGAGATAAAAAAATCAAAATAGTTTGTTATGCTGACGATGCCGCTCTTATTGCAGAAAATGAAGATTACTTCTTCTTCTTCCAGTGCCTGTCCGTTACCGGACGTTGGCGATCATTCTGGCAATAATTATTTTATCAACTGCGACCCTAAGTAGACCCGTGGTGGAGGTTGCAAACCAAATTTGCAGGTTTTTAAGCCATAAGATCCTCCTTCTGCCTGGTCCCCTCTTTCCAAGCACCTTTCCCTGTAAGATAAGCTGCAATAAATCGAATCTTTCGCTGTTTCTCATGATGTGTCCTAAATATTCCAATTTCCGACTTTTGACTGTACTTATGATCTCCATTTCCTTGTTTAAAATGTCGAGTAATCTTTTGTTTGTAACATGGGATGTCCAAGTGATTCTTAGTATACGTCGATACAGCCACATCTCAAATGCGTTCAACCTTTTACTGGCTGCATCTGTTACAGTCCATGACTCAACTCCATATAGGAGCACAGGAAACACATAGCATCGGAGAAGTCGTATTTTAGTTGTTTAGTTCAAAAAGTGGCATTTAAAAATTTTGACATTTTAATGCAGCACGAGCTGCCAGGGTGGTGGTGGATTTTTGCTTATCACTATGTATTTGGTTTTATTCATATTTATATCTATTCCATATTTCTGACTATGCATTGAAAGCTGGGTCATCATATTTTGTAGGTCCTCTAGTTTGTCGGGTAGCAAACAGGAAGAAGGAATGGAGCGAACACATAGGCAGAATGGACAACTGCTGACTTGTGAGAATTGCTCGCAACAAGTCCCCATTGGGACGAAGAGACGTTGGGCGCCCCAGGAAACGATGGAGCGACAGCCTTACGCCAGTGGACGGTAATTGAACAGGCGACTCGCCTAAAATATCAAGAATGAAGAAGAAGAACTTTTTTATTATTTGTAGAGATGTCAAAATTTAAAAAAAAATAATATATTTTCCCGGCCTCCTAATTACTTTCAGCTGCCCCCCTGTTAAGGTTAAGGATCCTTATCATAGAGGATTAAAATAAATAATCGGTTTGGGTAGAAAAATAAACAAACAAAAAATCCCCCTCTTAATGGAGTAATAAAGCAATCACAGATAACCTAAATGTTTTTCGATACAAGATATTGCATAAAATACAATAATGTTTTTGAAAAATGTTATTAGTTTAATTATTAAAAATACAAACAACGTTCCTAAAAAGAATATAATCATTGCCCTTATTCACCATTTTTTTTTCTATTCGTGTCGCAAGCACCCTCGCCCTAAAAACAAACTGACTGACAGCATTCACAATATGCAAAAATGTAATAATTGTTTGCCAATGTCAAAAGCACTTACACTTTTACTTTTCTATCGAAAATAAGCGTTAACAATGCTGTCAATCACACGTCAATGAAAGCTGGGGTGGTCATGCTGACCAGTCGACTAGATTTGCCAGATAACAATACCCCACGACCCCCCCCCCTGCGATAGCTAGTTATACGGAGAAAATGAAAATGATTCGTCAATTTTGGGAAACTAGAGTTTCTTTTTGTTCTATTTTGCAGGGTTATTCAGATGCTTATTTTTAATATTTTTTTCTGTTCATAGAACAATATTTATTTACAAATATATCACATGCTTAACTTGTTTTTTATATTTTCCTTTCACTTAAAGTTAAACTTTATTAAGACCCTTCTGAAATTGTTTTTATCAACCAAAAAAATATAGTAGTTTCTAAACTGGTGAAATTATTAGATTGCTTTTGTTATTAGGGCGAAGCAAGTTTCGTCGTGAGGAAACGTTACGTATTAAAGTTAAAAATATAATTTGTTCGATATACGATATATATATATATATATATATATATATATATATATATATATATATATATAACGAAATAACTGTTCTAAAATTAAAGATATTTAAAAATTAAGCAATATATATTCTTTAATCTAAACACACTTTTTAAACAAAAAGCTAAATTTAAAAACAAAAAGTATTGAATTTAAATTTAATCATAAAATATATTAGTGTGTAAATGTAACATAAATGTTTATTTTAAATGTTTAATTTGACAGTCGTATTTATTAAAGTTTTATTAATATTTAATTTAAAGAAAGCATATTTTAGATTTACATAAAATATAAAAAGTTTTTCTTTTAAAAATACTACTTATACTATAATTTATACAATTATATGAATGGAATACATTGGACAGGAAGCTTAGCTGAAACGAGCACCTTCAAGAGCGCTGCAGAAGCGTAAGAGTTTATTTTAGGATAAGCAGAAGAACATTGGCCAGACCTGTGGCTTAAGACCCATAATGGTTTTATGGACGCACACGGCGATACTTCGACCAAGGCTACTGTACGCTTCGGTAGTGTGATGGCCCATGGTAAAGAAGTCATCAGCCAAGACAATGATAGAGCACACCAGAGCTCTTATACTAAGAGGCGCACTACTCCAGTAGTGGCGATGGGAGCGCTGCTCGATATTGGCTCGCTTCACCTTGAGGTGATTGCTGCAGCTGCGACGACTGTTTGTCGTTTGCAATGGTTGACCTGTGATGTTCTTTATTTGATCCAGCCAACGTGACGGAGATCAGCCTCTGGATCTTCGGCCTTCTACTTTGCTCCGTACTAAAAGTTTCTCTAGGTTATGCTCATTTCTGCGTGTGATGTGTCCAAAATATTGGAGGATTCGTCTCCGGCAGACGGTAGATAGTCGATCCGTGATGCCAAGTTCATTGAGAATTGACACTTTTGTTCTTCTAGCCATCCATGGAATGCGCAACATTCTTCTCCAGCACCACATTTCAAATGCGTCTATGCGGTGTCTATCAGTCGCTTTGATGGTCCACGACTCGGATCCGTATGACAATATAGAGAGCACCAAAGATCTCATCAGAACCATTTTTGTCTTTTTGGTTATCCCTCTGTCTGTCCATATTTTTACCAGGTTCACCATAGCTGCACACCGGCGACTGCACACCGCCTTAAATGTGAACAAAAATGGATAATTAGTGTCTGTGGACACAAAATTTCCGCAAGGTGTCCAGTTCGATCCTGCGCTTAGCACGGGACATGACAGGGTACCGGCTATTTGTGTCTGTAAGAGTCAATGTAAGGTATGTTTCCGAAACGAGAACAATGGACCGGAACCCAAAGATGGCTCCAATACGAGCGCAGGTACTGGGGTTGGAATCTGTAGTCGTCAGAATGTGATCGAAAAGTCGATCTCCCCGGGAGAATAAGCTATAGTTTTTCAAGATGAAATTGTAGCAATCATGCAATGTGCAGAGACGGCGCTCTCCATAGGGGGGACCGGCAGGTGCATCATAATTTGCTAGGACAGCCAAGCGGCAATTAAAGCGCTCGTGGCTACGAATAATAATTTACAATTGATTCTGGAGACTCTGGGTTGCAGACATTCCCTAGAGGCATTGGCGAAAAGCAACAAGGTCACTCTTGTCTGGGTTCCTGGTCACTCTGGAATCAAAGGCAATTAGAAAGCTGATAAGTTGACAAAAGCGGGATTAAAGACTAAGTTAGTGGGTTCAGTGCCAGCTATAGAGATTTCATTTTGGCTAGGCAGAAGGGCAATCCGGGACTGGTTCAGGGACCAGAACTTAATGTACAGGAGAACAGAAACCAGAGACAGGTGCAAACAGGCAAGGACCCTTAAAGGGAACTCACCCCGAGAGGACCTAGCCGGAAACATTACGTCACTGAGTAGGAAGGATGCCAGACTAGCAGTACGTATACTGACCGGTCATGGTACCCGTGGATATCTCATGCACAATCTAGGATTAGCCGACAGCCCTAATTTTGGATTGTGTGGAGAAGACTAAGTCTGACTGTGCTGGGTACAGCCTCACTTGAGCCCAAGCAACTAAGGAAATTACCGATGGGTAAATAAATCTGCTTAACTTTCAAAAAAAAGTAGCACCTCTTTACTACTTATAATGTGGCTTTGGTTTGCTTTAAATTATAAATATAAATATATAAATAAGAAGAGATCCCATTGCCGTCTTGTCACCTGATTTACCGTTATTAGATTTTTGTCTATAGAGCAAAGATTTACTCAAGCAATACAATGATTTTGTTAAGTTTGTCGAGATACTATTCATATAAATCCAACTTTTATAAAATAGTGTGAAGAGTAATAAACACATTAACATTTTTGTTTTAACTTTTAGTATTTTAATAATTGGTTTAATTATTTCTACTTGAAATACGCTAAAGCATTTGATAGCTTTCCAATTATGCAGGTGGAGCGTATGGGGTTGATAGGTGACAATTTTCGTATGTTATTTAGTTGATCTGTTTAATGACAGAAATTTAAATTTACTATTTGTAAGTTAGATTTGCGAGTTTATTAATTATCTATAATTTTTGGTCATTTGCTACTTGCTTCCAATTAGTTATTACAAAAAAAAATTATTTTTTATTTTATTCATTTTTTAAGCAAAGAATTTTATTGGTTTTACTGGCTGTGCAATATTCTTTATTGCAACAAATCGCAAGTTTTTTGATGTTTTTAAATGTCAAAATACAATGATCACAGCCTCCTATGATTGATGCTTGCTGACGCAGGTTATGAATTCCATACCATTAAAGCGCGCATAACGCACGTTAATAAAAACGCAAAAAAACAATTTTCTACCACTTGTATCTACTCAAAACTTATGTAAAATTGAAGAATATACCATTTTCTATGTTGAAATGATATTCCCATGCAACTACAATGAGTAAACTGCCTCCATACGCTTCGATTTCCTGGTGTCAACTGCTCAATCTCCTGGCGAATATTTTCTCTGCTTTCTTGACCGAAGCGAAACATTTTTTACGTCGTGCCACTTGACAGCTTTAAAAGTAAAATAATAATTTCGAGGTTAGGGTCTCACTTGGTTACCATGGCAACTCAACAATCAAGTCGACCAAACATTTTATGTTTCGCTAGTTGACTTGATGAAGAAAATTATTTGCATTGTTGAGAATCGAAAAATAAATTTTAAAAATATTTGATTGTCCACCACAATTCGGTGTGGAATTTTCTTACCGAATACCACGCGAGGTCAAATTAATATCCGGAAATTTTTTCTCGCTCATGAATATTTTTAGAAAATTTCCGGAAATAATTTGACCTCTAGTGGTATTACTAGTGAAAATCTTTGTGATACAAGAACTGCCGCGATTTTGATTTACTACGATTTGGATTGGCTTGGCTTTGATTTTGGACTATAAGATGAGAATTTTGATATTGACTGGATTGGTTTGGTTTTGATTTTGGACTGTTGGATAAGAATTTTGATATTGACTGGTTTGGCTGGCTTTGATTTTGGATCATTATCATCATTTTTGACCATCAAATTCAATTAAAGCTTGCAGATGAAGTTGTCAAGTATAAATCGATCGACACAGTTATAGGTGAGGAACAAGCTGTTAACTATCCAATAGAGTTTCTTAACTCTTTGGAATGCCAACACAAATCTTAAATTTAAAAGTTGGTTCACCCTCGATGCTCATTCGCAACTTAAATCCCCCGAAATTGTGCAACGGAACAAGACTTGTTGTTAAAAAACTATCGCCGAATTTAATCGAAGTAGAAGATGTGCTGATACCACGAATTTCAATGATTTTAATAGATTTTCCATTTAATTTCAAGCGATTTCAGTTTCCAGTGCGCTATAACCATCAACAAGGCTCAAGGTCAATCTCTAAGTGTTACTGGTTTGATCATACAAAGTATCCTGTTTTTCGCACGGTCAATTATATGTTGCCCGCTCTAGAGTTGGAACAACAAAAAATCTTTACGTGTTCACACCTACCGGAAAAACTGTAAAAATATTGTTTATTAGCTGGCATTAAAATAAAACATTTGTTACATAAATAAAATTTTAAAAAAGATTGGGCATCCCTGAAAAAATAAAATAAAAATAATGGGGTGTAGCAACGTACAACGGTTTCTGCTAGTATATTATATACCTAGGTATAGTAAAGTAGTATAATAGTTTGGGTATACACCAGAGTAGGTACATATTTGTTTGATGATATTCTCCTATAATAATAAAGGTATTGATAAGTTTATCATACCCTTATTAATATTTAAAGTGGCTCTTCTTATCTTCATTTAAATCTCTTATTTGTGACAATACAATTAGATCAATAGGAAGTAAAAAAAAATAAACACAACCTTATTTACCACTTTCCTTAAATATATTTTTTCTGTGACAGAAAAAACGTTTGACATTTTATCTCTGTTGACAGGTAAAAAAAAATCACTTTTTATAAAAGCCGTTAACATTTTTAAATACATAAAATTGTCAAATAGTGTCCTGAAAAATAAATGTTTTGCCATAAATGATAAACAGTTTGTTTAAAATAATATTGACAAAACTCATCAATTTATTACGACTTAATAAAAGTTCATCCTTAATTTAAGAATGTTAAGTAAAATAGGCTATTTTTAGTGGTGTCTATAGAAACATTATTACATTTATATTAATACATCAGCATGACATATTTCGAAGTTGCATAGATACGAATATACAAATGGTAACACAGTGATCACTCATATTTTGAACAAAAATGCCACAAACGCACAATGCGATATATTTTCGACATGAAGTGCCCACATTCGCCCATGTTTTGTATAGATATATTTGCAAATCATTCATAATTTGGCAGACTCATTTAAAGCAAACACGCATGTTAAAATTACATTTTAATTCGAACACATGGGGAATAATAACAGAAAAGAATAAACGCTTAAATTTATTACAGATAATGTATTAAATAACCTAATGTATATTAACATTTTAATTTACAAAATTTTAACAATCTTTTATATTTAAAACATTAAAATGGAAATGAGCTTACCGATTAGAAAAGGATCAAGGCATTCTTTGCTATGGTTAAACATACATAAATACATACATATGGTCACGCCTTTTTTCCATAGGGGCAGGCAGAGACCTTCTCAGTTTCATTCGTCACTCTTTTAATCAATATCTTTGCATACAGTTTGCCGACTATGCTGAGTAAACTAATACCTCGGTAGTTCTTACAGTCCTGCTGCGAACCTTTTCCCTTGTAAAGCGGCACGATAACGGCCTTGCACGCTACCACTCCTCCAATATGGTTAAAAATGCGGTACAACAGACTAGTTACCACGCTTTTTTCAGTTTTCAGCATTTCAACCATTATCCCAGCAGCTTTACCATACTGTAGTGATACATTCTGTATTACAATTATATGTATTCTAATGTTATTGTTTAAAGGTGTCAAACACTATTGTCATGTATATGTCAAGTTCTTGTGCTTAATAAACCTTAATTTGGAAGGAATTTATTAAATTTTTTTAAGTACTAGAACTTGACATATATATGACAATAGTGTTTGACAATTCAAACAATAACATTATAATAAATATAAATGTAATACAGAATGTATCACTACACATACAAAAATATTAACTCGGGCTTTTAGGCTCTACTAAGCCAGAACAACAAGTAAGTATTGATTATGCAATGTTGTGTTACAAAGCATATCATCTGTACTTTCATCATTGATGAGATGTATGCGTCCATGACGACTTATGTGTGATAATTCATTAACAACAAACCTAGAACATTTTCCTTTTGACTTGACAAGTAAAAAGCATGCAAAATTGTTTGAGATTGTATGTATGTTACAGTTATAGTGATTAAATAGCTATTTTCTACAAACGTCAACAAATGACAAGATTCGCGCATTGACAACAATATGCGAAGTGACCTTTTTTTTCATTTTCCTTCGTTACCATGACACCGTGCGCGAAGTAGTGTGCGAAATACTTACTTCGCACACTGCATGTAAACTATATGGGATTTTTATATTTTAACCTTTATGTTCCTCAATCAAGCAAAAATCCAAGAAATTATTTATTTATTAATGTATAAAAATAATTAAGGCTTTCAAATTGTGAGAAAATTTAACACTACCTAATTTTGTTTATTATTTACAATGTTAACATTAATGGTGCAGCCAGTGCACGAACCAATATTTATTCCTAAACCAGATAACTCAGATTCAGCTCGTGATATCGTAGTTTTGGGAGTTGGAAGACTATCCATTTTTGATATGCAAGCAACTGCCGTAGAGGTGACAGCACTTGATCCTAAAATTTTACAGTCTTAAATTTTATTTGATATTTGAATTTTATTTGATATTTGAATTTTATTTGATATTATTGATAGAATCTTCCACGTATCCTTCGGCCATAGTCGAAGATTTCCATCCTCCATGTCGTTTCAAAACACATATATCGGCCCCCGTATTAGCAAGGAGTGTGGCTGATGTTCTCCGTAAACAATGGCCCGTGTAGGCATCAGGATTTGGTAATTTTAGGTGTTTTGCTATTAAGCTAGGCATCTTTCCAATACTATTTATTCCAACAACTTGGTTAAAACATCTCTTATTTTGATACTTCAAAAACAATCGGCGACTGGTAGCATAACTTGGACGAAGAGCCGCATATTTTCGGTAAATGTCAGTATAATCTAAATTTGAAACTGTAAAAATTCGTTGTATATTCGTTTTTAGTGAGTTCCTCACGGTGGCAAGCACCCGAAATACCCAGTATTAAAACAACCTAAAAGGAAATCAGTAATTTAAAAAACACATAAAACAATCATCAAAAATCTACCTTAACCAACAAATAGGTTTCATCATCTGCATCTCTTATAAATTGTTAAACTTTCTCTCTAGTCAATACCTTAGATTTCTTAGGATGGTTTCCAACTTACTGAATTTTTTCAAATATGGAACCAACTTGGTAAATTTCTTAAAATCCACATTTTCTTTAACATTGAGTGTTGCTTTCAACATAAAATATATAGCCCATAACGTGGAAGACTTCAGTTTCTTAGACTTCTCTGCAAAATATGCCAACAGCACATTTTCGGATATTTTTCTGGCTTTATTTGCTTCACACCACTCTTTAAATTGCTGATATGCATTTTCATACTGGCCCTCGATTTCTCCGGTAATAGATTTGAAATTACTGAATTAGACGCATCTGTCAAGTTAGGTGGGGTACTGCTTACTTCATCGTCACTCGAAATTTCCATTATTTTACAGTTATAAATATCACGCACGAAATTGACGCGAATAAAAAGTCACTCCAAAATAATTCTCAAGAACTGTCACTTTAAAATAATTGTCAGCAAATGCCATTTTATTTCCATAGTTACAGTAATTACTTGATTTGGAAAAACAGTTTAAGCCAGTTCAATACTATTTTTCATATTAAGATAAGCATGTTACTTATTTTAGAACAATATTTTTGACGTTTGTAGAAAAAATTTTGTTTGCATCTCATGCGCGAAATGCCACTTTGGTGATCTCGATTATTTTTTTTTTTCGAGGCACAGCCGAGTTAAATAAAATCAGTTCTCGATCACTAAAGTAGCATTTCGCGCACTAGATACAAAAATAACTATTATACATAATACATTATACATTATAAAAAATGACTAAATTGTCGAGACAAAGTGATATATTAATCACTTTATCCAGATATTATTGTTAGTCGAAGTAAAAAATACGGTCCGATTTGCTTTCCTTTCCGCTTCTCATTCCGATTTTTTTACATTTATATCGGTGTCTAATGATGGCAGATCATATACAAAAACGTTTTTATGAATTTGTTTCTGTATTTATTGCAAGTAAAGGAAAACATAATCAGTTGTTTACAAATGATCAATATTTGTCTTTAATTTATAAAAGTGAAAGAATTAAAGAACAAGATTACTAAGAAAACACCTGAAAATTACCAGCGGCTAGCAAAATACGATGTAGTCATAATTGGAACATCACAAAAGCTTATAATTCCGGTGAAAAACGAAGGTGATCCCATTATTTACTATGCTCACTTGGACGAAACTTTTCAAATAACCCACGACTGTCATAGTAGTATTGGACACGATGGTAAAGTCAGAATGATAAAGGAATTAAAATTCTTCTTCTTATACTCGTTTGAGATCAGATTGATCTGTTAATTCCGGGCTTACCATCATAATATTTCTTGTAATGCGGATTTCCAGCTGTCTTTCCATCCCTTTGATGGTCTACCTGGTGGTCTGCTTCCCACTGGTGTTCCTTCAAGTGCTATACGGGGTAGTCTATCTTCAGCCATTCTTCTGACGTGGTTGTACCATTCCCGTCTTCTTTACCTTCCCCATCTTACTATATCCTGTACGCCGCATTGTTAACCCTCATTTCTGCTACGCGTAGCATGATTTTGGTTTTGTTCGTGTCTTTTATTGCTTCTATTGCGTACGTCATGACGGGTCTTACGCATGCTTTGTATATTTTAATCGTACTGTCCATTCGCATGTATTGGTTGGCCCATACAATTTCTTTTAGGAAGCCTGTTGTTACTGTTGCTTTATTAGTTTGGCCTCTTAGGACCTTTGTTGGATCGCTACAAGTTTGTATACTTCTATCGCGCGTATAATCTAAAATTTTTTGACAATATTGTACCACAACCTCGTTAAGGCAAATTGAAATTAAACTTTATAACCTATTTACCTTTTCTTGTTTTATTACTCTATCCGAGTCTTTCAAGATATTTTATAAAATAGCTAGTTAATGTGATTAATTTCGTGTCAATTATTACTTTGTCTAAATTTTCAAAAAATATAATTATATAGGGTGTGTCATGTGACAGTGGCCGTTACCAACTTTCTTATTTTAAATACAACCCCCTATATATTATTTATTTTTTGGATTCTTCAGAAAATTCTAGACATAATTCATGTACAATGTCCCATACCTATCTTCAACTGTTTCGGAAATATTAAGTGTTTTCAGATGTATTACAAAAATTAACATTAAAAAAAGAAAATTATTTTATTTCACAAGTTCGCTACATTACACTCAATATTTATTTACCATTTAGCTCTTAATATTGAGAAAATAAAAAAAAATTTTAATGCGTTCCTTTTTACAGATATGAAATAAAAAAAATACAAAAACAGTTTTGTTTACTTTTGTATAAAACTCATAGCCTTAGCAACTTGTTGTCTGTCTGCATGACAGTAGTGATCAGTGTCAGTGCTATTGTCGTTTGAATTTCGTTAACTGTACTTAATAATATCAGAAAAATGGTTCATTTAACAGAAATGCACCAAATAACCATTCTACAAATGATTGGTTATGGAGATAACACACGGACACAAATGGAAGTTTCTCGCTTATTTCACGAAAAATTTCCAAATTTGCCGCCTATATCACAAGGAACAATTAGCAAAATAGAAAAACAGTTTCGCGAGCTTGGTCATGTAAAACAGACAAAAAAAGTAGTTGCCAATGAACTAAGCGATGATGCGAAATTGGATGTTATGCTTGAGTTTCAAGAAAACCCACATAATTCTGATCGAAAAGCAGCCTTACTGTTCAACATTAGCCCTTCATCAATTTTTTGAATATTAAAGGGAAGTAAAATGCATCCCTAGAAAATGATGCCAACTCAAGAGCTTATGGAAGACGATTTCGACAGAAGAACGTATTTTTGTGAACAAATGATGGAAATGTTAGATAACAATGTGATCCAATTAGAAGATGTTTTGTTTTCTGATGAGAGCACATTTACACTTTACGTCCCTGTTAATCGTCAAGATAAATGGAGATAAATATTTAGAACTGCTCCAAAATAATGTCGTGTCAACTTTGACAAACTTATATCCTGATCCAGCAAACCCACAATTTTCTGCCAATATACTATGGTTTCAGCAAGATGGAGCACCGTCCCATTACCAAATCAATGTCCGGCAGTAACTGAACCAAAATTTTCCAAATCGGTGGATAGTGAGGCGCGGATCGATAGAATGACCAGCATGATTTCCTGATCTGACGCCATTAGACTTATTTTTGTATGGATATGTCAAAAGTATTGTATACAAAACTAAACCACTCAACTTACATGACTTAAAAAGACGAATCATGCTTGCGATTAGATCAGTCACGCCTGAGATGTTGAGTAACGTTAGAAGACATTTCTATACCAGATTAGCATGTTGCCAAGACGTTCGCGGCGAACATTTTGAACATCTCTTGCATTGAAATTAATGTTTTTTTGTTTTTTTTTTTTACATTATTTGTGAAATAATAGTAATTTTCCTAACAAGTGCGGAAAGTGATGCTTTCCCGCACGCGACTGCCGTTAACCCGAACGACGCGGAGCGGAGTTCGGGTAAGCAGTCGAGTGCGGGAAAGACACTTTCCGCATGAGTTAGGAACAATACTTTTTCTACAAGCGTAGGAAACAAATTCATTTTTTCAATTATTTATTCATGCAAATGGAAACAACTAACAAGAGTAACATTTTCTATCCACTAATTATTCGTAATATTTATTGTAAATGTACAATTTGATGCATTATGTAAATTTATAGCGGAAGCCAGCATATTTTTTGAAGATGGCTGATTTCCTGAAGAAGAAGGTAACTCGGGCAGTACATTATCGAAAGAAATCGAATGTGCAGGCACAGGCATTAAATCGTCGCTGATCGATATAGACGTGGATGGTTCTAAAATGCACCCGGAAGACGATGTAGTGTTCAAATTGAGAATTTTGTTGGACATTTCTTTTTTTCGATTGGTGGAGTCTTCTAAATACCCCTCTGCAACTGAAGTCGATTTCCATCCTCCTAGGCGTTTGATATTAGTTATACCCACACCACAGTCAGCAAGTAAAGTGGCTGAGGAACGCCTGAAGCTGTGACCAGTGTAAAGCTCTGGATTTTGAAGGCGCAGATATACTGCTATTTCGGAGGGTATCTTTCCTATGGTATTGATTCCTACACATTGCACAGTACATTTTCCACTTTTGTAATACAAGAATAAACGACGGTGAGGAGTCTCTTTTGGACGTAAATGTACATACTTTCTGTATACGTTCAAAAAATAACCATCATTTGCTTCTTCAGATATCACGAAGGATCTAGAGGAATGATTTTTGGAATCCTTGATATTAACAATTATCAGGTTTTCTTTGTCGTCTATGTCGTCAATGGTGAGTTTTGTCAGCTCTTCTCGTCTGCAAGCACCAGCTAATCCAATAATTGCTACTAACTTAATCATGAGGTATATGTCATCGGGTGCTTCAGTCATAAATTTTGAAACGTCTTCTTGAGTGAAGATTTTGGCCTTTTTCGGTCGAAAACCGACATTCTGTCTTTTAATGAATGCAGTTGTTTTGTAAAATTTGCTAATATCCAAATTTTGCTTTACTTTGAATACACTCTTCAACATTGAATATCTTGCCCATAAAGTGTTCGGCTTCCATGTTTTAGACATTTCTAGAAAATAAGCCAAGAATACTTCTTCTTTATTTGGTGTTTTCACTTTTTTATTGTTCCACCATTCAATAAAACTCGTGTATTGCTTCTCATAACTTTGTTTAGATTTCGTAGGCAATAACTTTAAATTCGCATCTGTAGCTGCTTGCACGATTTCTTGTGGAAGTTCTTCATCAGATGAATAATCCATTGTGGCAATTTCACTGAATCGAAAATTTTATATAAGTAACGCTTTGTCTGTCACTCTGACAATTACAAACAAATTTGTGTATTGATCGGCATGACAACATCAATTGTTACCTACTCGTTATCAGATCAATCAAAGCCTATATATAGGGTGATTTTCATAACAATACATTTTTATTTATCAATATTTGTTCATTTTTTCAATAAATAGTGCAAAATGATGGATGATTTTGAACAAACTCACTTAGTATTGCAATAAAAAAGCTTGAACTTTCATATTTTGTCACCCACCACTTATATTTTACGAGGATATCATATAAATGTTTTTCCCGCACTAGTGTGGGAAAAAATTTCCCGCAATAGTGTGGGAAAACTTTTCCCGCACAACTGTGGGAAAATGACACTTTCCAAACTGAATTGCGTGCGGGTAGAGGGTGAATCACGCACGCTTGTAGAAAAAATTATTTTTTTTTTCAATGTTAATTTTTGTAATACATCTGAAAACACTTAATATATCTGAAACAGTTGAAGATAGGAATAGGACATTGTACATGAATTATGTCTAGAGTTTTCTGAAGAATCCAAAAAATAAATAATATACAGGGAGTTGTATTTAAAATAAGAAAGTTGGTATCGACCACTGTCACATGACATACCCTATATAATTATGTTTTGGAAAAAAATGCGCTTCTAAAAACACAAATCGACGGTTCCAAGCGTTTTTCCCAACACGCTTTCATTTATTCGTTATTGAATTTATTCCATTTGGCTGTTCCACACTGTATAATATCTGCATTTTTTACTTTTGCTGTAATGTGTACATTACTTGTCTACTATCAATTGTTATTTTAAAAAGATTATAAATTATATTGAGAATAAACAGATCTAAAAATATGGAAGTGAGAGATTGGAACATCAATATAACAGAACATTTTGTGGAAAATGCAAGACATAAATAATTTTCATAACAAATTTTTGTTTGCATTATTTCACGTATAAATATTTCAGGAAAAGTTAAAAATTAAATGAGTGTTTTTCATAACAATTTGGTAATAAAACTATAACAAACTCGACCATTTTAATACTAACCAATAACATTATCGACCTTATCTCTAATAATAACGATATTAACACCGTTATCAACTCTTTTCAATGTAATTCAATGCATCATGAAGTCACTGTTTTTTTTATTTATTTTTGGTATCTTTAAAGATAAGAAATTCTTATCAAAAACACAACAAATAATGTGCATAGATTACAACCCAAATCTAACGCAGTTATTAACAATTATGTGACAATCGTTATTTGTTAAATTCTTTTATTTATAAAGCCAAAAATGGAGGATTTTAAAAATTAGTTTCAATAATTTTTGTGCGCCGGAGGTAAAAGACCATTTTTGTCCATTTTTTTTATTAAACTGACCTAACACCATTGTTGGGACATGCTGTACTTTATTGTCTCATACTGTATATGTTATATTTTTTGTATGGTGTTATTGTCATTATGACGCAAGATTTTGTCAGAACGAAGTTGTCAATAAAAAGTAATCACAAAAAGTCACCTTCCAAGTATTTATTTTATGTAATTAGAAAGCAACTCAACATAATTGGCATCCCTGGTTATTTTGGAGAAGAGCATGCAGTCTTTAAAGATGGAAAGAAAGATTGTCAAGGACGCTGCAAGAAAACATTTCCAAGAGATTGAGAAGGTAGGACAGGACGATAAGAAAAAAATAAATGAACTATTGCAACAAGTTTTAGTCAAAACAGAAAAAGTATTTTCCCTAGACAACAGTATAAAAGAATTGCTTTGTAACGAAGAACCCAGCGATGAATATTTTAGTAAAGAAATCACAGAGGAAATGGATTTTTGCACTGAGGTAACCAAGTACACAAACGAATGCAATTTTTTACTAGGAAAAATAAAAGAAGCAAAAACGGAGGTTAAAAACGAAACAAGAAAAGCACCAAAGAATTTTAACCTACCAAAACTAGAAATAAAAAAGTTTGACGGAAATGCCAAACATTGGATCAATTTTTGGGGTCAATTTCGCAAGATAGACGAAAATTCAGATTTGCCCAATGAAGACAAATTCCAGTACCTTATCCAATCCACCGAAGAAAACTCGCCAGCCCGTAATTTGGTAGAAAGCTTCCCACCCTCAGCAAACAATTACAAAATTGCCGTCGACCAACTCAAAACTAGGTTTGCAAGGGACGAGGTTTTAATTCAGGTTTATGTTAGAGAGCTTTTAAGCCTAGTTTTAAGTCAACATATTTCACCGGAAAAATCAGGTATGGCTTTATCAAATTTGTACGATAAATTGGAGACTCAGCTCAGGGCGCTGGAAACATTGGGTGTGACCAGCGACAAATACGCCGCGATGCTTTTACCATTGGTTGAGTCAGCTATACCACACGAATTGCTAAAAATTTGGGAAAGAAACCGTTTAACTAGTGATAAATTTGTTAATGAGTTACAGGGTCTACTGAAGTTCCTAAAAGCCGAGGTGGAAGCAGACGAGCGAATAAAACTTGCACAAACCAGTTTTTCTTTGGAAAAAGGAGTAAAAATGGGTCAGGATGGGTGTTCTGTAGAAGTGTTGCATGTAAAAAATACTGAGACTAAAGGTAAGCCCAATTTTTCTTGCATATTTTCCGATTCCGGAATAACAATTAGGCCATTCCAAAGGATCTATCCATTAGAATTAGGAACAGCATCAGAATCAAACAGTAAAGAAGTTATCACTACAGAAAAGAAACAAAAGAATTTGAAAAGGGAAGAAAAAAATGAAAACCCAGTCGAAAGATCAAGGTTTGGTCGAATCTTGAAGGTTCCAGCAAGGTTGGGTGAGGAATAAGCTTGGGGCCGGAGAATGTTGGGACATGCTGTACTTTATTGTCTCATACTGTATATGTTATATTTTTTGTATGGTGTTATTGTCATTATGACGCAAGATTTTGTCAGAACGAAGTTGTCAATAAAAAGTAATCACAAAAAGTCACCTTCCAAGTATTTTATTTTATGTAATTAGAAAGCAACTCAACATAATAAGCAACTCAACAACCATGTTCTTAACGTGGATTTTTCGATCTCTATAATGGTATAGGGCTAAGTCTTGTTCCCATAAATAACAAAGATAAGACGTTGAAAAATAAAATCATGTCTGTTTTTACTAGAGGTAAAAGAAATCATTACACGAAATGTATGACCACATCTAAAACACCTCTGAGATGTAAATTAATGGTTGATCACAAGAGAGTACATCAAGAGATGAAATTCAGATACTTGGGTATAGAAATTTCAAGCTTCGGCGACATAGAACCAGAAGTAAGAGCACAAGCTATCAAAGCAACAAGAACAGCTGCACAAATTAACGACACAATATTTCGTAACAAGCACCAAACAGAAGTAAAAGCCCGTATTTACAAAACTGCTATTAGACCCATACTGACATATGCGGCAGAAACAAGAACCAAAACATCATCATCATCATCAAACAGCCTGTTTCGTCCACTGCTGAACATAGGCCTCCGTTAACGATCTCCATTTATTTCGATCCTGGGCATCCTGGATCCAATTTGGTGCTACTCTTTTTATGTCATCCGTCCACCGGGTCGGCGGACGACCTCTGTTCCTGAACGCATCTTGCCTAGGTCTCCACTCTATGATCTTTTTGGTCCATCTTTCGTTGGTCATTCTTGCGACATGTCCAGCCCAGTTCCACTTTAAATATGTTATTCGCTGGATTGCATCGGTAACCCCTGTTATCTGACGTATCCGATCATTCGGAATCTTGTCTTTCAGCGTGACTCCCAACATGGAGCGTTCCATGGCTCGCTGGGCCGCTCCTACTTTATTTACCGATTTTCGTGTTAGAGTTAGGGTCTCCGAACCATAAGTCAGAACCGGCAGAACACACTGATCAAACACCTTTCGCTTAAGGCATATGGGGTTTCGGACTTAAAAATGTGTTTCAGCTTCCCATAGGCGGCTCGCGTTAGCCCTATCCTTCTTTTGATTTCGCAGGTTTGATTGTCCCTGCCAATCGTAACATCATGGCCCAGATATCTGTAGGATGTAACTTGGAAGATTTCTTTTCCTTCTACTAAGTAGTTTCGGCTTGGGACTAGATTTGTCATGAAATTTGTTTTCGATGGATTTATTTTAAGCCCAACTTTATGTGAAGCAGATGTTAGTCTCATAAGCAGTTTCTCTGCCTTATCCAAGCTATCTGAAATTAGTACAATATCGTCCGCGAACCGAAGGTGACTGAAATTTTCACCGTTAATATTTATACCCATATTCTCCAACTCGACACTCTTGAACATATACTCCAACAAAGTGGTAAATAGTTTAGGGGAGATTGTGTCGCCTTGTCGTACACCGCGCTGCACTCTGAATCTCTCTGTCTCTTCATGGAGTCTTACGCTCGCTGTTGCATTTTCGTATATATGTTGCAGTATAGCAGAGTATCTGTGGTCTACTCGGCAGTCGGCAAGTGCTTTAAACATCTCACTGTGCTTGATGGAATCAAACGCCTTTTCGTAGTCCACAAATATTAACACGAGTGGCTTGTTGTACTCAACGGACTTCTCGATCAAAACCAAACATCATAACATCATAAACAAGCCAAATTATGGAAACAATTAGAGATGAAGATAATTCGAAGAATAGCTGGAAAAACACTACGGGACAGGAAAAGAAGCGCGGATAGCATACAAACATGCCAGATCGAGAATATTAACGACTGGGTGCTTAATAGAAAAACTAAGTGGAATGACTTTATCACATGTATGACAGAAGAACGAATATTGAAGATTGCCAGAGATAAATCATCTTCGGGGAGGCGAAGCACAGGAAGGCTTTAAAAACGTTGGAGTGACATAAAGCAAGTTACCATGAGGAACAGGTATTATGCCTAATTAGAAGACAGAAGAAGAACAAGAACTTCGTTAATTAAAGAATTCATTTTTTACCATTTCGAAGTAGAGTATAGTGTCGTATTCCTCTCTGTAAACCTGCAGTCACGCTTCTGGTGCATAGGACATGTACTACTGTTTTAGCCTTCATGTGTTATGAAGTTAATATGATGCCTTTTTATTCTGTTTATTTTTGCCATTCTAACTAGGAAAACTTTGCAGAGTTCGAAAAGAATTTAAAAATAGGTTAATTATATTATTGCCTACAAAATAACGGAGCACACTTTGAAGTTTCTGTAAATACATTTAAGGAACTGTTTGTAATTAACTTTATTTTAGTTTCTCTTGTAATTTCGTTATGTTTAATGTTATCTGCAAGATAATTCGATAGAATAAATTGTTGTTTATATGGCTGATTTGCATTTTTCTTGGGTTTTCAATTGATGTAAAAAAGGTAGCGGTTGCTATTTGACATTTTAAACAAGGGGTGGGGATGCTAAAGAGGTGCTACTTGGAAATTTATTTATTTATTTATTTATTTACAATATCCTACGGAGTATACCCAATTTACAGGATAGGGTTAGTAGTAGTTAGATAAATAATATACGTTAATTTACAAGAAACTATCACAATATATAACAAAACATTACAATTATGTATGCTGAAAGTAAAGATTTAGGTTTCTAAACAATAATGTCTAATTGACAATTGGCTGCAGTTTAAAATGTCAACAGATTTTTCTATATTAGAATAATTTTCAATTAGAAAATGTAGAGGTGAAAATTTGTATATATTAGTTCGATAAGTTCGTTGAAAAAACAGTTGATTATGGCGGGAATTGAACCTAGGAACATGATAATCTAACATGGCAACTAGATCATTACAGTCTAATTGTAGGTGTACAATTTTATGTAAAAATAATACAGAGTACATTGACCGCCTTCTCAGCAGACTGTGTGCACCAAATCGATCATAAAAGTACTGTTGCGATATATTCTGCTCCGGATACAAACCATCCAGAATGAAACATGCTGACTTAAAGAAGCGCCTCTGGATACGTTCGATTGTAGAGATGTGTATATTATAAATAGGATTCCATATAACACTGGCATATTCCAGTTTGGTCCGTATAAATGCAGAAAACAGTAAATTCATTGTAGTAAAACATTTAAATAGTCTCATGTTTCTAATTACGAATCCGAGAATGCGATAAGCGCTTGCAGTGATTTTATCAATATGCGCAGTGAAAGTTATTTTAGGATCGTAATAAACATCAAGATCTTTAATTAGGTCAGGTCGTACCAATACCGAGTTATCTAAATTATATTGAAACACAATGCCTAACTCCTTCCTGCAAAAAGACATGACACTGCACTTACTGACATTTAGGTACAACTCATTTTCTACACACCAGTCATTTAGTAGTTCAACATTATTTTGGAGTTTAATGCAATCATGGATAGAATCGATTCTGTGAATTAATTTGAGATCGTCAGCATACAACAAAGCTTTTACGTCAATTTTAGACAGAATGTCATTAATATATAAAATAAAAAGAAGTGGCCCCAAGACAGAGCCCTGAGGCACTCCAGAGGTTTGATAAAAAACCGTTGAATTATAACCAAGACATTTTACAAATTGCGGTCGATCCGATAGATATGATTTAAGGAGATTTATCAGTGTTGGATGAAATCCTAGTGTGTCCAGTTTAACAAGTAAAATATTGTGATTAATTCTATCAAACGCCTTGGAGAAGTCAGTGTAGACTACATCTACCTGACTTCTTTCATCTAACGTCTCTGCAATGAATTGCGTTTTGCAGAATAAATTGGTGATAGTTGACCTACCCGACATAAAACCATGTTGGTTTGGTAAGATAATATGTTTAACCTTATTGGAGAAATATTCATGTATTGCTATTTCAAACACTTTAGAAAAGTTATTCAGAATAGTTATTGGCCTATAGTTGGTTATATCATTCTTATTACCCTTTTTGAAAATAGGACATATATATGAGGCCTTCCATTTATCTGGAAAATTGGAATTTTTTAAAATGAGGTTGAATATAATTGTTAATGGCTGAGCCAAAGCTTGGCGGCAGTCTTTGATTAGGTAGGCAGGTATACCGTCTATTCCGGCAGTGGTTTTTGGTTTCAATTTTTTTAAGGCAGCCAAAACTTCTTTCTCAGAGACACTAGTAATATTTATAACATCATAATTAGTCGGATCATTATGATAATTATTACCATTGGAAATCGTATAATTGCTTGAGAAAAGCGTACCAAAACCATTAACTATATCCTGAACGTTGTCTAGTTTTACATTATTGAAGAACATAGTATTCGGAATTGTCGATGATACGCCTTTTTTACTGTTAATAAAGTTCCAGAATGATTTAGGTTCAAGCAAAATGTTTTCCTCTGATTTAGCAGAATAACATTTTTAAATCTCCCGTTTAAAATTCGCCGTTTTTTTGTTTCTTTTACAGTAACGCAAAATCAAAAGTTATTTGGACTGGTCGGTTTTGAAATGAAAGCACTGTAGATTATCAATAAATATCACTAATACTGTTTCTTTACATTAATTTTAATGACGTCAAATTAATATTACATAGAGGTTACGGCCACGAGCTCAAGTGCTGTAAAAAATTGTTTATATAATTTTGGGAAACACAAAAAACAATGAGATATAATAAATCGACGAACGACAATGTCCTAAAGTTATTTTTTATTAAATTGTTACTGGATATAATAAAGTTTGTCTCAAAATCCCATGCCAAAAGAGAAATAAAAAAAATTGCCGACAAAAGTGAAAACTTATATATAAAATAAAAGTGGATTTATGGATTTAATCTATTGTAGGATTAAAAACTAATCCAATAAAAGTAGTCTATCAGCTCAAGGTCACTTTTTGACAGAAATATAAAAGACAAACAAGCTATAACTTTACCGTTTTTTTAATATTATTTTGACCTATGAAGGGTAGAGATAAGGAGAACAATCTCTATGTTAAATAAAATACCCCTAAAAGTTTATTAAATTAAGATAGCGTTACTGTAAAAGCATACCGTTTTTAAAAACAGCACCCAAAGTTTTGAGGAAATGAACAAAAATTTTTCAATTTTTTAATATTTTTTTACTTTCACTTTTACTTGAACAACTTTTTACAGCATAATTGATTTGTTTAAAAATTATTGCATATCTATTTCATCTAAAACAGCTAATTTCAGATCTAACCCCACGTCTACCAGTGCCACCTTTATATAACACATTTTGGTGAAAACTTTTTTAATAAAAGTCTCATAATTGATTTCTTCTAACCTCTACTCTCTATGTTAAAATCATTATGTAATAAATAACCTAATAAAAGTGGGCTGTCAACTCGAAGCTACTTTTTGACAGACAGATAGAATAGGAAGAAGCCGTGGTGACATTACCCATTTGTCGCTGACGCTAAAGTCAGGTAACGCGAAACCATAAGTTTTCCACCTACAAAATTTTGCTTACCGCACCTAAAGAAGTGTTCACTTCAAACATTTTAGTAGAAAAAGCAAAAAACATAACAAATAATCAATACATACATACATATAGTCACGTCTTTTTCCCGTAGGGGTAGGCAGAGACCTCTTCCTTCCACTTGTTACGGTTCTTACACACATCTTTTGCTTCCTTTACTTTCATTAGTGCTCTCATACATGCTCGTCGGTTGTTGGTACTCTGGCCTTTCTTTAAAACAATGTTGATCTGATCGAGATATGTTCGCCGATGTCGACCTCTACCGACTTGTCCATTCACACACGCCTTATAAATTTGTTTCTTCAATCTTCCTTTATCTATTCTTTCTACGTGTCCAAACAATCTAAGCATTCCTTTGTCTATCTTTGTAAACACATCTTCTTTTCCACCACAGCGTTCTCTTATCTCACTATTCTTTACTTTATCCAACCAAGTCACTCCGGCTATACTTGACACTTTATCGCTTTTCATAAAGTTATGCAGTGCCCCATTCATTTGTTTTTCTGCCAACACCCTTTGCTGAATGTCACTGTCATACTTTTCATCTCTCGTAAACTTTAAACTTAAGTACACAATTTCATTTACTTGTTCCACTCTTTCTCCCTCAATCGAAACTTCACAGTTTGTCATGCTTTCTTCTCTTTTAAAAACCTAACCTAACCTAACCATCACTTTTTGCTTACATTTATTTTATCCCTTTGATTTTCAGGGCATCATGCATAAAATTAAGCATCGCCTGCAACTCCTCTTCAGATGACGCTTATATGACTTGATCATCGGCGTAAAGAAGGCATTTATTTTAAATCCATACGCACTCTTTTTCAAATCTTTTAAACAATCGTCTATGTATAAGTTAAACAGCCATGGCGAAGCCACACATCCCTGTCTCACACCTTTTTCGATGTTAAACCAGTCCGTGTAAGCTCCGTTTATCCTGACACAAGCAGTGGAATTCTCATAAAGTGATTTCAGTGCTTGTATTAACCTACCGCTCACCCCATACATAGACAATGTCGACCACAATTCACTCCTCTACACTTTGTCATAGGCCTCTTCCAAGTATATAATAGCGCAATAGACCTTCTGACTTCTAGCCAATTTATAATAATCAATAGTTATAAATCAATAATGAGTTGATCAATTTGTTAGGGAATCAAGACAATAAAGGAGCAGTTTTTTATCAGAAATACCTAATAAATTTCTTTTAAATATTAAATCGCGGCGATGTTGTTAGCTAATTAAAATAAAATATATTATTCCGCTGACATTGTGCCTTTAGCTACAAGCAAAAGTATTCAGTATTCAATAGTAACTCCCCTTGCCTGAACAAATAAAAATAAAACTAATTTTTTTTAGATTTAATCCCAAAAAAAAATACATCAATACATAGATTAGACCGGGAAATTGCGTTGATAAAAAATATTTTGATCTCTTTTATTCTTGAACAAAAAGCACCTTTTTGTCCAGCTTATTACCGATTTGACCGTTGGCCCCTCTCGTGATTTTTTATTTCAGTTTTTGAACGTGAAACACGAGATAAATGCCACGCGATAAGGCACGGGCCCATTCTATAATACATCGATAGAATAAATATTTAAAGTGCAGGACCTTTTATGAAATCCTATATTTTACGTGTGTAAACTGTTCGGTCATTGATGGAACGCCACACTTTTTTGGTTCTCAATTTGTTTGCTTAAAATTTCGCGTATATTTTCTTTGGTTCACAGCAAAAATGTTGTCACGAAGTCACTTGCTAGTTGACAAAGCCACATAAAATATATAATTTGTAAGCTAAATTCCCATTTTCAGATTCCGGATCAAACATTTTAAAAGTAATTAGTGCACACATTTTTTAATTTTTATAAAAAGTTTTACTAGTAAAGACAACTAACCTATAACTACTTAGACTCAATCGATACTCGATGTTATTAACATTTGTTGGAACAGACACATTCGCTCTTCCCAATGACGTCGCTTTTTAAATGTTTCCACAGTATTTTCAGACTTTTTAAAAATTAATTTCTAGCTCAAAAAAAAATAATAAAAAATATTGATGGTGGCATAATTCTTAAGTAATAAAGTTTTTCAAAAATATAATTTACACTTATTTAAAACACATGCATATTTCCTATTATATTAACTATTAACTATAATTTTAGAGCAGCTGCCATCTGCAATAGTCTCGATAGAAATGAAATTTGGCAAAGAATCAGGAAAACCAAAATTATAACACAAATTCACCACCCGATTCGACAAGAACGTCCTTGTCTATGTAAAGTTTGGGGAAGGTCAGTCACACAATGACAGCAGATGGTTCCTAACTGACCAGGTGACTAAATGGGATTTACATACAAATATTGGTTGTCTCTTTCACCTGGAACGAACTATTTAAGTTTCTGTATATCTGAATAGTCGTAAATAAAATTCCAACAGGGCACATGTAAGTTTTAAGTTTTAATTGGAAACAACGCTTTAAAAGATTCACCTTTTTAATTACCTGTCTTTTAAAAAATATGTAGAGATGTAAATGAATACCAGCATAGTTGTATAAATAATTAATAATGACAGCAATTTATGGTGAAAATAAATTTATTTTATGTGTGGATATGAAATTATCGAATATTATTAAATATAAAAAATTTGTGTATTATTAATCGAGAAATTTAAATGTGCAAATTTTGGAATTTTGTTAATATTGTCTTAAGGTGTTAAGTAGAGGTAGTTTTTAATAAACTACTAAGTAAATCTCAAGACCTTAAACCTCAAAGCCTCAAGACTGTTGGTAGTTTTTAATATTTAATTTGATACCAAAAGTTTTATAAATATTTGCTCAAAGCTACTTCTTGGAGAAAGATTACAACCAATAATAAAAAAAAAATCGACTATTACCTCACCATCAATTTGGCTTTCAACAAAAACACGCAAATATAGAAAAAATACACAGGTCGCCCAGAAGATCAGTGAAGATCTGGAAAAAAAAAATTCTGCGCTGCAGTTTTCTTGGATATAACGCTAGCCTTCGACAAGGTCTGGCATCCAGGCCTTCTATACAAACTCAAAAAAGCCTTACCTCTTACCATTCTCAACTCATACCTCACAAACCGTCATTTCCTAGTAAAACACCATGGAGAATACACACCTTTGCAAAAATAGAATCTGGAGTTCCGCAGGGCAGCGTACTAGGGCCACTATTATATCTTCTATATACCGCTGACTTACCTACTAGCGACAAGAACCTGTCAGCAACATTCGCAGATGATACAGTCATCCTTACATCTCATGAAGACAAAAACATTGCTTCCCAAAAATTGCAAGACCACGCATATAAAATAGAACAGTGGCTCAGTAAGTGGCACATTAAAGTTAACATCACCAAATCTGTCCAAGTTACATTTACGAACCGTCGTGGAAACTGCCCACCAATTAAACTTAACAACAGTCAACTACCACACCATGACGAAGCGAAATACTAAGGAGTTTACTTTGACAGACGACTTACATGGAGAAAACATATATTCTTAAGGCAGCTATACTGGCTGATTGGAAGAAAATCAAAACTAAACTTGAAAAATAAGCTTCTAATTTATAAAGCCATCCTAAAACCAATATGGAGTTACGGGATCCAGCTGTGGGGAACGGCATCACTGTCCAACATAGAAATTTTAGAACGTTTCTAATCAAAGGTTCTTCGACTGATGACCAACGCTCCATGGTTTGTTCCAAACTACATAATAGCGAGAGACCTGCAGATGAACTCTGTAAAATCGGAAATAATGAACTACTATGATAAGTACAACATTCGTTTAAATAAGCATCCAAACAGATTAGCTCGAAACCTAACGCAAAACCAACTGTGATACGAAGACTCAGGCGTTATATGCCGTGGGATTTAAAAGAAAGATTTTTATAGTGTAGTGTTATGTACTCCCAAATTTTAAACTTACTTTTTAACTTTTGTTTTAAGTAATAATTTATAAACAAACTATTTGCTTATTGTTAAAATTTGTAACAGATTGCAAATAAAGTGATGTAAAAAAAAAGCTTTACCGAATATGTCTCTAAGGGTGTGTTGATAAAATATGGTTTGTGATATTTTGCAAAATTAGATTCATTTTTCTCAACTATTATTTTTAAATCTAAAACATATATCGTTTATCGTTATTCTGGGCTTTTTCTAAAGTGAAAATTATGTTGAGGATAAAATTATTTATGAAATGTAAAAAACTGATTTCACTCCCATTTTTAGCCCCTTTCAATTAGGACAACCCCCTACACATTTTAAATTGCCTGTACTTTGGCACTTCGTTCGAAAGAGATTTTTATTTTAATTTGAGTTGTTAGTATAAAATTTTCGTTTTTTTTTGTGCTTCTTCTTCTTCTTCAAGTGCCATCTCCTCTTAGAAGTATGGCTATAATCATAGCTATTCTCACTTATGGTGCTGCAGCTCTAAACAACTCAATGGAACTACAGTTGTACCATTTTCTCAGGTTATTTAACCAGAAAATACGTCTTCTTCCTCTGCTTTTTTTTCTGTCTCTTTCCCTGCATAATATTCTGCAGCAATACATATTTTTCTTCCCTTATCACGTAGCTCAGATATTGCAGCTTCCTTATTTTAATTGTGTTCCATATTTCTTTTTCCTTTTTCATTATTATCAGTACCTCCTCATTTGTTACCATGTCTACTTAAATTTAGAAGATCCTTTTATATGACCACATCTCAAATGCTTTCAATCAATCACTTATATATTTCTTTAACGTCCAGGATTCCATCCCATATAGCAACACTGAGAAAACGTAGCATCTCAATATTCTGACTCTATGTTGTAAGTTAAGATCTCTACTGCATAACACTTTTCTTATTTTGTTAAATATGGTTCTAGCTTGTCCAATCTTGATCTAATTTCTTCAGTATACTCATTACCTTCATTGACAGTTGTTCCTAAGTATTTGTAATTACTGACTTTCTCTACGTTGATCCATAGGTTTCCTGTTGCTGAACTGATTTTATAATGGTCATAAATTTGGTATTTTTGATATTTAAGGTAAGTCCGTTCTCCTCGTTGCTCGTCATTACTTGATCAACCAAGCTTTGTAAATCTTCTATTGTTTCGGCAATTAGTATGGTGTCGTCTGCATACCGAATTGTGTTAATGGGTATTCCATTAACCTTTACTCCCGTTGTTGTTTTCTCCAGTGCTCTCTGAATGATTTTTTCCGAATAAAGATTAAATAATAGCAACGATGGTTCACATCCTTGCCTTACACCACGTTGTACTTTTACTTCTCCTGAGAGTTGTCACGTGCCTATTTTTTCCCATCTACCGTTTCATTATTAATCACGTCTCTGATAGTCTGGTGTTTTGCATACCGTATTTTTGTTTGTTGTATATAGTGTTGCATACTTAGTACGGATAGGATTTAATTATTAATGGCTGGGACGTGTTTGTTAATTGGAGTGGGAGTCTTTGTATTAGATTTCGCCTTGATTTTTGGCCTCGATCGTCGTGTGTTGTCAGCTATATTATTGTTTGGTTTGCTTTTCTGTGTGTTTGGGCTGGCTATCAACACGGACGAATGCGATTATGAGTTAGGGACATAGATTTGCAAAGGTTGGCTGACGTGGGTCCCGTGTCATTTTTCTGATATCCGGCCTGGGAGTGAGGAGTGTTCATTATTCGCTTGGTGTCAGTGGTGGAAGTCAGGTGAGAGTTTTTGGAATGATTTGATATTAACACGTGAGCAGAACTTCTACGGTTCTTTCTTTCATATCTGGCTGTATTTGGGCCATCTTAATTGGATTTTGAAGAAGAACCATTTAATTTTTAACTTGACCATTCTGTCGTGCCTTTGTGGTGGATATTTTGGTTATTGGGGTCGAGTTAAAATAACCGCGTGCGGGATCTGATGGAGTAAAGCCATTGTGAAGTATCAGGTGCTGTTCTATAATTCAAACCGGGCCAGGAGTAGGCCACAGGATTCGTGAATTCGTGTATCCAAAGGTTACAAGTGATTTATTTTAGTATATTTAAACGATGTGACTTATTTTTGACACCACGATTAAGTTTCGTTTTAATTTATTAATATGGTACACTGTTGAAAACTATTTATTGCATTGGATATTATGCCGAGTCTGAACTTTGATAAAAGTAATATTCTCAATAGTTCTTTGTGTCCAAGTAAAAACGTTTATTCATACTTATTTGTAAATAGCCTACAATATTGCTATTTTGAAGGACAGCCATCGTAAAAAGAATTATTTTTAAAATAAGATCGATTGTTTTAACAGTGTAAATCTTTAAGTAAATGAAAAAGAAAAAAAATGTGATTAAATTATCAGCCGTTCGTGAACGTTGATGAAGTATTGGTAAAAAGTTGACTTGAATATGTTTTTTTTTGTTTTTGTAACCTGATAAGGTTTGTCATTTTTACCTTTGTTTTAATTATTTTAATGGAATCGTAAACTTTGGATTTTTGATTTATTGTTGTTTCATAAGTCGTAAATTTTGAAGTTTCGATTTATTGTTGGCTGTTAATTTTAATTATTTGTGTTAATCTTTTGCTATCAGGAATTCTATATAAAACCAATTATTTTTGAAATTTTAAATATTGTGAACATTTTTCTTTTTTTGTTGTTTTTAATTCTCTTTTGTACCTCATTAGGTTTTTTTATTATTGTCTGAAAGATTGTTATAATTAATTTAAATATTATTTTAAGAAAAGTGTATTAAATTCGTTTAATCCACTTTACAAAAATACAGAATTTGTTGTAAAAAATCAGAACATCATTTTTACTTAATTAATATATTGCAGTAATTGTAAATATAGTTTTATTTATCTAGTTCACCATAATTGTTTGTTGTTTATCGTGTGGCTCTGCTGGTGCCTACAAGACCTAGGGGTTTCCGACTTGTACCGTCTAAGTCGGTGGCGCGGCTCACTTTTATATTTTTTTCTTCTACCCTCTACGGCTGAGCTCGGGCATAATTTGCCAGTAGAGAGACCGCTGGCAGAGTACTCTTTAGAAAACTAAAAAAAAGACGTGGCAGAGTTCATTATCCACTTTGATATTAGCCGTCTGATTATAGCATAAATTATTTATTATTCTAATATCTATATTTTTACTTGTAAGCAATTGAATACGTCGCCTTACTTGCCGGTGGTTCGTTTCGCGCGTTGCAGTTTCCAGCCCCATATTTGTGAGCTTCGTCGGCGAACGTCCGCGTCTAGGATCTACGTTGACTTTGTTAACATGTACGTATCGTAGACTTAATGTCTGCCAAAAATTTAAGATTATATATTGGATTCACAAAATGCTTTTTTATCTTCCTCTTCTTCTTCTTCTTTCACCTTTCAATTCGTCCAACTTTGGATATAGACTTCCCCTAGTTTTTTTCAATCGTTTCCATTTTGTGCTTTTTGTTTCCAATGTACTCCTTATATTTTCTTTATGTCGTCTCCCCATCTTATCTGGGGTCGTCCTCTTGCTCTCATTCCAGTCCATGGTCTCCATTGTTGTATCGTGGTATTCCACCTATTATCCTTTTATCTGGCGTTATGACCTGCGAAATCCCATTTTAACCTGGCTATATGTTGATCTGCATCTTAGACTTTTGTTTTTTGTTTTTTATATAGTTATTTTGTTTCTTATCTTGTAATCTAATTCCCAACATTGATCGCTCCATGTCTCTTTGAGTTTTCTTTATTTTATCGATGTTTGCTTTAGTCAAGGTCCATTTTTGGCAGGCGTATGTAAGAACTGGAAGGATGCACTGGTCAAATACTCTGGTTTTTTAGGTACTGATGTATTCTCTTATTTTTTAGGAGCCATTTTAATTTTCCAAATCCTGCCCAGGCTAATTTGACCTTTCTTTTTACCTCCGCTGTTGTTTATTTTTATAGTTTGTCTCAAATATATATATATATATATATAATCATTGACCGTTTCTATAATGGTGCCGTTTGGTATTACGTTTCTAATTTCTTGTGCGTTTGTCAAAATTTTTTTTTGGCGTAATTCATTTTTAGACCTAATTTTTCAGATTCCCTTGTTAGTTCAGTTAGCATAGTTTCCAGTTCTTCAAAAGTAGATGCTATTATTACCTACTACGTCATCTGCATATCTCAGGTGGTTTAGTTTCTTTCAATTTATATTTATCCTTATGTTTGCCCAATCCATTGCTCCGAAGACGTTTTCCAATGCCAATGTGAACAAATTAGGAGAAATGACATTTCCCTGCCGCACTCCTTTCTTAATTGGTATCGATTTTTTATACTTTTTCATAATTCCTTTTTTTATAAGCTCCTTTAGAAACTCTGACTATGTGCAGCTCAAGATATTACCCAATTGCAGAGCCTCAAGGTTGTGGATCTGATTTCAATCTGAAATTTTTCTTGCCTCTGCTGACCTCTAACTTTCGTATTAACAAACTACTTCTTACTTTTATTAAGATGCATATTAGAAAGATCTTTGTCCTTACTATTTTCTTGAGAAAAAAAGCAGATAACAAATTATATTTTAAGCTGTAAAGAATATGTTTTTATACTTACTTTATTCATGTAAATAACAGATAACTTGAAACATACGTAAAATGAAGCTTCCAATTCAGGCAACCCATCTATATTTTACACCCTAAATAAAACTCCGGGAACATATATTTCAAATAATCAATAAATCAAATGATGTTAATATAAGATGAGTCATTCGGCGCGAAGGGTAAATTGTCATTGGTCGAATATCCCCTTTTTGAAATTCGCCATTTATTGGTTCGTAAAAAAGAGGGTGCGATGAGATTCCCTTATTTTTTAAGTGTTTTAGCAGACCAATGCGTTTGGAGCATACTATCTTAATCATCCCTTTTTGAATTGCAAATTTAAACCTTTTTGAAGGGTACAGTCTGTGATAAACAAAAAGGAAAACGAAATAGGATCATTACAAATATAGGGTGATTGTTAACATTGACTTTCTACATTACAAATATAGGGTGATTGTTAACATTGACTTTCTACATGGATGAATAATTAAGTGAAATAAAAGAATTAGTTAAATCTAGAACTATTCCAATTGCTTAAGCATAATTTTTTTATAAAACCCAAAGTACTAATTAAAACCCATAACGACATTCCCAAACAAGAGCTTTCTTTCCCCACACTTTTTTTGACAACTTTAACCAAAATTTACATCCAAGACAAAAACTGTAATTTCAATTTTATGTGCTGAAATTTTATTTAATTGATTATTATATGTAAGGATAGCACTAAAGTTGCCACCTCATAACATCTCTTATTATACTATGACAAACAATTGAAAAAGTTGATTTATTTTGTAGCACGTGAACGATGCAGAATTTGTCCGGAATCACCCGGTTACTACGTGGTACGAAATAAGAAATATAAACAACATAACAAAGGAACTGAAGCAAAAATATTTAACCATCGAGAAAACACGAAAAAAGAAAGAATGGATGACAGATAGGATTCTCCAATTTATGGAACAGAGACATATACAAAAAAACAGCAATAATAAGGACGAATACTCTAAAATACACAGACAAATACAAAAGAATTGTAAAAAAGCAAAAGACGAAGGGAATGGAGAAGGACGGAGAGAAATCGAATAACTACAAAAGAAACATGATACCTTTAACCTCTACAAAAAAATAAAAGAACTTGTAACGTGCCTTTTTTTTCCTTCTACATTTCCATTATAATTATATCTCTGATAATTTTATATTCCTCAAGTACTCGTAAATAGTGTCGCGTACCGTATTTTGTTGTAACTTAAATATATCATTCGTTGTAACTAGTGTTGCATAGCCTCGATTATTGTGTATTATCGATTATATTATTGTTTGGTTTACATTTCTGTGTAGATGAGGCTAGCTATCAACACTGACGAACGCGATTCTTGGTGTGGAACATAGATTTGCGAATATTCTTGTTTGACGTCAAATCCGTGTCATTTCTTGATATCCGGCTTGGGAAGTAGTCGAGTCAAGTGGAGACAGTCTTGGGAGTGGTGTGGTGAGAGTTTTTGGGTCGGTGTGATATTAACAAGTGTGCGGAGCCTCTACGGTTTTCTTTTCATATCTGGCTGTATTTGGGCCATCTTAATTGGATTTTTAAGAAAAACCATTTAATTTTTAACTTGACCATTCTATCTTAACTTCGTTGTTGATATTTTGGATTTTGGTGTCGAGTTAAAATAACTGCATGCGGGATTTATTTGAGGAAAGCCATTGTTAATTAGCAGGTTCCGTTCCATAACCAAACCGGCCACAGGAGTAGAGCATTCGTATACCCAAAGGTTACAAGTGATTATTTTTGACACCATGATTAAGTTTTGTTTTAATTTATTAATATAGTACATGGTTGGAAACTATTTGTTGCATTGGATAATGTGCCAAGGCTGAACTTTGATTAGGATAATCTTCTCAATGATTCTTTATGTCCAAGTAAAAATGTTTTCTTCATACTTATTTGTAAATATCCTACAATATTGATATTTTAAAAGACAACCATTGTAAACATATTTTTAAATAAACTCGATTGTTTTAACAGTGTAAATCTTTATGTAAATGGTAAAACATGAGTAAATTAGCAGCCTTATGTGAACGTTTGATTTAGTATTATTGAGGAGTTGACTTATATACGTTTTTTTTTGGTAACTTGGTAAAGTCTGTTACTCTTACTTTTGTTTTGGTTATTTTGTAAAATTGTGAATTTTGAGTTTTTGGTTTGTTTTAGCAGAAAAATTTACCATAGCTGTTGGTTTTGACTATATTTGTTATAATTTTATTATTGAACTGTGTACTTTGATTTATCGTTAGCTGTTAATTTTGACTATATTTGTTGTAAGTTTATGATTGAACTGTGTACTTTGATTTATTGTTAGCTGTTAATTTTGACTATATCTGTTATAATTTTATTATTGAACTGTGTACTTTGATTTATTGTAGGAGTAAAGTATCCTATATATTTTAGCTATAATTTCATTTATTTAGTTCACCATAATCTCAGTTGTTTATCGTGTGGCTCTGCTAGTGCCTATAAGACCTAGGGGTTTCCGGCTTGAACCGTCTAAGTCGGTGGCGCGGCTCACTTTTATATATATTTTTTTTCTTCTACCCTCTACGGCTGAGCTCGGGCATAATTTGCCAGTAGAGAGACCGCTGGCAGAGTACTCTATAGAGAACGAACAATACGTGGCAAACTAATGAAAACAAATAGATCTAACACAACAGGAAAACTAGTGGGTGCACAAGAAAACATTATTATTGGAAAGGAAGAGAAAATGAGATTAGGGCAAGACTACATACAAGAATTGTTTAGAGAAGACAGACCCGATCCGCTAGAAATGGCAAAAACCCTCTCGGGACCCAGCATTACCATAGATAAAGTTGAAAACGCCATTAAACATATGAAAGGCTGCCGGACCTGATAAAACGCAGGCAGAAATTTTTAAAATTTGACAGTTTAGATGAAGCATGTGCGTAGGGGTTCACAAAAAAGTGCCAGAGAAGAAGAAAGCCTGGCTGGATTGGCTGGCTACAAAAGCCAATCAAAGAACGCAAAAGGCAACGATTGAGGATGTAAACAAGGTAAAAAATGAGTATAAAAGGTTAAAAAGTGTGGTAAAAGAGGTTGTGGCAAGAAAGAAGGTAGAAGGTTATCTGACGATTTCCAAAACAATATTAAACTCTTCTGGAAGTTCATAAAAACAGCCAGATGTAAAAATACTACAGAAAAAATCAGAAACCAAGATGGTAGTATTGTAAAAGAAGAAAAATGCGTTTTAAAGGGTTGGAAGAAATACTTCGAAAGTTTATTTGAGAAAAAGGATAGACAAGTACAGGCCCCAATCGGAGACATAAGTGAAAGTTGCAATGAAAGTGAAATTTTTACGACAGAAATTGTGGAAGCGTTGAACAGTATGAAATTGGGTAAAGCTGCTGGGTACGACAGGATAACAGTTGAAATGCTGAAGGCTGGACAAAGCGTGGTAACTAGTCAGCTATACCGCCTTTATAACCTTTGTTGGAGGAGTGGTAGCATACCAAACGACTGGTGCAAGGCCGTTATCGTGGCGCTTTACAAGGGAAAAGGTTCGCAGCAGGATACCGAGGTATTAGTTTACTTAGCATAGTCGGCAAACTGTATGCAAAAATATACATAGACAATTGTTTAAAATATTTAAAAGATCGTCAAGTGCCTCCTTTACGCCGATAATCAGGTCATATTAGCGTTATCTGAAGAGGAGTTGCAGACGATGGTTAATGTTATGTATGATGCCCTGAAAATTAAGGGGATGAAAGTAAAAGAACAAGACAAAAGAAATGGTTTTAAAAAAAAAGCTTGACAAACTGCGAGGTGCTGATTGTAGTAGAGATAGTAAAACAAGTGAATGAGTTTATGTACTTGGGTTGAAAGTTTACGAGGGACGGAAATACTTTCTAAATGGATGAAGGAAGATTGACGCAACAGATTTGTAAGGCTAGTGTGAATGGGTAAGTCAGTACAGGTCGACCATAGCGATATTGTTTTAAAAAAAAGCCAGGTTAAGTGTAGCAACAACCGACGATCATGTATTAGAGCACTGATGAAAGTAGAAGAAGCAAAAGATATGTGTAAGAACCGTAGCAAGTGGTAGGAAGTGCTCTCTGCTCACCTCTACAGGAAAAAGGCGTGATTTTATGTATGTATGTCGAGCAGAATTTTTGAAAACAGCGAAATACGTGTGTAAGAACTTTAGCAAGTGGAAAGAAGTGGTAAAAAGGCATGACTATGTATGTTAAAAAGTTGCAATTGAATTAATTAAATTAAAGTGATTCTCCTTGCAGTGACAAGTATAGTCACCAGAGGCACTGAAACTTTAACCTCTTTGTAACCCAATATGCCGTTTATTGGAAAAAAGTTTTTGAAATGTTTTTCTAGAGATCGAACAATTAATATATGGCGAGGAATTAGGTGAGCGATTTAAACCCTACCTCTACCGAAGTAGTCCCGGTCTCTAGGGTGTACGTTAAGATTTTTTATGAATTAATTGTCAAATTTTTCAGAAATTTAGAATGGTCAACTAATTGAATTAGTTGGTGTCCTGTGCCAACTAAAGAATTGATGGATTTAAGGCACCGTTATCACCTCAAAAAATACTTAATAAAAATATAAAATTTTGACAAACTACTAAGAATTTAGAGTAAAGAAATATAAAAATGTATTCGTCCCATTTTCCGCCTTCGTATAGGAACCCCAAAAAAGCAATTTAATAAAGATTTAATTACTTTAAAAAATACACACATACGAAATAATTCAGAAATATTAATTAATGTTTAAATGAGTTGGTTCATTAAATATATTGTATTTTTAAACCACATTGTATATCACTATATTTTCTATTGTGGTCATTTTAGCACAAAAGAACGATAACATTAAAAAGAACATGTTTTTATAATTGTTCTATATTTTATCGGTTTCAAACACTAAAGAGAATGTGTTAGTATTAAATTGAGTTCAAAAGTAAATCAAATGTATATAAAAATTTTACGGGTTGCACTCTGGGAGTGCCGGCAGAAGTGAAAACTTAAGTATTAACGTTGTGCGCCCTGCGCCGCCTAAACGAAACAGCCGGCGCAGGCATACATTTTCGCCGCGCCGTAGAAAGAGAGGGGAATACTCCCTCTCCTACGCCACGCCAGCTGTCTACTCTCCATCCGTCTTACGAATTTTCGATCAGGTCACGTGTCCTGACGCGAGTTTAACATTTTTACCCATTACAAAAAAAGTGTACAACGCCGCTAAAGAAGTTTTCACTTCAAAAAATATTATTTTTAATCTGAAAAATATTGTCTCCAGATTTCCATAGTTTATGAATAATGCATTTTTTATATTAACGCTTTATTATAAATCATATATTAAACATCAGTACCAAATTTGAATGTTTTCGATTTCTTTCTTCCGCTTTTTGTTTGATCTTCTTTCAATATGGCGCTTTTCTTCCTACCTCGACTTATTCGTTTTCGGCTACCTCGTTTTCGGTTTTGTCGCTTTTGGCTACGTCGTCTACGGCTTCTGCTTCTATTTTTTCTTCGTCTTCGAGCCTCCGTTATCGGCAAACCAAAACCTAATTTAAACCTTCCCCCGTTCTCTTTGATCAAACCAGCTTTCAGTCAGTTTTTAATGATTTTTTAACACAAATTGATGCATTTTTTAACGGCTTCTTGCACTGATAAATTATTTGATCTAAAATTTTGTCGGGGGGAGAACCATTAGAGTCATTAAGACACGCTATGGTGTCCATAACATCTGCTAAAAACGACACCTCTGCTTGGACCATTTTAATGCAGCAAAAGCAGAACTTAATCAATAAACTAATAAAAAGCACTTAAATTTTGAATTTAGCTACTAAATTAATTTGTCAAAATGACATAAAAAATGTACTTGAATTTGTCAGTTTGTTGAATAAGGTTGCCAAGTTACCAGTCAAGAAAAGTCGCATTTTATATTGCTCCAGTGAAATACATCCGTCTTACGAATTTTCGATCAGGCCACGTGTCCTGACGCGAGTTTAACATTTTTTACCCATTACAAAAAAAGTTTACATAAGAAGTTCACTTCAAAAATCATTTAAACTGCTAACAAATGTAAGAGCCATTGGAATGCTAGAAAATGGCGCTCAACAAACATATGTATCGCGAGTATTTGCCACATTTCAATACGTAATGCCCATTATGTTGAAAATGGGATGTATCTGAAAGACACACAGGTCGCATGATAGGAAAAAATCACGTAACGCGAGATGGCGCTGTCAATGACAAAATATCGGATCGAGGTGTAAGCAACAAATATTCTGTCATTTAATCACTTTTAAAACCAAAGTTTTTATTGAAGGAAATTTTAATTATCTCAGAGATTTGAGTTGATTTTTTGTGTTAAACTATTGGATTGAAATTGGATCTAAGGTTTGTTTTCGAAGTTTCAGTTAAATTGTCGCTGGATTCTTGTTAAATGCCAGTACAGACGAGGTGTGTCCAGGTATCAATTTTGGTTTGTTCTCGAAGTTTTTCCGTTCTGTTGTCCTCGGAATTCTGGTTGCAATGCCTATGAAAGTTGAAATATCCATTTCGGGCATATTGTATTATGTGGGTGAACGTGTTTGACCAATTAGGGATTATATATTATAATCCAATTAATTATGGAATGTTTATACTTCAACACTGGAAGGTTTTGGCTAGGAACAGATCCGTCTTTCAAACGCTTTGTTGTTATAGTCACTATGAATAATCCCAAATAAAATGATAAATCATTGGACCATATCAAACTTAGCACTGAAAAAATCATCAATCACAAACTGCTTGCCGCGAACAAAAATAAACTTTTAGATTGGTTTTAAGATCATCTTTCATTTCTGAGCTGCCTTAAGATTTGAAGGAAATTTATGCAAAGATATAATAGCATTGCCATATATGAAACAGAGCATGATTTTCGCGATTTTATCTCCATATCACCTTTTTTAAACCTTTGCATTTTCGGATTTTGTGGTTTATTATCACCAATTCTCCAATAAATATCGTTGAAATATAACACTTTTAATGATTAAAATAATACTATATAAAGTTCACTTTTTACACACATAAACAAATGGAGGTAAATTTTATGTTCAAACCTCGAGAAGTTCATACAATCAATAATAGATGTCGCCCACTCCGTGATTTTTAGCTATATACACAACCTGTCAAGTGGTATCCAGACTCTTGAAAAAGATAAAAGGATTTTTCAAAACAAGAAATCAATCAGTCACTAAATATTAAAAATTCATCTAGCCTAATTATTTAAATAAATTTCAGTCCCTTCAAATGAATTTTTATCGAGTAAATTTAATAGTTATCTTTCGGTATATCTATTTTACTGACGCCCTCTAGAAGTTAATGCCTTAATTATTTATTAAGAGCAAAGTCAATACCAGATTGAATCCAGTTTTCTTTGTATGATTTAAACTATTTTCTACTTTTTTAAGTAATTTCCGATAGATGTCACATGATGTTATCCTACTTATATTATACTATTGTATATTGTCTTTATACAATGATTATACCATTGTTTAAAGAAATATTAGACAATACATTATAACCCAATATAAATTTGTTCATTTTATCAATAAATTTATTATGGAGTTTCAAAGATATGAATAATACACAATAAATATAATATTACTATTAATCTATATCCCAAATTAAAAATGGTGAAAAATAGAGGTAATGCTCCCAAAAATATGTGCAATAGCTTATTGGATCCGGAATGACGCCTAGAAAAATCGGTCGACCTCTACCGACTTCCGTCCTTTCAAGCTAGCCTTATAAATTTGTTTCGTCAATCTTCCTTTATCCAGCCTTTCTGTGTGTCCATACCATCTTAGCATTCCTTTATCTATCTTTGTTACCACATCTTCTTTTACACCACAGCGTTCCCTTATCTCACTATTTTTTACTTTATCCAACCGAGTCACTCCGGCAATACTTCTCACACTACTCATCTCCGCAGCATTAATCCTAGTTTCATGCTTCTTCTGCCAAACCCGACATTTTCTACCATACATATGTAAGTGTAGGAACCAACACTCCTCTATGACACTTTTTGGCTGTTCATAATGCTATGCAGTGCCCCAGTCATTTGTTTTCCTGCCAACACCCTTCGCTCAATATCACTGTCATACTTTCCATCTCTCGTAAGCTTTGAACCCAAGTGTACAAACTCATTTACTTATTCCACTCTTTCTCCCTTTATTAGAACTTAAGAGTTTGTCATACTTTCTTCTTTTTTAAAAACCATTTCTTTCGTTTTGCTTTTATTTATTTTCATCCCTTTGATTTTTAGGGCATCATGCATAACATTAACCTTCGCCTGCAACTCCTCTTCCGATGACGGTAATATAACTTAATCATTGGCGTAAAAAAGGCATTTGATGATCAAACCATTTATTTTCAATTCATACGCACTCTCTTTTAAATATTTTAAACAATCGTTTGCGTATAAGCTAAACAGCCATGTCAAAGCCAAACATCCCTGTCTCACCCTTTTTTTCGATGTTAAACCAATCCGTGTAAGCTCCCTTTATCCTGACATTAGCAGTGGAATCCTCGTAAAATTATTTCAGTGCTCACTGAGACAATGTCGACCACAATTTACTCCTCACCACTCTGTTATAGGCGTTTTTCAAGTCTATAAATGCGCAATAGACCTTCTGACTTCTAGCCAAGAATTTTTTGACTATACCTCGTAATGAAAATACCTGATCCATACATCTCCTTCCTCTTCTAAATCCTGCTTGCACATCCCATATCATCTTCTCAGTTTCATTCGTCACTCTTTTAATCAATATCTTTGCATACAGTTTGCCGACTATGCTGAGTAAACTAATACATCGGTAGTTCTTACAGTCCTGCTGCAATCCTTTTCCCTTGTTACGTATTAATATTCGAACATATTATAAACTTACCACATATTGTTATACACTAATTCAAATTACTTCTGTAAACCAAAATTACCTTTCAAGGTCTATTTAAAAGTCTAACCAAACAATGGTTTTAACCGTTTACGTTTTACAACCAATAAACGTCACTGTCAACTTGTAGAAGTGAAAGAATAAAGAATACCCAAACAATATTATTTTATTTTTTTACCCAGGTTATGCAAACCAATCACGTAATATAAATTATCCCTGCCAATTATTCAAATTCAAATGATTGGTTCAGTTGGATTACACTTTCTCTCTCTCCCTCTCTCTATAGGCAGTAAGTTTAGAGGAAGAGAGATAGCGACTAACGCATTGACATTCTTGTTACGCTCAGTTTTTGCTGGCAAGCCCCGGTTCCCACAACGTGCGATAAGAAACTTCGTTACAAAAATTAATTAAACCATTTTTAAAGAAAATTACATTTGTTTGTTTGAAAATGGGCGCAAGACTGTAGATGAAATGGTTCTTAAGATACAGTACTTTAAAAATAAATAAATGACATTTAAACTTTTTTGGGAATATTGTGTGACGAGTGTTGGGAAATGATGCGCAATTAGAATTACTGTTAACTACGTGTATTTATCAAAATGAAAGAACAACTTGGCAAGAGAAGCACTGTGTGCGTCAGCACTGAAGTTCGTCGATAGACTGTTAAAGATCGTTGAGAGACTGTCGAAGTTTGTTGAGAGACTGGTGGAAATTGACTGCTTGACTGAAGACGACTCACTGAAGACGACTGACTGAAGACGAATGAATTTGTGTGCCTCTCTCTGTTCTTTTTATCTACTTTCGTCGTAAAGGTTAGGGTCGTATACGTGCTTTCTTGAAAAGGACACGACTAAGATCAAAAAGGTTCTTAGTGAAATTAGTCGTTGGAATTTTAGGGAATTCACGTTTCGTCCTCTGTGTATAAATTGTATGTATGGCCGCTACACTTTTGTTTCAAATTCGTCACTTCTTGCAACATTTGCATACAATTTTCCGACTATGCTGAGTAAACTAATACCTCGGTAGTTCTAAAAGTCCTATTAAATAATTTATAAAAAAATTGAAAAAATTATGGTGTATTTTGAACATTCCAAAGAATTTAGTCCCGTTGGGAAGAAAATCTTTAATTTGAATTTTTACCGAGTTAAAGTTTGTCCTTTTTTCACTGGCAGTACAACTTCCTGGTCAGATGGTATAAAATAATTATAAACCATAGGCATAACATTTCTTACCAAAATGTAAGACTGAAATTCAATGATACTTATTGTGAACTTTTATACTGTAAACACGGAATTACTTAGGAGCAAGTTATGAGAATATGGTTAAATACCTTGAAAATAAGTATAAAAGAATACTAATACCTATTCCCCTTACTACTTGTTATTATGAATTAATTGAGTACAGTAGTTATTACTGTAGTAAATAGTAAAGTCTAAATAAAATATTGTAATTCATTTTTACCCACGTAGAACGTAACAATTAACTTCGTATTCGACTGACTTCTGCCGTTAGCTAGCCCTGTTTATATATCGTATTTGGGTTGTTCTAGAACCTTCGAGAATTGTCATTCTTCTATCATCTCTCTCTATCTGATAGCTTCCAGGATATTCCATTCTTTTCTGTTCTAGATCTTTCTCGAACATTCAGGATTTCTCTGGAATGTCGAATACAGGATCTTCTAGTACAGCGCTTGCAGGTCGACCAATGCATCCCAAAGTAGGATGGTTTATGGAAGTGCCTTTCCTTGGTTGTCAGATAAAAGAGCGACCTTTTCCTTTAGGACTGATATCTTCAACTTTCAGGGCTCGACCGATGGATGAACTTTGTTGTTGAAGTTCATCTAGCTTGTCGAATACAGGATATTTTAATCTTGGCGATACTGCTTCTTGACTTTGCCGAATTCTATTACAATATTTAGATGAAAATTCCCGAGATACCCTTTAACTCTACATTCGTTTCTAAGAATCGGATATTATTACAAAATGAGGGTTCTTAGTTTATACCTTATAATTAACATTTGCTAACTTCTTAGGTAAAATCAATACAATTCAAAATTGTTATTATAAAGAATAATGAATGCAAAGTGGATGTACCTGCCCCATTATAGGATTATTAGTTGGTATTAAAAACTAATAAATAAAGAAATTCTGTGTTTTTTCCGTGTGCTAGTAGAATAAATTGTTGTTTATATGACTGATTTGCATTTTTCTTGGCTTTTCGTTTGATGTATCACAAGGTAGTAGTTGCTATTTGACATTTTAAAGAAAGGGTGCGGGATGTTAAAGTGCCACTTGGAAACAGCAGAATAACATTTTTAAACCTCCACCGTGATTTAAAATTCGACGTGTTTTTTGTTTTTCTTACATTTACGCAAATGCAATAGTTATATGGACTGGCTGGTTTTGATACGAAAGCACTGTATAAAGTGTATACAGAGTGGACCAAAAATTTGGAAACGGACAATTATCTCGTAAATTGCTAGTCCGAATTGTACAAAATTTGGGATAAGCCTATTTTAAGATACGGAGATTCCAGATTTGACATTTGCAATGTTGTCAGATTTGCCGTTTCTCTGTTATTATTAGTCATTTTGGTTTTTTAAATACATCACCCTATATATTCAGTAATTATGGAAATCTCCTCTTCAATACGAGTTCAGCCGTATGTAACACTTATGATTTTATGTACTCTGAAAGATCTAAACAAGGTCTAAACAATTATTTTGAAAACTAGATTAAGTAATATGATGTAATCTTTTAATTGTTACGTTTTAATGTAGTTGAAAATTGGTATTAAAAATTATTAATACAATACTCAGGTATTGCCACACTTTTGTTTTAGTTATTCAAGACCTTTTAGACTAAAAAAAAAACAAAAGTGACACATAAGGCTAAACTCGTATTGAAGAAAGAGATTTCAATAATGACTGAATAAGGGTAATGTATTTAAAAAACCAAAGTGACTAACCAAACTGCGCCAATGAGCTTCACGCAAGATCGCTCTTTACATTTGGCAGTTGACGGTATTTCTTCTGATGCGTTTAAAACCAATGCCGGGGTCCCCCAGGGTTCCATCCTGTCCCCACCCTATTTCTTTTACACATCAACGACCTCTTGAAAACCACCAAGAACCCCATTTACAGTTTCGCAGACGACAGCACACTTGTCTCAACTTTCACATCCTATCGATCACTTTCGGTGAATGATACAAATAGACTCAGGCCTGTACTTATGTAATCTCTATCTCTATTATTTTTACCCCTAGCTGTTCTTATGAATCCTAAAGTGGTAATGAACCAGTAGAATTTTTATTTCTATTATATATAACCGAAATGTGCCAACAAAAAGACTTTTAATTTATCATTCGCGCGGAAAGGCTAGCCGCCATGCTGTTTTGGCTCGTGACGTCATTGCGTTAGTAAAGAATAGTTGCAAAAAAATAAAGTTTTTTTGAAAGTTAATAATGAGTTAATAATAACCCGTATCATTGATGTCTTGTGCTTGAATGCAAAAATACGAGCGTAAAAACGTCGGGAAAGTTGTGGATACAAGTGCCAACTGATATAAATACGAAAAATACTTGCTTAAAACTGACAAGAAGTGACAATAAGTGACTTGTAAGTGTATACATATTTTATTAAAGGTTTTAAATAAATAAATTGAAAACTATGTCCTGCAATTTTTCAAAAAGCGGGTCCACAATCACCTCCTTTCTATAATCCCTCCCCCTTTTAATAGTCGCAGTGCTGGCCGTCCGCGGCCCACACGATAGGTCTACCCTTTTTGCGACTATTTTCAGTAAAAAAAAATGTCAAATCTGGAATCTCCGTATTTCAAAATAGGCTTATCCCAAATTTTGTTCAATTCGGACTATCAATTTACGAGATAATTGTACGTTTCCAGACTTTTGGTCCACTCTGTATTGTCGTAAGGTAAATAAGTCGCCAGGTTCTTGTTTAGTTCGTTATTTTATTTTGTATTAATTTTATTCTTAAGCAAAACATCTGTAATAGATAGAGATATGAAACGAAACTAAATCAAAAGATTAAAAATTCTAAATAATACAATAAAAAGGTAATATTGAAACAAAGTAAAGTATCATCACTTTAATAATCAAATGAACATTTTTACATGCACGAGATATACCAAAATACTTTGAGAATTTGAGAATGGAAATAAAAACGGAAAAAATCATAAAAAATGTTGATATATAAATAGCAAAAATTTCTAATACTAATGTACGAACTAAGTTATGGGATGAAAGAAAATTATAAAACCATACCTTTGTAAAGAGAGGTACCCACCTTACTTAGTCTATTTAACTGAGTAGCATATAATTTTAAGTTTTTCTTTTTGTTGAAATGCGTAAAGGTAAATGTGTATAAGAAATTTGTCCCATTACAGAAAAGTTCTTCATTATTTATTATAAAGAAATTTTAACACTTAATATGTTTAAAATAATCGTGTGATAAAACCACCGTAAAAAAAATTCTGTAATGAGTAATACATGCAGACGAAAGTGCTTCCTATGTTTTCAAATACAGCTTTCTGGCAAAATTTTTGCCAACATTTATTTTCATTTATTTTAAGTTATATCGGCAACCGGAAAAATCGAATTATTTATTCCAGTATTGTAATAGCAATTAAATAATAAAAGGTAAAGAGAAAGTACGATATTATTTGAATATTTGTTTGATATTATTTTTTCGGCAACCCACTTCTCGGGCGCTTTTTATTTAAGAAAGTAGCATTTTTCTGACCTAGTCCGGGAAGTACGTACAGTTCAACAGAAGTAGCTTGGCGGGCGAAGAAACACAAAATCTGCGCACAACGAAAACATTCGAATAACGATCCGATCGGCGACGACGAAATTTTCAGTAATCGTGAGTCTCAAGTACAATCGGAGGAAGAAGTTTACGAATGTGAAGTATATTCAGCCGAATATTTGTTATTTTAGAGGCTAGTCGCCCGCCAAGCTACTTCTGTTGCACTGTATGTACGAATTACATCGTTGTTGTCATTGTAAATACGAAAATCTGGATAGGGATGGTTTTGATAAATGCAGTGGATCATTACCATAGCAGCGAAATTACGACCGAGTTGCCATTTTGATTTTTGAAAGTTAGTATGGTTTTTGGTCGCAACTATCGCTATAAACTATGGAAAGCAGCAGCGATAGTAAGTTTGAAAATGCGCGTTACAAAATTTCCAATTCAGCAGCTTCTGCTACAGCACAATTATTGCCTGTAAAATCAAAGTCCAGGTACAAAAACGTTTATGATTGTTCAAGAAATGAATGGATCTGAAGAAATGCAAAACTATTACAGAGGATGTAATTTTGGCTTATTTGGCGCAAAAATCTGAATCTGTCAAATCTTCCCTGTGGATCATGTACTTTATGTTGAAAAGTACCATTTTAGTCAAGAAAAATGTAAACATAACCACTTTCCCAAAGGTTATCTATCACCTTTCTTAAAAGGAAGAATGTTGCTTATAAAGCAAAAAATCAGTCTTTAGCACCGAGCTAATCAGCAAACTTAATAAGGAAGCAGATAATAAAACATATTTAATGCTAAAGGTAATTTTAACAAAATATTACGATTGTAGGGTATAAAAGTATTGTGAGAACTTTTGTTGTAATTGGGCAAGAAAACCTGCGGTTGTATAGGCAGTATTTATCTTTAAGGCCATCCTATACTACACATAACAGATTATTCGTAATACCGATGTCACTGAAGGATATAATATAGATAATTTACTCACAAACAAAATTAAAATTGAAGAACATTCATAGATTATCAGATGTAAACAATAAATGTGAAACGAAAACTTTACCTTTTTGTTCTGATTTCAACAAAAGGCATTTAAATATACCAAGCATTTAAAAAAAAAAAGAATCCCTTCAATATTGGCAATGGCTCGAATTTTAATAGAATTATTAATATAAATAAAAATTAGAATGTTTCTGTTCTCTAATACAAAGAAGAATAAAAAGGTTCGAAATTTTTTTTCTACAAAGAATTATAATAAAGAAATGTGTCTCATTGATTTATTTCACACGGTTGCCAAAAAAATAGTGTACGCAACATATCCGAAAACAGTTTTTTTGGACTTTCAGACTTCCAGTACAAGCCGTAGGCTAATTTTCCGGTAAATTACTATTATTGCCATATATCGTTATTAAAACACTTAATCACTGCCATTTACAATGAATCTAAATTATTTGAGTTAAAAAAAAACTAATTTATGAAAAACTTAACAAATTAATAAAATAAATTTTAGATGTAATTTTTTATAGTACCCCATTCTATTAAATATATAAATAAGCACAGACAAATAATTAACTTCATTAAAAATTTGGATAAAACGAAGAATAGTGAGATAAGAGAACGCTGTGGTGTAAAAGAAGATGTGGTTACAAAGGTAGATAAAGGAATGATTAGATGGTTTGGACACATAGAGTGGATGGATAAAGGAAGATTGACAAGACAGATTTATAAAGAGAGTGTGAATGGGCAAGTCAATAGAGGTCGATCTCGGCGAACGTGTCTCCATCAGATCGACATTGTTTTGAAGAAGGGCCAGGTTAAGAGTACTAACAATCGACGAGCATATATGAGAGCACTGATAAAAGTAGGGGAAACAAAAGATGTGTGCAAGAACCGTAGCGGAAGTGGAAGGAATTGGTCTCTGCCAACCCCTACTGGAAAAAGGCGTGACTATATGCATGTAGGAAGACGCCTTCATGGCTACAGGATCTGAGAAAATAGTTTAACCGCTTATCTACAGAAGTATCTCATGATACACTGTCCAAATCTACAATTGTCGTTTGGATCGCCAACCTTCTAAAGGAAAGGGCGTAATAAGAAGAAGAATATTTATGCAAAAAAATTTCACGATCAAATTTTACCTTAAAATGGGGTGATTTCTTTTTATGTATGTCGTCGAAGTGGATAACTTATGATCAGTAACATCATTTTTAGACCATTTATTTTCTCAGATTTTGTAAGCAGCTTATATTTATAATAAAAACTTTGCAATACAAAATCCACTTTAATTATTTAAAACAAATTAATAGCACATTGTTTATTTATTTATTTATCAACTACATCGACATTAGGACATTCAAACTTGCGTGATTTAGAAAACAAGGGAAGCATTTTTCGACCTCGGTGTAAAAAATCCATACAACTAAATAACAGAAATAAAATTATTGTACACAGTACATACTATTTTTTTTAACAATAACCGTATATTATACTATTGAGTGTCATTTTGTGGAATAACATATGTATTGCATAACAAAGATAGATACCTGGTTTAGGTCGAAATGAAAAGTTACTATTGTGAACTCATAAACGAAAAATTAAAAAGTAGCTATTTGTTCGACAGGTATCAGAATTAGTTCTATTAATATTTATTGTGTTCGTTGCCATCGCTGATGCTGTAGAGCATTTAAAATCTGATCTAATAGATAGGTACTTTTGCTGACCTATAAAAGTTACATACAAATTTAAAACAGTGTCGTTTGGTTCTTACCAAAGATGGTAGCACACGGGAACAGACGATGATTCTAAAATGTTCATCAAAGTATCCCAGTGTTGGCTACTGAAAAATGTGTACCAACAGAATGCTCCATCAAAGTGATCAATAATCGTGAATAATCGACTTGTTAGTAATGATTAACGTATGAAAAATATTCTTTATTCGATAACCCTGTCGAACTGATACTATCTTCAGAAACATATAAAATTCCTTTTGAAAATAAATAAATTTGTATGTACATGGGGGCAAGTTGATTGTTATCAAAATAAAAGTTTACAAAATGTACAAAAAATAAAGAATATACTTCTTTCGAGTAGGTACCTAAACTGATAAAGTATATATACAAATTCTAAATATACAAAAATATGTTTTTACAAAAAATATGATCAATGATATACATATTTATGATTTAAACCAACCAAGATTAATACTGATTTCTTAGTGCAAGCTTATTTTTTGACGGGCTATTGCATAATCAATGGACCCCATTTGTACTAAAAGTTTAAAAAGACAAATAAAATGTGTACCATCAGTGAATCTCCGAAAATTCTATATTCACATAAGCTGTATGATTTAATAAAGATCTGAAAAATATTATGCAAGTTCAAACATAAATATTTAGAGAGGATTGTATTTTTCTTTTTCCCACAAACAAATACTGGCTGGTAGATAAGCTGTTTTTTACTAAAAATGAGTCCTTCTGTTAATACAAAAAACATCAATAAACGTCAATAATTACAAAGAAAAATGCCTTATATATAAATCTTATATGTAAAAAAGTGAAACTAGATTTTACAAAATATACAGGGTAAAGCTTACTTTAACATGATAGAAATAATGTCAAATCTTTATAAGACTATCACATGTGCCGTTTGTGATACGTCACTGAGCTCATAAATTCAACATTATTTTTTAAATTACTATCACCTTCCTTTTTTACATTTTTAAGAGCATAATAGCCCTTATTAGAGTCAGAAATTTAATTATCTCAAAACTTTAAGGAATAATTATTATTTTGTTGTATCTTTGTATTTTATCTGACGAAAATATCAAATATTGTTTTAATCTCAAATGTCAAAGGTCCTCACTTAATTCCCAACGAAGCGGATGTCGAGTGCTGATTTAAACCGAATTGGTTACCACACAATCGCACCTTTACTTCTTCAACATGATTACTTGTTCTCGCTTAAAAATATAAAAATATATTCATGATAATCAGCAGAAACAAACATCCATACAACAACGCTTCAATCATAATCCAAAATCGAAAACTTGGATAGTAAAGCAATATAGATACTTAGGGTGTTGGCTGCACTCAGATTGGAACTCTGATAAGGAAATCCCAAGCAGAATAGAAATGCGGAAAGGTACTTAAATGCAAGGATCCAAACCTGTCACTACGCATACGTTATGTAAGATGTTATGTATGGTCAAGACTATTATATGGGGTGGAGGCTTGGACCCTAAAGGTAAACACTATTAATAAAATAGAAGCATTCAAAATGTGGCCCTACAGACGTCTGCTTAAAATTTCTTGTACTGATAAGGTGACGAACAACGACGTCTTACAAAGAATGCATAATGAAAGAGAATTATTTACCACAATAAAGAAGAGAAAAACTGCATACTTTGGCCATATTTTTAGAAATAAAAAATTTAATTTACTGCAATTGATTTTGGAGGGCAAAATTGAGGAAAAGGGAGAAATGGGGCGAAAACAAATGTCATGGGCTCGAAATATTAGACAATATCGAACTTCTTTGTTGATGGTCGAGCGGTCGGTAACCGTCGTGTTTTTTTTGACGTTTTATCCTACTTTGACTAATTTAATCGTGGTTCCAATAATAATTCATCTCTAATCCTAAATTTCGTCGACCATTAAACAAATTGGACCGATTCCATATCTCACTTTTTGCAGTAATTGATAAACAAAGAAAAACACTTTTCACTAACTCTTAACATGTTTTTAAAATTTATATATTTTGCTTATTTCATTATTTTATGTTACTAATTTCGATAAAATTTATTTTAAAAACATACTGATTTTTCTGATCCACTGATTATAAATACTCCAAAATTTGTCACACACATTGAAAATAAATGTCACAAGCACCATTTATGTAGTTCTTAAAATACATACACTGAATTACAAGATTATAAATTTGTTTAGCATTAAATGAAACGATCTTATTTGGTTTATACTTATTTGGATACATTTAAACAAGTTAATTATGCAGTCACACGCATTGAAGAGACATTGAAGACATTTTAAAAAATGTACCGCTTTGCACTCATTTCCATAGAATATTATACAGGGTGTTTCATTACTAATTAAAAATATTTCAACTATAGAATCCTGAACACAAAATATAAAGATTCTACCCAAATCACCTAAATAAAATGTGACTCCTGTCTGAGTTACAGGGTGCTTTATTTGAAAATTTAAAAATTATTTGTGCCCAGTACTTTAAAACTATGAAAAGCATTATTGTCATATTTAGTAGGGAGTGTAAGTACTATAAACCCTACTAAATTATGTTAAATGAACGTTTCTGGCTACTACTTGAGGCGTACGACAGGAGCAAGTGACTGGTTGATCCCTCCCAAACTCTTTCTCCATGGCGATAAAGTTATTATTTTTCGAGATATTTCGGGTTAAACATGAAGCTGCACAATTATTTTTATTTCAATGTGTATTAATTATGTCGGTGTTTTGGGTCGTTTGATTGCATTTATTACGCGAATGAAACTATAATCTTTATTAACAAAAAAACGTAATTTATTTATCGAAATTTTTTCAACGAATAGATGCATCAAACAATTAAAAACAAATTGTGGTTTTGAAAATGTTATAATCTAAATAAAAGAACCATTTTATTAAGAAGAAAATATTTAAAAGCACATAAACAAAATTTAGAAACCTTTTATAACAAATGTTCAATGTGACCCCCCTTTTTACCTCAATAAGTCTATTTATTCTTTCGCTAAACGATCCTATAGTTTTAAAAAAATATGTTTGGCTGATTGACAATAAAATTAGCGGAATTTACAATTTATCTAAATAAAATGGAGAAATGATTTAAATCGCATTTATTTATCTGATTTTGATATTGTAAACACAAAAAAATTTCGATAAATAAAATTATGTTTTGTGTTTATAAAGATTGAAGTTTAATTTGCGTAATAAATGCAATCAAATGACCCAAAACACCGACATAATACACATTGAAATCAAAATAATTGTACAGCTTTATGTTTAATCCGAAATATCTCGAAAAATAATAACTTTATCGCCATGGAGAAAAAGTACAATATTCAAGTAGAATTTGGAACGGATCAACTAGTCACTTGCCCCTGTCGTACGCCTCTGGTAGTAGCCAGAAACGTTCATTTAACATAATTTAGTAGGGTGTATAGTATTTACACTCCCCACCAAATATGGCAATAATATTTCAAATAGTTTTAAAAAACTGGGCATAAATAATTTTTAAATTTTCAAATAAAAAACCCTATCACTCAGACAGGAAAAACATTTTATCCAGGTGATTTGGATTGAATCTTCATATTTTGAGTTCAGGATTATATAGTTAAAATATTTCCAATTAGTAATGAAACACCCTCTATATTTGTGCACAAGCAACGTTATGTGTATGATCTAACAAAATTCATTAAATAAATGATACGTAACGTAAATGCAGTTTATTTCTGATGAAAACTATAAAATAACATATTTACTGCAATTACGAATTGTCATACAGAGTGATAAAGTGTTCAAGTACAAAACTAATTGATATTGTATAAAAACACTATAAATGTATTAATGTATTAATAATTTCTTATTTAGTTAAACATTACAATTTACTTGTATTTTATAAACTTCATATAAACTTCCATTTAGAGATATTTAATTGTACTACATATAAAGTAATTCCCTAAATTTACAGGATTCTTTTAGTTAGAGACTTTTAAAATTTTAATCCTACTGCAATTAGTTTTGAATCTGAATCTATACGTAATATGTATTTAAAAATATCGTAAGTTCGTTAAAAATGAACGTATTTTAATTAACAAAAATAATTTCAATTTATAAGTGATATATTGACAACATGTCTTCAATACGTGCTATTATTTCGAATAAAATACACATAAATAAAATGAACACAATTATTTGTTAAGAAAATGAAGGTGTTGTATGAAATTTAATGAAAACCTAATGAAAAACACCGAACCAAATACTCCAAGTATTCAGAGTTTATCCCGATCTCGAAGAAAATCGGGGATACATTTTATGTTTTGTATTAGACGTTTTTAAAAACATTGTTTCGTCTTCAAGGATATTTGTAACTGCAAGAACTTTTTTGTTTGTATAAATAATTAAATTTCACAATTTTAACGTAAAATAAGTTTGTTTATAGCTACAAATATCACCAATTAAATAAGCAATTGGACGTCGGTTTAAGGTCACATATGTGGATCCCAGTCAAATTGGCTAAAATTTGGATATGTTGTAGTTTATATATTTCGGATTAAATGTCTTCATGAGCCCGAGACCTAAAAATAAACAGTTTTTTTGGTATCGAAGGTTGAAAGTTGCAGATCTGTTGCATCTGTGAAGTACGGGACTTAAATTGCAAGTATATATCCAGCCGGAGCGATTAATAGAGCTGGTTTTACCAAGTGAGTACAGTAGGATTGTCGGAGAGCTCTAAAATTGCTACTTTTTAAAATAGATCCATGGGTACCGTCGATGGCCGCAATTACTCTGGGAATATTTGGCTCTGGATTATATAGATTGTAAACGAATTCTGTTACGTGTCTTTCAATATAAAGATTTCTTGTTATAGCATCAAATCCTATATTATTAGGAACAAAACGTTGTGTAAGTGATTGTCTAACCATAACGATTGTTAAACTTGTTAACTGTCTACTTACATATTTTAACATGCCAATCTGAAAGGCCCTGACGTAGTTTACATAGAAACAGTACCAGATCTTTTTTATTAATATCTCTCGAACCATTTTAAAAAGTTACTCTTGTCACAATCAGTAAACAGATCCTGAAACAGTTGGTATGGTCACAGGGTAAAAAGTATTGAGCTCCTCGTAACGAAAACTATTCTTATCATCGAATCTTGCAACACTCCCGGCCACAGTACTAAGTCCTTGCAAAAATTTGTGAAGGTCCCCTGATAAGGTATGGTCTGTTAATCAAACGTAACCCGTTAATGAAAGGTTTTAAAATACAACCTCGGTCATCCAAATGATATTGACATAACTTCACATTTTCAGGAATATAAATATTTGCAATGATGAAAATTTCTGCTTTACATTCCACTGACAATCTATGTAAATCATCAACAGCCTCACAAATTAGACAAGTACTATTTCTGATTTGCATTAGCACATTTAGCATCAAACAAGCTGGATCCTGTCCCATTGTTCTCAATTTATTCCTAATTGATTGATTACAGTTAGTATATCTTTTTGTATTAGGCATAAAATCAAAATGTGGTTTATCCAATACCTCCGTATTTCACATTTTTCGGCATTTTCTTCTCCGTCTATTCTAGTCATGAGTCTAGGGCTAAATCGCCCAGCACACACGTAACAAAGAAGAACGTTTCTAAAAGCGATATTATCCAAAAAATGCGAGACAATTAACACAAAATATTAATTGTATAAGGATGCTGATAATACTAATCAACGGGGTGTTATTAATTGTCACTATTGTATAGCTTTTATCAACTACTCCTGAAAATTATTGTTTGGTGGATACGAGAACATATTAATGTTACGATTTTTGAGTCCGTCTCTGTCGCCCTTGTCTGTCTCGACAGTGCGTTGGTCACAATTGGGGGACTGTCGGCGCGGCGAACAAAATAAAAGCTCCCGCAAATTCTCAACGAGGTGTATAGTAGTTCCGAAATAATAAAAAATGTTCGGGCTCTTTCCAGAAGGCCTTTTGGAGTAATATAAAGATAGCAGTAGCGAAAGCGAAAGTCAGTTTTAAATGGGTTGAGTTATGAAATTTAAATAGTTGTAAAAGTTGTTATTAGTTAAATATCTATGTGATTTGTAAAAGAAAATTTTTTGGAGTAAAATTATTGAAATAAAAATAGTTTTACTACTGTATCAAGAGTTTAAAATCACCGAACCCAAGAAAGACATATATAGAATCTTATACACCAAAGTAACCAAAGTAAGATACCGAAAAAACTGTCCATTTTTAGGTCTCGGGCCCATGGAGACTATTGATCAGAAAGGTATAAACTACAGCATATCCAAATTTCAGCCAATTCGGCTGGGATACATTTCACTTTTCATTTGTGACATTTTTTTAATAAAATATGTGTATTCGTTATAAATTTTTTTAATTATTTAAAATAAAATTTTTTATCTTATGTGTCGAAATCTAGAAATTATTAATTTCGAATACTATTAAATAAAAAATAAAGATCTTCGTCTGCATCCCAATTTAGTTATTTTTTTGTTTGAATTACAATTAATATCTGCTTGTGGTATTTGGTGTACCGGTAAATGTTACAAGAAAAATTTCAACCCAAATGTTTAACTCCTTACACAATTTGTTTCGTGCAATTCATGATTAAAATATTGCTTTTTCATTATCAGTCTAAATTCAAAATTCGGGTAAATTCCATAAAATACTTCGAATTAATAACTATTAATAAATACTAAATAAATTATTCCAACAGTAATAATGAGTATCTTGAGAAAAATCAAATTAATTACTTACACAGAATTTTTTGTCAGTACTATACCACGCTCCAAATAGTAAAAATTTTAATGTTTCTACAAAATCGAATTTAATTGGAAACCAAAATGATCTGCCGCATATATTTTACATTTTTTTCAACGAAACTGACCACAACTTCGTGTTTAAAATATTTAAAATATTTTATTTCGATAATTTTAATTTTTTTTTAATTCGAGAAAAAGTATGGCATACTAATAATTTAAAATTATCGAGTTTAAAAATATAAACTGCTTCACAAAAGTTAGTGAAATTCACAAATATTGGATTTATGTTAAAAATTATTGATATTTTATTCACCGAGTTTTTTTCTGGCTTTTTTGTATTTTAAAGCATTTTACATGTTATTGTTTCCACTTTATTTAGTCAACTTTGATTTAAAATTCAGAATTTTGTTATGAATAATGCTTAGACGTAAACTTAGTGCGGATGAAGCTAATAGGGCTATTGGTATGATTGGGGCGGGTCGTCGTCACAGAGAAGTAGCGGACATTTTCCAAGTCAGTGAAAGTGTCATTTCGCGGCTTTTCCGTAGATATCGAACAACTGGAAATGTGATAGAAAGACCTAGAAGTTGACGACCAAGGGTTACCACCCCCGCACAAGAACGTGACCAGCGTCTTTTGAATGCTTCTGGTGTTTCGGTTTCAATTGAAATAGTACGATTACACGAGGTGAACTAACGTTCACGACGACTTTTAAAAAAAAATTCATTAGCACAAATGCATGTGCATGCTCGATTGGCATGGGATAATGAACATTGGAATGCTGAATGGAGGACCGCATAGTTTACAGATAAGTCGAGGTATGGACGGTTTTATGATAGTCGGCGTGTTCGTGTTTGGACTCTTCCTCTAGTGCCCAGAAATCGAAGAGAAGTGCAGGAAGTTCATTATTTTTAATGGATGAACAGAATTGTTAGTGCCTGATAGGAACATTACTGCGCGTACAACAAGTTATTAACAATGTTATACGTTTATTCTATGCTACTATTGGACCAATTTTTCTCTTCTTAGACGATAATGCTCGACCGCAAAAGTAGTCGACGCCGCTTTGGACTTCCATGGTATTCCGCATTTGGCACTGCCCCCTCTATCGCCTTACCTCAATCCTATCGAACATGCTTGGGACCAGCTACAGAGAGCCTTGAATTCCCATCGACCATTCCCACAGACACTCCGAGAACTTAGACAACTATCCCCCCAACTTTGGAAACAAATCGATCAAGGCTACTGCAACGACCTTATTGAAAGTATGCAGAGGCGTTTTTTGGCTGTAATTAATATTAGAGGAAAGCATACTCGTTATTAACGTATGTACTTTAATTTTTCATAAAATTAAAATGTACACAACTTCAAATTGTTGTTTTTGTCGTTTAAAACTGCAAACGTATTGCGCAAAAGAGCAAAAAAACGCTGACAAAAAAGAAAAAACATTCAATGCATAACATATAAACACTTGGTGACCAAATATCGTAACAGAATATCCAAATTTATGAACTTGCTTAACTTTTGTGGAGCAGTTTAAGTTGTCCCCGTCATTCAGAGGCTACCGAAATAGTCCAAGAGACGAGGAAGCGGCTCAATGTTATATGTGCAAAAATTAATATCCAAAAAAAAAATATGAGCTATAGGAAATTAAAATTCAGGGTGAGTTTATATTTCATACGACTCGATCTTGATTAACGAACATAACCTAAAAAAATTGGCAAAGTTGCGAAAAGCGGTTTTTTGTTAATAACTAAACTAAATAGAAACTAACCCTGAATTTTAATTTCCTATACGCTCATATTGTTTTTTTTTGGATATTAATTTTTCCACGCACTTTTCCCCATTGCTTGGACTAGAATGAATGTACCTTAAATCTTATTTTTAAAGTTTCTTTTCTTTTACAAAATAATTCTTAAAATTACAAAATAAGAGTTCAATATATTAAAATCGCCCTTTTTGACTTTTCTCTAATGAGATCACTTTTGTTTCCTGACTGGATCAAGTCTGCAGCAACATACAAAAACATCCACCCTTTATTTTGGAACACAGCATTACAAATAACGTCTAAGAATAAATAAACATTAAAAACTTAACAGAAATTAACATCTAATGAGCAGGAAAAATGATACACATCTAGGTACATTCTATAATGTGTGGCTGCGAAGACTCTATTACGCTGGGTCTGGTTTCTTTGCCGGAGTGAATGGAGTTTTGCGACGTCCTCTGGTGCGTACCGTTTTGAATTAGCGAAGGAAGCGGCCTGGAAAGACCCGGATGCAACACCGGATGATTCACTTGTGGTTGGGAGGTGTGGATTTCGAACTGTTCTTTGCCATCATCTGACATTTCTTTTAATTCAATGGGTCCTAGAAATAAACAACATTAAACAGAAATCCCACTATTATTAAGGAAGTTTTAAGGGGAAAAAATATAAATCCAATAATAACAAAATATAACGGAAATTTTCTCTTTGCAAAACCATCAGGCCAACTCTGGTATTTAAATTATTAACTTTCCAGTGGAAATTTATTATGCAGGTTTTTAAATTATTTATTTTTTGAACGCCTCCTATTACAGTGGATAAAAAAATGAAGGGTATACCCATACGTTAAGCGTCAAATGTTTCATTCAAAAATATTAAGTGCCGTAAATGAATTCAGAAATGATAACATAATTTATAATAGACACATCCGATAAACAATATTTTTCATTTAATTTAAGTGGTCATCACTAAGTCTAATAGGTCCAAAAATACATTTATTTTCAACAATCTGGGTACATTTTTATTTGCCCATAAATTAAGAAATGTAGGAAATATTATGTCAATGAAAAATGTGTCATAAAAAAAGTAGATACATTTTAAGTTACTCAGTATAGCGTACGTAGCGCCCTCTGTTTGCTAAATTGAAATTGATTAAAAATTATGATTTCTCAACACAAAAAAGCTCTGTTCACCAACTCTTGTGGAAATATTTATAGTAATGGGTCCGATTTTGAGAATCACGAATTTTGACTAATCCCCACATTTCAAGGTCCCCAGAGTCGAAAACAATAGTTTTTATTTAGACGTCTGTGTGTGTATGTACGTATGTGCGTATGTGCGTATGTTCGTATGTGCGTTCGGAATTATTTTTCGTCTCGATTATCTCGAGAACAAAAAATGATATCGACGTGGGACCAATTGCATTCGACGCATAATTACGCAACTTAGAACTGATTGGATTTCCAGCAAAATTGGTTGAGCTGTTTTTTATGGAGAATCAAAACACTGAAAAAATTGGTAAACTACCTGAATTTTGCCATTCATAAATTATACTATTTTAAATACAGAATTTTAAGATGTTTTGAATAATATGATTATTGCATGTTGGGAATATTTGTATGAAAAATATGATGACAATATTTCATAAAAAGAGATAGTTTTATTAAACAAAAATAGGAATTGGAGAATTTTAAACTTGTGTCAGTATTGAGAGAATAGCATTGAAGACGCTACAAAAGTGAAAAATTATTGTTGGTAATAATCAAGCATTGTTTATAACAATTGAATATTGTTACTAACAAATAATTATTGATTATAATTATTAAAAAGAATAGCTCCTGCTTATGAAATGATAGAAAAAGTTTGAAGGAATACGGTTGACATAAACAGAATATTGTTAATGACAATTATAATTCGTTATAAAAAATTTGAAATCGTTTTTATAATAATTATAACAACAAAACATATGGTATTTGTTCAGTATTTCCACTGGGAAGTTAGTCGTGTGGACCACTCGGGTCGCACCCAGACCACTGATATTTTAGTTATAAAATCCGGTACTGCTTTATTTGTCTAGTTTTAACCAGTTTGATAATCGAATATGCTGATAATATAAAAACTCTGGATTTGGTTTTGTCGTAGTTAAGTTGGTATTTTAATTGGTGTAAACGTATTGGTAGTTGGCTCTAAATATTTTAGTTTAATTGGGCATATCTGAAAACCCCATACCCCAAATTTTCAGATTTTAAATATGTCAAGATTCTCTAAAACGTCTAATTGTAACTATCAAAGAATCACCCTGTATTTTTAAAGTAAGATACGTAAAACATTTATTGTTCAGTTCTTTGATGATAATTTTAAGGAAGCAGCGTTGTTAAAACGTCGAGTGTAATATGTGCAAAGCAATTAAACATTATTAAATAAAAAAGGAATGTCCTTATTTAATAAAAGTTGAAAACAATAAAGATTAAAATTACTATTAATATTTTAAATTTTTTGACGTCATCTTAAAGATAATTTTTTTCTTTTACTTTAAAAACTCACACCATTTTCGAAATAGCAATACTGTTTTTATTAAAAAGTAGACACACTGCACATTTAGTCATAATTTTTTAATGATTTCTTAACACACAAGACAAAATAAATAATACAACTTGTTTATTTACCAGGATCCGATCCAGTAAAATCGTAGTACCCATTAGAAGATCCATCTCCATTCAACTCTTCATCTATATTATTCGGTCTACAGCTAGTCGTCTTCCAGTGGGTCCTTAAGCCAGACGCGCTTATGTAGTTCTTCCCGCATTCTTGGCAAATGTAAGGTCTCTCGTTGGTATGCAGTCTCTTGTGAAGCTTTAAATGCACGAATTGCGTAAACTTGGCAGGGCAAAAGTCACAAGCGTATGGCTTTTGGCCGCTGTGAAGCCTCAGATGAGTCTTTAAATTAGATGTTGAAGAAAATCTCTTCTTGCAAATACCACATTCGTGTGGACGCTCTCCCGTATGCACCAGATGGTGCTTCTGAAGGTGCGCCAGTTGTGTAAAGGATTTCGTGCACACGTTACATTTAAATGGTCTCTCTCCACTGTGGGTTCTTAGATGCACCTTCAGGTTAGACAACTGGCCGAACGTTTTGCAGCAAACGTTACATTCGTAATGCATCTTTCCATCTTTTTTCTTAAGTGGGTAGGGTAGGCTTCTGTAACCTCTCGACGGACCACCGTTGGGACTAGTAGGATTACTGGAGCACATATTTAGATGTTCTGGACTCTTGCAATCAGGTGATACCCTTCCATTTATTTGCAAGGCTGGAAGAGGTGTCAACAAGTGATGTGTTATGTTTGAGTTAACAATGTGACTGGTTGGAACTATCAAATTTGTACCATTGCTGTGATGATTATTGCTGAAATTAGAGGTGATTGGAGGCGAGTAATTATGCGTAGGAGATGATGTTATGGTGCTATGAACGATTCCGTTCGAAGAATTATACACCGTGTAATAATTGGGGGACTGAATCGCGTTGTGATAGTTTTCAGTTGAGTGTGTAACGTATGAAATATTTTGTACTTCTGCCTTCAAGGTAGCTGGACTAGGTGGCATCACATTTTGCGTCTGAATTATATTGGAGCTTGAGTCAGGACTACAAGGTAGAGTCGTGTACCTGCATCAATAAGACAAAGATTAGTTTAAAATTTATTTATTTGTAGATATGTGATATATTTGTTTGATTGAAAATTAGAAAGTTGGTAAATGAACAATTTGAGTCTTACCTGTGGCTCTTCTTGTACGAATACGCCATTTCCGTAGGTGAACTGGGAGGCGGCGTCGCATTGCTTTGTCTGTGGTTATTATCATTATTATTTGTATCTATTCGATTCCTTAATAGAATATTTTCTAAAATACTCGACGACGGGGGACTGTATCTGGATATAACATTACTAGTCTTGACTTCCGTCTCATAAAAAGGTTTATTAGGAACTTCTTGAGGTGAAGAATCCATCACAATAACAGTCGTCGGCGGCGTGATAATTCTTGGGGTTAGTGTTGTAACTTCAGGTACTGCAGTATCCATAGCTAAGTCTTTTTCAACGTCAGGCTCACTCTCGCTCTTCACTGGTTTATAGTGATAAGCCTTTGTAATTTTTATCTTTACTTTTCTATACTCGTTCTTTTGATTTTCAGGAGAGACAGGCTTTATAACAGCTGTTTCTTTCGGTGTTTTCTTACTGAAATCGAGAACGTAGTTATTTTCGCTATCGGAATCACTCGAATCCTCTGGAGGTGTGAATACATCATCGTGGTACTCATTGCTGTGGTACCCTTCATCGGATCGCACGCTGCCTTCTGTTGGTGTTAGCTGGTGCTCATATGGAGTATCCTTTGAAGGTGTTGGTTCTGTTGTACTGACGGTTATTTCTGAGGCTTGTTGTGCTTGCTGTCCTTGAATCCAAAACAAACATATCTTATTTTTTGTGCTAAGATTAAATTACTTATAACTCCAATAAGGTACTTCTAGCTACCAATTATTATGTTTATGACAAATTCCGAATATTAATGTACTTACTTAATCTCCGTAACATTTGTTCTCCTGTCAAAGGATAATTCAGTCTTTCTGCAAACTCCTTACAATACCAAACCAACAACTCTTGATTGGGAAGAATTGGTTTGATAGTGTAAAAGTAGATGTTCATCTTGTATTGACAGGCAATGAGATTCTGGGATTCACCGGAATAAGCGGGATTAACGTATCTCATCCAATTAGCTTTGGAGGTGTCATAGCCATCAATGTAATAATACAGCTCATTATCCTTGTAAAGCTAAAAGTTTAATGTAAAATAAGGTGGCGATTTAAAAATTATACATCAAGTTTAATTATACAGTTAGTTATTAATGCTTGTTAAAACTTTACTATATAAAGCCCAAATTTAGCCAATATACAAAGAACTAAATAGCTTTTGAAAAAATGAAGAAACTTAAAAAGTATTTAAAGACTTAGATTAGATATTACAACTACATAAATAATATTATTTTGAGTTATAAAAATATTGTTAAAATTCTTTCAGTCCACATTTTGAAACATGATAAATTTATAATTAATTTGTTTAAAAAAAATCACCTTGTTCTCACGGCTGCTATGTCTATAGAATCCCTCCCCCACTTGCACCTATACCAAAGGAAAAATAAAATTAAGAACCAATCACCGAACATGATTTTTATATTTTATGTACAAAGTAATTTGGGTAAAAGGTAAGATATTTTGTTTTATTTAAGTTATACTTCTTTTGGCGCATTTTGTTCCGAGTAAAATTGAGAGCTGCGACAGTATGAAGTTGGCCATTAAAAGTATGACTGACTAAGTTAACTCATATACAGACTAGACGACGTAAAGTATCCAACAAAACACTTTTTCATTTTTGAAATCGATAAAAAAAACCAGTTTATGTAAAACATTTCATTCATATTAATACTTAATTGTGAATAGTTATATTATTTATCAAATTTACTTACATTGTGCTATAAAAAAAATTTTAGTGATAAAAATTTTATAAAAACTTTAAGTGTTTTCAAATATTTTAGGTTAATTTTTTGGTAGTTTTTTTTTAATTTCCCTATTTATTTGCAATCTATAATAATTATTATAATAAGCAAATTGTGTGATAATACAATTCAGTTGACATGCTCAATAGGAATCCAGTGATTACTATCTCTTACAGCTACAATTAATACCTAGATTAATTTGTTTTGTCTATTGGGGATACACTAACACTCGTTAAAACTTATTAATCAGGTCTTATGGATTATAACGCTTAAGTCTACACTGGGCTGCTGGTTGTACTATAAGGTTGGATGTCAGTCTATTTGAATGATATTTTAATCTATTTATGGATAAGTTTTTTATTTCCGCTTTGACCGATTCCACTTGAAGATCACGGGCTATAACAAAATTTGGCACAAACCATGAAGCATCTATAACAATTCTTAGCACTTTCGATTGGAATCACTCCAGAATTTCAATAATGGAATTGGCTGCTGATCCCCTCAGTGAGATACCGTAGGTCCAAATGGGCTTGGAGATTGCTTTGTAGATCAGTACCTTATTTTTTATAGATAATTGAGATTTTTTAGCCAGTATAGATCTCTTAGTTTCAAACCCAATTGTTTGCGCTTGATAAAGATGTGTTTCCTTCAGGTTAGGCGCTTATTTAATCTAGGTGCATTCCTAGATATTTGGCATCGTCCCATTGTGGTAGAGTTTGATTGTTTAGAGTGACTTCTGGACATTTGCCTTTACGGTTGGTGAAAGTTATCTGAACAGACTTTACTTAATTTGCTTTAACTCGCCATTTCTTTGACCAGTTTTCTACCTTATTGAGGTGAAGCTGTAGTTTATTTGATGCTGCAATAGGATCTTTGTGTGATGCTAGTATGGCGTCTGCGAATGTGGCTACTAATACGTCAGCCTTGAAGAGGAGGTAAAGTAGCGGCCCCAGAACACTTACTTGATGAACTCTGGAGTTAAATTTGAACAATGGTGTTTGCTCATCAAGATATTTAACTAGGAATTAGCGATCTTTGAATTTTGAAGTATTATTTTTAAGTATATTTTTAAGTTTACATTCATGAAAACTTACCCATGAATTTAAACGCTAAAACACAACCAAAATAGATAATTATGAAATAGAGGCTGCATTTTCCCAATTAAAGAATAATAAAGCACTTGGACCTAAAAGAATTCTTGCTGAAATGTTAAAAGATAGAGGAAAGCAGAAATTATGCAAATATTAAATAATCTCTATAACCAATGCCTACACAAAGGAGAAATAGCTGAAGAATGGAACAAAAGCCTTACAATTCTGTTATTTAAAAAAGGCGATAAATAGGACAGGAAAAATTACAGGCCCATCTTATTATTGTGGCAAACCTATAAACTGTTTACAAGGATAATCAGCAACCAGCTAACAAATAAAATGGACTCATATCAACCAGTGAAACAGGCAGATTTCCGGGAATGATACAGCACCACTGATCATCTCCTAACAATCATGTCACTAATAGAAAAAGTTAATGAATATCACCTAGATCTGTACTTAGCGTTCGTCGACTATGAAAAAGCCTTCGATAGCGTTGAAATGTGGGCAATAACTGTAGAATAGACTAACGATACATAATGCTAATACATAATATTTACAAGAATTCAACAATGACAATACAATTACATGAAATTAAAAAACCGATACCAATTAAGAAAGGAGTGCGGCAGGGAGATGTTATTTCTCCTAAATTGTACACATTAGCATTGAAAGACGTCTTCAGAGTAATGGATTGGGCAAACATGGGGATAAATATAAATGGAAAGAAACTGAACCACCTGAAATATGCAGATGACGTAGTAATAATAGCATCTACTTTCGAAGAACTGAAAACTATGCTAACTGAACTAACAAGGGAATCCTAAAAAGTAGGTCTAAAAATGAATTACGCAAAACAAAAATAATGACGAACACACAAGAAATTAGAAACGTAATACCAAACGGCACCATTATAGAAACGGTCAATGATTATATATATATATATATATATATATATATATATATATATATATATATATATATATATATTTGAGACAAACTATAAAAATAAACAACAGCGGAGGTAAAAAGGAAGGTCAAATTAGCCTGGGCAGGATCTGGAAAATTAAAATGGCTCCTAAAGAATAAGAGAATACATCAGTACCTAAAAACCAGAGTATTTGACCAGTGCATCCTTCCAGTTCTTACATACGCCTGCCAAACATGGACCTTGACTAAAGCAAACATCGATTAAATAAAGAAAACCCAAAGAGCTATAAGGCGATCAATGTTGGGAATTAAATTACAAGATAAAAACAAAATAACTGTATAAAAAACAGAACAAAAGTCAAAGATGCAGGTCAACATATAGCCAGGCTAAATGAGACTTCGCAGGTCATAACGACAGACAAAAGGATAATAGGTGGAATACCACGATACAACAATGAAGACCATGGACTGGAAAAAGAGCAAGAGGACAACTCCAGATGAAATGGGGAGAAGACATAAAGAAAATAGGAGGAATACATTGGAAACAAAAAGCACAAAATAGAAACGATTGGAAAAAAACTAGGGGGTGTCTTTGTCTAAATTTGGACGAATTGAAAGGCGAAAAAAGAAGAAGAATATTAAATTTTGTGATAAATAAAGTTGTGCTACAATCTTTGTAAGTTTTTTAATTCTCGTATATAAAATCGGAAATGAGAAAGATATTAATTAAAATAATTACTAATTTAAATAATAAATAATTGAATATTTTATAGGTAACATTTATTTTTAATTAATAACTAGGAACAATTTTAATTATTTTTTTTTTAAATTTTAATACGTGTTCAAATTATTTTACAGTCATTAATTGAAATTCATTTATTTACAATTGTTTATTGTAAATTATTAATAAGTTGCAACTCTTAAATTTATTTATTCACTAAAATATCATAATATTGAATAAAATTCTTAATTTTTTTTTACTTACGCCTAAGAAGTATAACTTCTAACGCGCAAACCTAAGTAGACACACCAGTATTAGTATAAGTAGTGTAGTGTGTATTAGTTATATTTAAAGAGAGCGGTTAAACACACCAAATTTATCAAGCGCAGTCTCTTTAGAGGAGATATTGTTCCTGACTGCAATATTTACAACACTGAGGACTTTTTTTAGTGTCCAATTTCTGTTACCGATTTATTCGATTATTTCAAGTAAACCTAGAGTTTAAAAGCAATACAGTCCCTTATGAAGTTAATAATGTTTTCCTCATTGCTAAATTAGAGACCCTCTAGTAAGAGTCTAGCTCTCTGTCGCCATATTTCACATATTTCAATGCGCGTATATTTAAACTGGTTATTTTTTATATTTTCATCTACATCTACATACATATACATCAGAAAACAACTACACTCCTGGCTATATGTCTACGACAAGCATTGATTTACATCTGATAAATAATCGTGCTTAATCCCATTTCGGGTGATATGCAGATGATTGTAAAGTAAAAGAAAGACCTACAATATAGGGAAACATGCAGCGAAATTAACTGGTTTCTAAAAATAAGTTTTATAGAGTTTTCTATAATAGTGTTACAGTTTTCTATAATTTTTATATTTTAATACTTTCATTCAGAAGCTATTTACTGGGTGGTGCTTGTTAAAAATTATAGATGTCGTGACTAGCGCTTTTCGTGTAGTCCTTCATGTATAATTGGTAAGAGTTGAAATTGTTAATTTTTCTCTCCGAAGACAAACATAAGTTTGTTAAGATCTACCCTATGCTGATGAGGGGCAACACATCAAAACCGGTCCATAGGTGGTCACTTTGAGTGGATAAATTTAATAATTCTTTCTGTTACTTTACAAGAATCTGCATATCAACCAAAATGGGATTGTGTACGATTATTTATCAGATGTAAATCAATGCTTGTCGTAGACATATAGCCAGGAGTGTAGTTGTTTTGTGATGTATAATCGATCCACGTATACCTATAGTATAGGTTAACATGCAGCAAAATTAACTGAAACTTTAAAAAACAGTTTTATACATTTTTAGCTGAAATATGGCTAATTCAATTAAAAAGTGCCAGACTCTTTTACTAGAGGTTCTCCATGCTAAGCTCCAGCGATAAATATTGCGTATAGCGGTTGTTTGACTTATTTTTTAACACAAATAAAAAGAAGATATTTTAAGAAATACTGAAATACTTATTAGTTTTTTATGTTGATTGTCTATAATAGGTCTTATTAAAATCCAACAAAAGAAAAAAATCTGAAATTCAAATAATGTACCTCCTTTTTATTTTATTGTGTGTATATTTAAATTTTTACATTTATTTAAGCAAAAAGTATGTTCGTTTGAATGTTTAAATATATTTAACATGTTTTTATGTAAAAAGAACTGTCTCGTACTTTTAAAATGATTAAATTTTCATTTTATTTGTCTTTACTTACCCTCCAAAGGTAATTTCTATTGGTAGAACTAGGTACAGCATCTTTGGCATAAATTTCCCCAACTAGAGGCCCAAATCTTGTTCCCCGAGGAATGTAACCTGTACTCCAGACTCCTTGAGCCTTAAAATATAAAACAAAGTTAGCACGAAGTAGTATAATTTGATTTACATGAGATAAATACAAAATATTTTCTCCAAAAAATAGAAACAATTTTATTTTTGTCTTATCAAAAAAAAAAAAGAATTTCAGGAACAATAAATTTTTTGTTGTAGTTGCCATTTTGGATTTAGACATAGAACCATATAAAAAGATTAATATATTTATTGGTTTATGCAATTGCATGTATGCCAAAGTTTTTATGTTGCACACAAAATAGAAGCTTTATATTCAAATAAAAGCAAGAATTCACCAAATTCTGTCTAGTGAAATCTTGTGTTTGCGAGACAGTGTGCTGCGCATTTTATTTTTATTTTTATCAGTGTTTTGACTAGCAAAACAATAAAATTAAAGCCTTGTTTACCGATAATGTGGACATAATAATAGTCTATTTTAGTATGTATAAATATAAATGCTTCTAATTCGTTTAATGTTGCTCACTTAATGTAAAAATAGAAAAAGAAAAAGAATTGGGACTACAAAGGTATTATTAGACTCAACTTGATGAAAATAAAATCCAACTGTAGATATAGTATTTAAAACTCGTCTAAAATTCATAGAAAGATTCTAAATTCATTCTGCTGCATTACAAAATAATGACTTAAAAAATACTCTTCAAACAGAGGGGCATCACATGAAAAAACTGGTTTAAATTTTTGTACTTGCAGGTAAAAATTATTTGTAGAAGAAAATTTTTCCTATCCTGCTTGTATTTAAAAGAAGTGAAAAAAGTTTATAATAAGTATACCTAATATTACTAAAGAAAAAATAAGAAAGTAATTTTAAGAGATTTTTCGTACATTTGCTACCACTTGGGAAGACTTGAGGACAAGGTTTCTTGGAAGAGTGGCTTCTGCTCTATTTGGCGTTCCTGGATCTACAGGTAAATCAGGAACTATGTAGGTGGTTTGGAGCTCAAATTCTTCTTCGCGAATATTCGCCAAGTCGAACTCGCTGGCAGAAGAAACAGCCGGTTCTTCCATTATTTCCTGTAACAAAAAAATACAAATCTTTACTCTTAATGATATCTACTTTTATGTTTAAAAAAAAATCACTTGTCTCTGTAAATTTCTAGATAAATCTAAAAAACCAGTACAGACTGCTTTAGTTGTAACTGTAATTGCAAAAGTACATGCATACATACATATAGTCACGCGTTTTTTCCGTGGGGGTTGGCAGAGACCGCTTCCTTCCACTTGCTACGGTTCTTACATATATCTATTGCTTCTTCTACTTTCATCAGTGCTCTCATACATGCTCGTCGGTTGTTGGTATAATATAAACAATAACTATACCAACTATATTTGCAGAACGATATATCTTTGTATTGAGCTTTTCATCGCCAGACAATATTAAATTTATGAATATACAGGGTAATTTTTCTCGATGGCACATTAGACGTTATGGCAAAACTAATCAGAAAGGAAATCTGAAAATTTGTAATAGGGGTTTTTTGGCATTGGTCTATCGAACTAACTTTTTAATTGCTTACTTAGTTATAAATAACTTTTTACAACAAGGTACTATACCTAAATTTATTGGTATTCAAATTAATAATTATTTTAGTAAAAAATTTTACTGTTACTTAGAAACTTTTTTATTTTGTGATTAATTATAATTAGTCAATTTTTACCATCTACATCTAGTACTGAAAGACAGCTCAATCTCATTAAAGAAATATATTTTAAATTTTGTTTTACAGGGTGAAATAAACGTTTATGTTGTATTATAAAAAATGATAAAATCTAATTTTTTTTAAATGTCACACATATTTTTTTTCACCCTGTAAAATTCTATAGTAGATTTAGAAAAAATATTCTTAACATTTCCCTATACCAAAGTTAAACATTTTCCGAGATTTTTTGGTTTTTATTTTTCATTATCTTACGAAATAACTTTTATCATCTTAGAGCACCATGAATATAATTGTCAAGAGTACAGTTGTTATTGTTTAAAAGTTTAATTCGTTAGATAAAGTTTATTTTTTATTGCTAAAATTAGTAACAATGGCTAGAATAATTATTATTTCGAATACTAATAAATTTAGGTATAGTACCTTGTTATAAAAAGTTATTTATAATTAAGTAAACAATTCAAAAAGTTAAAAATATTCGGGGTGTTTCATTTAAAATAACAAAGTTGACGTCAACATCCCGTACAACCGAAAGTCGCCAAAAGTTTAACATATTTTCATTCGATAGACCAATGCCCAAATTTTACAAATTTTCAGATTTTTTTCTGACTATTTTTGTCATAACGTCTAATGTGCCATCGAGAAAAACCACCCTGTATAATCCGAGTTTTTAAAGCCACTTTAGTTGCAAGGTTGCATATTTCCATCAACAAGGTAACTACTTAACCCAGAAACATTAAACAAGGCATGTAATTTCTGGAGCATTATAGGAAGCTGCTGTCGCAAATTCTATAGATATTCTTTTTTAGAAAGCAAAAGTTTCACCGTGTCATTTATTTTCTCGTCAATGGTTACCTCTGGACGTTATGCATCAAATGCATTGGGGTAGAAGATTCTAAATAATCAATAAGCTCTTTAATCAACATTTTCTCATACAAGATACGTATGAAATGAATTATTAAACATAAAAAAAAAGAATTTTGTTTTGTTCAGAGAAATGCAAAAAAAATAACGGCATTATAAAATTGATAATACTTAGATTTTATAAACAATGCAACAAAAACCTTTTGAAATATTTAAGATTCATTAGTAAGACTCATTAATATTTTCGATATTCTTATCGATAAAACGGATACATGTTAAAAAATTGGGATTGAAGGCTTTCCTTTCTTGTAACGTTTTACAAAAATCCATTTTAATCGGTATATCTTGATTTCCCTAAGTTTGCCTTGTAAAACTTATTGATAGTTATGATGATAAGTCAACAATAATTGGATTTTTAAAACCTTGTTATTTGTAAAATTCGATATTGTTAATCAAAATGTACTCAAATGTTGAATACACCGACATGTTATTAACCTTGGGCGAGTGTTTAGAAAACTCTAGTGCAGTTGTGACGCGTTATGCAGAAAAGTTTCCTAGAAAAAACTTACCAAGTAAAATAAATTAAAACCATTGAACGACGTTGACGAGAAACTGGGAATGTAAGACCAAAAAAAATAAATTATGGTAGGCCAAGAACTATTAATACAGAAAATATTATTTTAAATTTAGTTGATCAAGATTAAACAGTTAGCGTAAGGAATATGGCAAGACAAACAAATACGTCTTCGTTAAGTACTTGGAGGAAACTTAAAGAGCAGCAGCCACATCCTTATCATTACAGACAAGTCCAAGAGCTCTTGTCAGACGATCTACCGGTTAGAGTGGGTTTTTTCAAACAATACAAGAAAGGAAAGCCCTCAATCCGAATTTCTTAACATGTATCCGTTTAATCGATGAGGTCTTATTTACGCGACAAAAAAATTTTAATTCACATGATCATCATCATCATCATCAAACAGCCTGTCTCGTCCACTGCTGAACATAGGCCTCCGTTAACGATCTCCATTTATTTCGATCCTGGGCATCCTGGATCCAATTTGGTGCTACTCTTTTTATGTCATCCGTCCACCGGGTCGGCGGACGACCTCTGTTCCTGAACGCATCTTGCCTAGGTCTCCACTCTATGATCTTTTTGGTCCATCTTTCGTTGGTCATTCTTGCGACATGTCCAGCCCAGTTCCACTTTAAATATGTTATTCGCTGGATTGCATCGGTAACCCCTGTTCTCTGACGTATCCGATCATTCGGAATCTTGTCTCTCAGCGTGACTCCCAACATGGAGCGTTCCATGGCTCGCTGGGCCACTCCTACTTTATTTACCGATTTTCGTGTTAGAGTTAGGGTCTCCGAACCATAAGTTAGAACCGGCAGAACACACTGATCAAACACCTTCCGCTTAAGGCATATGGGGGTTTCGGACTTAAAAATGTGTTCATTCACATGATGCATACTAATTAATAATAATAATTATTATTAACATTATCATTACTTTATACCAGCATCGGTTATTACTTCATAATTTTCAAACCAAAATATTCCGAAAACGGTACACAGTATCGAGTTTTACCAAGAGTATCTTTTTGGTGTAAAATTGAATGAAGTTCACCTAAAATTTTGATTAATAAATTTAACCTTAAAAAAGTTATGTTCAATACTACTTGGTACGAAACGTGTAACCAGCGCCCTCTACGAGAGTCAGATATAAAAAACAAATTCATGGGATGTATCAGCTTTTAAAACATATTCGTATAAAAATTTCATTAGAATGTTTCCAGTAGTTTCGGCAAAATCGTAATAAATGTGTATAATTTTTTTTCTTCAACGCCCTTTATCTTGAATACGGATGACGTTACGATAATTTTTTACTAATCAAACCCCAATTATTTTTTAGTTTTCTACCTATACTAGAGACGGGGTCACCCTATATAGAGGGTAATGTTGCGGGTATTTTACAAGCCAATAAATAATTGCTCTTTGATCAGTCCTATATAAACACTCATTAGGTCCTTTTAGTTTCATTCGTTCTCCGAACGTTAAGTGAAAGGGCAATATGGGTCAGCGTGTACAGCCAATATTGATTTTCGTCGTCGAGACGCTTTTTGTTGCGTTTACCAGCGACGTCATGACTTCCCGATGTGACGTAATAGTTGGTAGTGGGGTGTTTCGCCGACTATTCACCAATAGAAAGATGGAAATCCATGCAAGGGGCGGGATTTCGGAATTTTTTATTTTTTTTTTTGTCGGAAATGTATGATGGATCCGTTTAATTAAGTTGATAAAGCTGCTAAATGGTATTCATGATGGAAACTTATCAAAGAGAATTTTTATTTAATTTAATTGGTGAAGTAACTAACATTAAATAAATTCATAATGTATTTTTAGTGGACGGAGAAAAACTGTTATGCAACAATGTAAAGTAGATGCAAATTTTATCATTAACTTTAGTTTAACATTTAATTTATTTATCAATAAAAAGCAAAACTAACAAAACAATAAAATTGTTATATAACAGAACAAAAATATCAGTGGTCTGGGTGCGACCCGAGAGGTCCACACGACTAACTTCACAGTGGAAAGAATAAAAAATATAATGTTTTGTTGTTATAATTATTATTATTATTAAAAATATTGTCATCATATTTTCCATACAAATATTTCTAACATGCAATGATCATATTATCAGTTCCCGCAGTCAGAAAAAAAATCATATTATTTAAAAGATCTTTAAATTCTGTATAAAAAATGGTATAATCTATAAATTGCAAAATTCAGGTAGTTTACTATTTTTTTTAGTTTTTTGATTCTCAATTAAAAACAGCTTGACAAATTTTACTGAAAATTTAATCAGTTTTAAGTTACGTAATTATGCGCCGAATGCAATTGGTCCGACGTCGATATCATTTTTTGTTCTCGAGATAATTAAGACGAAAAATAATTCCGAAAGTTTACCATGTTTTTCAGTTTTTTGATTCTCCATAAAAAAAATGTCGACCGATTTTGCTGAAAATCTAATCAGTTCTAAGTTGCGTAATTATGCATCGAATGCAATTGGTCCCACGTCGATATCATTTTTTTTCTCAAGATAATCGAGACGGAATCTCCGTATCTCAAAATAGGCTTATCCCAAATTTTGTACAATTCTGACAAGCAATTTACGAGATATTTGTCCGTTTCCAGACTTTTGGTCCACTCTGTATAACAAAACATTATCAAATATTTCATCATTTTCAAACATAAATATTTGTAAACAATTTTGTTCTCAAAATTACGAAATTTACAATGATGTAATCAAGCTTATATTTCTGGTTGTATGCTAGTAAAAAACGTTCCTTAAACTTGACAACTTAATCTTCGATTTATACAGCTTTAGTAATCCTTGAACTTTTCTTTTGCTTATTGCAAGAGAGATTTATAAAGTTAGTCTTTTCCGCATTTCCTGTTACTGGAAGTGCAGCAAACAGGTGAAGAATGAAAATCTGATTTACATTTTGAAGAAATGTCAAGAGTTCAAATCATCACCTATGACCTTTACTGCAGCATGTGGAAAGAAAACTCAAATGTCTTTGTGAGTAGGTCAAATGAATATATGAAGCTGTTTAGAAAACTTTAAGCTGTCACAAAAAAAATGGAAATCCCAAAGCATTAATGTCACACCCACATTTTTAAAATCATTCCACACTAACGTCCTAATTATCACCTAGGCATTGCGAGGCATCATGCAGTAACAGTTAGAAAAAGTAATAATTGTTAGATATTGTGCAGAAAAATACTGAAATAGTGTAGATAATTTTTATGCACGAAAATGAGGTTTTAAAATAAATTAACCCGCTTTCTCAATTACAATGTGTTTGGAACAGCAGGTAAATATTTTTATAGCTATAGTTTATTATCTTCTGTTCATAGAAAAAATAAGTTAAAATACTAAATTGATGTGATATTATTATATATACGGGGTGTTTCTAAATTCATGCGAAAAAATTCAGGAAATGATTGCCCGTATGAAAATATGATGGATGTTTTATATAACAAAATTTCCTCTGCCAACCCCCTCCAAAATATCACCACTAAAAGGTGGTAAGTAAAATAAGGTTTTAATTTTTTTTCCCAAATTTAAGTAAATATTGAAACTCGAAATTTTGTAATATCCTTGCACTTGCAAAGGACTAACTACCGGTATTTTTTTAATATTTTTCTTACATTATAATGAGGCAAAATAAGCATCCCTTAACATATTTATATCAAATCTTTTTTTAAAATTTGGTATTGTAAATAAAAATTATATTGAATCCCCGTTTATTTAAATCATGTCTTATTCTTAAAGTTTTTTTCTAGAACCAATCGTTTAGTGAAAAAAATAATAACACAGTATACATACATATAGTCACGCCTCTTTCCCGTAGTGGTAGGCAGAGACCACTTCCTTCCACTTGCTACGGTTCTTACACACATCTTTTGCTTCCTCTACTTTCATCAGTGCTATCATGCATGCTCGTCGGTTGTTGGTACTCCTGACCTGGCCTTTCTTCAAAACAATGTTGATCTAATCGAGATATGTTCGTCGAGGTCGACCTCTACCGACTTGTCCATTTACACCCGCCTTATATATTTGTTTCGTCAATCTTCCTTTATCCGTCCTTTCTACTTGTCCAAACACTCTAAGCATTCTTTTATCTATCTTTGTAACCACATCTTCTTTTACACTACAGCGTTCTCTTATCTCACTATGTTTTACTTTATCCAACCGAGTCACTCCGGCTATACTTCTCAGACTACTCATCTCCGCAGCATTAATCCCATTTTTATGCTTCTGCCAAACCCAACATTCACTACCATACATAAGTGTAGGAACCAACACACCTCTAAGCATAGCCAGACGTGCCTTTTTAGAGCGTTTCTGGCTGTTCATAAAGCTATTCATTGCCCCATTCATTTGTTTTCCTGCCAACACCCTTCGCTCAATGTCACTGTCATACTTTCCATCTCTCGTAAATTTTAAACCCAAGTACACAAATTCATTTACTTGTTCCACTCTTTCTCCCTCAATCGAAACTCCACAGTTTGTCATGCTTTCTTCTCTTTCAAAAACCATTACCTTCGTTTTGCTCACATTTATTTTCATCCCTTTAATTTTCAGGGCATCATGCATAACATTAACCATCGCCTGCAACTTCTCTTCAGATGATGCTAATATGACTTGATCATCGGCGTAAAGAAGGCATTTGACGATCAAATCATTCATTTTTAATCCATACGCACTCTCTTTCAAATCTTTTAAACAATGTCTATGTTAAAAAGCCATTTTTATTAAGAATGGCATTTTACGTTAAAACGAAAAATAAAAAAGTTTTTTCTCTTGTTAACCCTATCCGTGGACACACACTGTATAAATAATTTTGCAAACCACGTATTAATATGAGATACCACATAGATACCAGAAACAAAAAATAGAACAATTGTATTTTTAACTGAAAGAAATGTTAATATTTTTAACCGAACAATAAATAATAGAATGCAAGAAACACTATTGCAAGTGTTTTATCAAAGAGAGTGTCATAGATAATCAATTCTTAATAATTAACAATAAAAGTTTGTCGAAATTAATTCTGAAAAATACGTATAAAAAAATTTGATCATCTGCTAAAAGAAACATAAAATGGACGAATAAATAAAATTAAAAATATGTCAAAAAAACCGGTTGATATTTAGTTATTAAAAAAATTAAAAATTTTGTTGAAAACAAATCGACGAATAAATATTATTAATAAATATTTATATTTAAGCAATACCTTAATGAATGACTTTCCTTTTCGCATAATACTTATCTTGTTTTCTTTCATTCGCATGATAACGCTCATAGCTACAAATAACTAATCTTAATTGCTGTTGATAAGGGGTAACGGTATTTAAAACTTTTAGAAAATCAACTACATCTAATTGTTCATATTATTTATCACAAAACTTGCAATAAAATTCACATTAGAATTCATACTGTTAAATAATATAAAACATGTAGAGCTATCTTCGACCTGTAGAAAAATATTGTTGTTTACAAACATGCTGGAGATTTTTGAAAATACGCAATCCATTTCGTACTATTTTAGTCTCTAACTTTAAAATGTACAGCTGAAATCGTTGTAGGAAAAATGCAATCAATAAATAAGGAAAATTTTATTTTTTACACTACGTGGCTTCGCCATGGCTGTTTAACTTATACATAGACAATTGTTTCAAAGATGTGAAAGAGAGTGCGTATGGATTAAAAATAAATGATTTGATCGTCAAATGCCTTCTTTACGCCGATGATCAAGTCATATTAGCATCATCTGAAGAGAAGTTGCAGGCGATGGTTAATGTTATGCAAGATGCCCTGAAAATTAAAGGGATGAAAATAAATGTGAGCAAAACGAAAGTAATGGTTTTTGAAAGAGAAGAAAGCATGACAAACTGTGGAGTTTCGATTGAGAGAGAAAGAGTGGAACAAGTAAATGAATTTGTGTACTTGGGTTTAAAATTTACGAGAGATGGAAAGTATGACAGTAACATTGAGCGAAGGGTGTTGGCAGGAAAACAAATGAATGGGGCAATGAATAGCTTTATGAACAGCCAGAAACGGTCTAAAAAGGCACGTCTGGCGGTGCATAGAGGTGTGTTGGTTCCTACACTTATGTATGGTAGTAAATGTTGGGTTTGGCAAAAGCAGCATGAAAATAGGATTAATGCTACGGAGATGAGTAGTCTGAGAAGTATAGCCGGAGTGACTCGGTTGGAAAAAGTAAAGAATAGTAAGATAAGAGAACGCTGTGCTGTAAAAGAAGATGTGGTTACAAAGACAGATAAAGGATTGCTTAGATGGTTTGGACGCGTAGAAAGGATGGATGAAGGAAGATTGACGAAACAAATTTATAAGGCGAGTCGGAATGGACAAGTCGGTAGAGGTCGACCTCGGCGAATATATCTCGATCAGATCAACATTGTTTTAAAGAAATGCCAGGTCAAGAGTACCAACAACCGACGAGCATGTATGAGAGCACTGATGAAAGTAGAGGAAGCAAAAGATGTGTGTGTAAGAACCGTAGCAAGTGAAAAAAAGTTGTCTCTGCCTACCTTTATGGGGAATAAGGCGTGACTTTATGTGTGTATGTAGTAATCCATGTGTAATAAAGATTTTAAATTAATTATGAAAAGTAACTAAAAAATTACTCACCTCTCTCATAATATCCCTGCTAGAGGAATTTGGCTCTTCTTCAAGGCATTTAAGACCTGCAACAAATTGTAAAACGTTAATTTCGTTTAGTTGTTATAAAAATAACAACAAATTTCGACTACATAACCTATAAATTATGAAATGTTACGTACGCACATTATTTAATTTTTTATTTTCGCAATTTTTTGATTTTTTCAAAGCAAAATTATACATTAATATACAATAATTACAGACCTATCTTGTATTTTACGCATTTAAAAAACTTTATCACTGTTAATCTTTGGTGGAAAAAATATTTAAAAGCCGAATTTTATTAAAATTATAAAACAAATTCTGTTTCTATTACTAATATTAGTGCAAGGTTAAACTGCATATGAAATGACGTCGAATTCGTTAGTTCTTTCTCGCTCTAACACAACTAGATTATTTTGTGTTTCTTTTCAATGAAACCTTGCACAAGCATTTGGCATCGAATGAGACCATGACTGATGTTGATTATTTTCAATGTCAGAAACTATTATTAAGTGCACGATAATGACCAGCCGAAGTATTTTTTCTTTAAAAAATAATTAATTTAAATTTTAAAATATGTTTTATATTATTTATTTTTTTGAATGATCACAGGTGTAATTTTTTAGGAAAGTAAAAATATGCATTAAATTAATATACAGTGTGTTTCAAAAACTTAATGAACCAATAGGTCAATTGTTTGAACTGCACCTTTCAAACAAATATTGTATTTAAAAAAAGTTTTAAAATGTTCTACTTTTTTTTTAAAATAGATGACTTTAAAAACAAATGCCTTATGTCTCTTTTAATTACGAAATAAAATACATACAGTACTTTTCCATTTTTAAAAAACTTTTTGAAACACATTATTAAATAATTTTAAAATATAAAGCAAGAAATGTTGATAAAAATAAAAATTTAACAGTATTTTTAAATTTTTAGCAAGTAAATTATGAAGAGCATCTACAGGGTGGGCCATATGTAGATACCTACACAAAAATTGTAGTTCTCCTCAAAAAACCTACAAAGGATGCTTGTAGGGTTTTTGATGGCCTTCTAAGCAAACATTGCATCTTTTGTTTTGTCGCAAACATGGAGTCTTAATGAAGAGACCATGGAGTGTTTTAAGATTGCTCAAAGAAGAGAAAAATGCTAGGAATACGACTACATGATCGAAAGACAAACGAATGGATCAGACAAAATACAAAAGTGATGGACATCTCAGAACTGTTAGCAAGGCTAAAATGGAAATGGGATGGTCATTTGATGAGGACAGATGATAATAGATGAAGTAGGAAGACAACTGAGGGGAGGCCCAGAATAACTAAAGGGAACCCAGGACGATCAAGAACGAGGTGGAAAAATGACATCCAGAAACTGGCAGGTACCCAATGGATGAGTCAGACGACCGACAGAAGCAAATGGCGACGAATTGGAGAGCCTTATGTCCAAAGATGGACGAGAGAAGCTGAATACATTTTATCAACATTTTCATTTAGAAAGTCTCGGGGTTGCTTTATTTTGTTGCCATTTCAAATATTTCTTAACCTTATAAAGTGTCCAGTTCTAATAACACTTCTTTACTTTATTTTACAGAATTGACAACAGAACCGTTAAACAAATAAGTCCACCGCTTGGATTTCCTATCCATACACTCACGCTAGGAGAGTTTAACTTCTTCTTCATCGCTGGATGGAAATTGGTGGAATCTCAGTAGACGCAATTGTGCCTGTTCACTTTGCCATTCACCTTAAAGTCACTTCGTCACTCCAAAGAATATTTTGTAAAGAAGGTATTAACTTCTTGTCGCAGAATTTATGTCCTCTCAGTCTCAATGTATTAAAGTAAAGTAGGCCTACATGGTTTCAGTTACAGACTTTGACATAACTGAAAGAGGAATCTCCGCTACCGACCCAGCCTCTTTTAATCTTAAAAATATTTTTCGAATGACTTGTTGCAATGAAGTTTGGATGTTTGAAAAACATTTCGCAAACAAATCACGTATATCACTGTAATTATAATTACATAGACTTTGGTTGCAAGTCTTTCTATTTATTTTTCTCAGATAACAACAATACCACAACTGTCAACAGACTTATGGGTACTACATACTAGTCAAGTTCACAGTTCTAGTGGCAACTGACATAAGGCCCACCTGGTATTTAAATTGAAAATAAATTTTAATAATTTAAAGAAATATTGCGTAGTAATGGACTATTAAATCCTTAGTTTTGTGTTAAATAAGAAACCAATTAAATAGGCATTATTTTCTCGTAATAAATTAAAAAAATTACACTACAGTCAAACTTTTTAAAAAATATTAAATCGAACCAAGTGAATCAAAAAAGAATGTGTGTAAGATTTCCTTTGAAAAAGTATAATTTATTTTTATAATTAATTTAACAAATGGTAGAAATATACAAAAATGGATGGAGGATGTATAAAATTTATTATATATGAAAATTAAAAACATATCCCCAATAAAATCATCCTAGCCGCTTAAGAACATATTGGACTAAAAATAATGTCAAATATATATATATATATATATATATAGATCCGGTTTCATAGCGTCCTACGCCTTTCGGTTACCAGCCTCTAGCGTCTTCTATCCTTCCAATCTCCTGGATGCAAATCTCTTTCCGATATAGCTTTTTGTATTCCAATTATCCACGTAGTTTTTGGTCTACCTCTGCATCGTCTTTCGGTAGGTAACCATTGTTGTATTAGTTTTGGGAGCCGTTCATCTGTCATTCTCTCTACATGGTCATACCATTATCAACCTTCATAATTTCGCTTATTCGAGCATTCGATATTCTTTCTATTCTTGATTTCCCGGCCGCTCATCGCCATTAAACCATCTCCAAAACTAAAAGACGTCTCTCTAGGGTTCTTGTAATTTGCCATGTTTCAAAGCCATACATTACTATACCTTTATAGACGGAATTATAAAAAAGATGTTCCTTTCATAAAAGATTTGTTTTGACCGTAATATTGAGTTTAGACAGCCTATAATGTTTTTCCTCTTTACGATTCTTTGTTCAATTTTACTCTCTGTACGTCCTGTTTTGTCAATTTGTGTTCCAATGTATGTATATTTATTGCATGACCCTATGGCATCGTTGTCATTTAAGTGCAATTTATTTGACGCTGTTCCAATACATAAATATTTGGTTTTTGCTTGGCAAATGTCAAATATAACATTTCTAATAATTGGGGTAACTGATGCTGTCTACAGCCATATACTAAGTTTCCGCCGTCAAGTGTATCTTGCTCCTCCAAATAATCTGACCGTACCAGACAGCCTCCTTATACAATTTGATAGAGCCAATTATCGCATCTTTCTAAATTTTGGTGGACAGGGTTGTTACAAATGCAAAAAATCTGGCCACACTTCCTATAATTGTCCCTCCTCCAACCAAATGAATAGTACTTTCAATGTTTCATTATCATCTCGATATACAATAAATAGCATTTAAACTACTATCCCTACAATACAACAGCAGTCCACTAACAACCCATTAACTCCATTTACAACAGTTTAAAGATTGTACGATCCTCCCAATCTGATATAATTAGCATTAACACTACTACCTCTACACCGCAAAAACAAGCCGTCAACAACTCAACTCTATCTACACCAGACCAAACGGAAATCATAAATAATAAACATACAGAATCCGGCAAACGAAAAATCAGCAAAATTGAAAGTCCTCCAATATTAAATACTCCTACTGTAGATAAAACAACCATCAAAATTCCTAAAGAGAAAATTTAAAAAAACCTAAAAAAAATTGAAACGGGAAATAATGAAAATGATGGAACCTGCCAAAGATTTTATTTAGAATAACTTAAAGGAACTTATATTAAATTATGACCAGCTGACAGATCTGATTACTTATATCCCCGGCTCGAATGATCCAATCAGTACAATAAGAAATTAGACATCAGATTTTGAGTTTCTTACTAACATGCTAGGAAAAGTGTATCTTTAAATCACACAAATCTCTAAAAACCGCATAATCAAAATAAAAAAACGTTTGAAAAGATATATATCAGAAGGCCCCATTGACTCAGGAAGTGAGTCTTCTCAATCTTATTAGAAATGGACTTACTTTAATGGAACATAAATAGCTATTACGTACATTAGGAAATGTTAAAAAAGCTATTGTCTAAATACAATTCAAATGCTATTTGTCTACAGGAAACTCATTTTATTGGGAGCAATGTGCATAACCTCAAAAAGTATAACATATATACTACAAAAGTAGACCAAGTGATGAAAAAAAGTGGGGAAGACTAGGCAGTAATCATATCAAACAGGTCATAATAACTAGACTTAGACTAGGACACACTAAAATTACCCATGAATACTTACTAAGCAAATCAGACAAACCTAGATATATACCTTGTAACTGCAAACTTTCTGTAAAACATTTACTACTAGAATGTTTATTATACACATTGCTAAGACAACAGTATAATTTTCCAAATAATAGTTAGCATGTTGTTACAATTTATTTTTTTTAAATCAACATCAAAAATATTATAAATACATCAAAAAGGCGTTGAAATAAAAATGTTTTGATTAAAAAAATTTAACAATGTGGGCAGTGGGTACTTACTTATGCTATTTACAGTTCAAAGTTCAAGAACAGTATTGAACAATATTGAACAAAAAATTAAAAAATAAGGGTTTATGCTGTTGAAATATTTTTAAAATATAATAAAATAATATATTCTTTGTAAGAAAATGAAAAGTTTAATTAATAATTTAAGAAAAATTATAATATAAATTTAAGAGCCAACTGAAACACGGGAATGAAAATCAAAAAGTTTATCCTTAAAACATATTTAAAAAATAAGAATTCTGTCATCTTTTGCTGGCCATTTTGCTACCATCTTCCATTCTTTTAAAAACTAGGGAGAAATTTAAAAAAAGTTCTTAAAATAAATATAAATTAAAAAAATTTATATTTTCATTTATTACCGAGCAAAAAATTTTGAAATAAACTTTTACAAAGATACCAAAAAATACCAAAAAAATAGAAAAATAATTAAAAAAACGACTAAAACAAAACAAAATAAAAAAATGAATTGAAAAAATGTTCCATCTCAAGTTCAAGAATATCTACTTTATCACACCCTACTTTATTAACAGCAAAAAATGTAAAGCACTATTAAAAATCATCTTATGCATTCTTGGTGGAAAATCCCTGATTTCTTGACACCAGACACGAATAAACAATTATCTAATAATAAATACGTTGTTAGATGTATTCACCTTGCCTTGAACTTGACCGCAACTAAGTAATGACGCCTAAAACGCATTGACATGCATACAATCAAAAAAATACTAAAAACAACGACGACGATAATGAGTTATGTATAGCTCGAATAAATTTTGGCAGATTTTTAACAGAGGAAACTAATGTTAAAGTATCAATGTTAAAGGTCAAAGTTCAAAAATCCGAATCCGAAGATTTTTTCAGAAAAAAACCCCGAAGAAGGACAATACAAGCTCGAAAATAGGTAAAATTGGCGTAAATATTACCTGAATAGGCGTAACAGATCATTCAAATTGTTGTTACTAGGGCGAACAGACTTTACACTTTTCTGTAGAAAGGCGATCATCCGCCATCTTGAATTTTCACTTTTGATCACTAACCAGCCACTAAAAAATTGTTTTCACACACTACCAACTTGGGATTTAATTTTAATTATTGAAATATTAAAAGCGACACATCGAATGTGCACCTTGCAATTGCATTCTGCCTGCGTTTATCGATGTACGTTAGACAACTAAAAATAGGCAAATCGATACTAGGTTTTCATTATCATTTGAGGTTTTTCAATTTTCGCGTGCAACTGGGAAATGCAGCTAATTTTAAAATTACTAAGGTCGCGAATACATTCATGTGACTTGAAATTTTGACTTGGGTCAGCGAGAAAGTCACATTTTTTAAATTTTTTAATTTCGTAAGTATATACATATACGTTATTAAACGAACATGTTTTTAGAAATATTTCAATGGGAATGTAGTTAATAAATAACTCGTTTATTTAGGAACATTAAATAAAGACATGTAACGTTAATAATTTTATTAATCAATATGAAACTATTTGTTTTTAAATTTGTTTTATTAATGACTAAAAATAACTGGAAAATTTTTTTTATTTTAAATTCATACTTAACATTCAGTCGGTGCTAATTGTTTTTAATAAAACAATCTTGTTATTATAACGTTAATACTTTGATGTAATAATTAATGGTCTTGCGTAAACAATATTAATTTTAAATATTTTTCAAGTGAATGATAGATTAAGATAAATTAAATAAAATTGCATTATATACATGCACTAAAATTATTTTAAAAGTCTAACTGATAAAAACAGTATGCCAATTCTTATATTATTTCTAAAAAAGTTAATAAAATAAACTTAAGTTATGTTATCTTATATATTATACTCTTTTATTTTTTATGCTACAAAAAATAATAAAACTTATTTTTAATAACTAACTTTTTAGGAAATTTTTATTAAAGATATAAATTTTCAACAGATTCTGAGGAGTTGTGTTAGCTGTAAATGGAGTTTTTAAATCATTAATTGATGTTTTATTTGTAGAAAATGACACAAGCGAATTAATTAATTTTATAGCTAAAAACAGTCAAAAAATATTTAGGAAAAATTAATAAAATGTTTTATCATAATTTTGATCAAAATTATAAACCAACTAATCAATTTTTAATTAAAAAAATAATTAAAGAATCTACAATGTCAGAATCTATAGGAGTTAAGAGTTAAATGAATTGCAAACCTTTTCAAAAATTATGAGATTCGCATCTCACACTCTTTAAACTCAACTAAAAACTGTTTGGTGTTAAAAAAGGCTCTATACGTAAGTATAAAATGTAGCCTTAACAAATTTGTCGGTAATATTGATAAAAGAGGTATTTTAAATTAATTAAAATTGTCTTAATGATTCACATTAATCTTGAATTAATATTATCACACTTACTGTATCTTTAAATTGATGTAAAGGTGAACATAAATTAAACTTTAAATGTAGTTTACAACTAATAATGATAACTATATTTCCGTTAAAAAATTATCTAAGTAATTATATAGAATGAATGCTTCCTCTCACAAAAATGTATTTAATGTATTTAATAGAACTGCTATATTAAATTTTTTTTTTCAAGAAAAATAACCCTGCAATAATTGCAACCGTAATTAGCAGGAAAAAACAAAACACGATCTAATTATAATTTAGATTCTATAATATATGTTAATGTCTTCAATGAAATTTAGCTTTTTTTGAAGATCATTGTTGAGGATATTTTTAAAACAATTGCATTTCAATGAATTTTACTAAAATTTTTTAAGGTTAAAAAAAATATTTCTGATATATTATTACTTTATTAAATTTTTACTTATTTTCTTGTTATTTACGATGTTGGATTATTTTAATTACTACTAGTATTTTGGTTTATTTTAGTATTTTCGATTTATTTTATTTCAAATCTAGTTTATTTGTATACAGAGTGGTAGTAAATGAGTGCGACAAACTTCAGGGGATGATTTTGCATGGAAAAATGACAGTTTACTATATAAACGTATGTCCGCAAACGCTTCGTTTTCAGAGATACGGTTTCTGGTTTACCGTTATTGTATTAGATAGTTCTTGATGTATATATTAAAGAAATGCATAAAAACGGCACCCTTTAAGATAAAAATGAAACAAAATTTTTTGTCAGAAATTTACCGCGGAAGTTAAACATGATTTTTAATTTGAAATATCTCAGTTGCGTACGATTTTTTTCTTTAAAAACATTGGGATCATTACCCGTATGCGCGCCAATGATGAACATAAAATTCTTAATTGCATAACAAAAAATGCGCAATAACTACCTCTTAAAACCCACCGAATTTTATTTGCATATTTTGACCGGTTTCAGAGCAATAAATAAATCGTCAGATGTTAAGAAAAACACCCCGTATCTCTGAAACGAAGTATTTGCGAACATACGTTTCTATAGAAAACTGTCATTATTTCTTCATGCAGAATTACCCCTTGTTTGTCGCACTTATTTACTAACACCCTGATACTAATAATTGGTTTCAAGGAAAATCATTAATAGTATTTACTGTATAAAAACTGTAAAATAGATTGGAAAAGAAAATTTAAAATATAATTTTATATGTTAAACCTTAGTAACACCAATGTTTCTTAAAATATTTTTATTTTCTTATTTTTGGACATTTTTTTAATACTTTCAATACATAAAATGAAATTCCGATATTCTTAATTTAAAATAACCCCTTTTTAATTTTTTTTTCAAAAATTTTGTTAGGTGATAGGATTCCACTTTATAACATATTTTAATACTTTTTGTCATTTTGGCAAATTAAATTTTTTTTTAAATATTTGCAGCACATAGTTTCAATAAAAATTAACAAAACAAATGGTACACTTATTTTTTTAAAAATTATTTTGCAATTTTCTATAAATATTTTGCTTATTTCTAAAAATTCCAGAGGGTAGTTATAGTAATGGGTCCAATTTTGCGAATCCCGAATTTTGACATATCTCCACATTTCAAGGTCCCCAGAGTCGAATACAGTAGTTTTTATTTAGACGTCTGTGTGTGTATGTACGTATGTGCGTATGTTCGTATGTGCGTTCGGAATTATTTTTCGTCTCGATTATCTCGAGAACAAAAAATGATATCGACGTGGGACCAATTGCATTCGACGCATAATTACGCAACTTAGAAATGATTAGATTTTCAGCCAAATCGGTGAAACTACCCGAATTTTGCAATTTATAAATTATACTATTTTTAATACAGAATTTTTAGATCTTTTCAATAATGCATGTTAGGAATATTTGTATGAAAAATATGATGACAATATTTCATAAAAAGAGATAGTTTTAAAAAACAAAAATAGAAATTTGAGAATTTTAAACTTGTGTCAGTATTGAGAGAATATTATTGAAGACGCTATAACAGTGAAAAATTATTATTTGTTATAATCAAGCATTGTTTATGACAATTGAATATTGTTACTAACAAATAATTATTGATTATAATAAAAAAAAAAATTCAAATTTAATAAACAATTGAAAATAGCTCCTGCTAATGTAATGATAGGAAAAAATTTGAAAGAATATGGTAATGACAATAATAATTTGTTATAAGCAATTTGAAATCGTTTTTTATAATTTATAATAATTATAACAACAAAACATATGGTATTTTTTTATTATTTTCACTGGGAAGTCAGTCGTGTGGACTTCTCTGGTCACACCCAGACCACTGATATTTTAATGTAGTGTTGAGTAAAATTTTATAAGAAATTATATTTTTTGAAAATTTGTCTTCATAAATTTTACATACCAACTTACTAAACCTGCCAAAACAGATAATTAATGCTTAATTGTTATGATTATAATAAATAAAGAAAAAATATCAGATTTAATTATGAATAATTTCTTTTAGTTATTTTAAAAAATATTAAGATTTATTGGAAATTATAAAAGCCGGTTCATAATTTTCCTCTGTTTAAATGTTATTTTGTGCTTATATTATCCCATAAAATTTAAATAGTACTACTTCAAACTACGCCCATACTTTATCAGCATTTTTTTTAATCAATGCACCTAAAATGTCTATTTCGAACTCAAATTCTATTTTCTTTTTAATACAAAAATGGATATGACTAAAAAAAATTATGTACTACTCCCAAATAACTGTCAATTAAATTATTTATCCCAGCTTCTCGATTAAACTTATTATGACAAACACCTTCCTTCAAACAAATAAAACTTAATTAACAAGCAAAAAAAAATTCTTTAACGCAATTAATACCCAAATTATACTTTTACGTTTATCAAAGGCACAATTAGAACACCGCTCTTTTTTGAAAATTAAATCAGATTTCACTTAATTTTGTCACTCGAATTTTACATTTGTAACCTTTTTTGAATATTAGAAAATTAAGTTAAAACTTCATAAACCTTGCACTAGACCCCAAACATTTATAAAATTATTTATTCGCGTCGCTTACGCACTTTTTTCCTTTTTCCCTTTTAAATTTAAAACAGAAAAAAACTTCATTTACTTAAAATTATAATTATTACAGTGGACTTTTCCCCTCGCAATATTTCTAGTATGTAACTTTAGAGATAACACCCCCCCCCCCCCCAGAAACGCACCTTTCGCGTCCAAAAAAAGTTTATTTTGGCGGGAGTAGTTTAAAGAAAGCGTGGAAGGAAATGCAGTAGGCCACGACCGAGTGTAGACGTCTCATCCGTCCCGACGCCCGACCTAGCACAACACTCTCTGTCGTAGGCAGCGTTGCATGCTGCATCTACTTCGTTCTGCGTATCTTGGCACCGACATGCTTTCGTCGGTTCTATAGGATTTGCGCAGCAGTTTAATAGTTGACAGGAGTTTTAAAAGAGTGCGCCTCTTATATCATTTAAGTTTACAAAAACCTAAGAGACGTTATCCAAAGATCAGCCACTACTACAAAGCCAGGAAACTATCGAGGCAGATAATGTACCAATGGAAAATAAAAATGAAGCTGCAATACAACTACCAAATCAAGAAACATGCCAAAAGATAATAACTAATTTTTGCGTTTAAAAATCTTACAAGTCTTGATTCCATGTGAACGCCAAAACTATCATAATTTTATTTGATGACAACCCTGTAGGCTTCCGGCTAATCTGAGTCAAGGTACATGGATGTGTATCGAATTTAAAAACAAGAAAAAAATTTAATTTAACTCTTGTTAAAAACACTAAAATAAAGGATGAAGTAGTAGCAAGAAAGAGAAATCTTTACAGTGACTCAAGAATGGTTTGATCAAGTACAAATTAAAAAATGTAACCTGGGCCAACACCCAAAATATTAAAGTTTGTAGTAGTTATTGTAGATTGTAGTTTGTAGGGTGGTCGTGAAGGCTATGCAACCTCTTAATCACCTCGACCTATTAGATCTTTTGTGCATAACTTTTAATATAATCAAGGTCCGGGACTCCGAGACTTCGTACACACCAGAAGGCTTCAAGACGACCCATTCCAGAAAAGAGCTGGGCATTCGTAAAGCAAATGTTTTGCAATTTTAGCGAAGTTCTCGCAGTAGCGGCAACTATCAATCTCTGTTTTGCCCATTTTTTTCAGGCGATACCTCAGAGAGAAGTGTCCAGTGAGGAGTCCCGTCACCAGTTTTAAATCTTTCTTATCTAACTCGAGAAGCTGTTAAGCTTTATTCAAGTGAGATTTTATTTCATCTGTTTCCCAGCGTCGAACCTCTTCTTTCAAGTGGGCCTTGAAGAGTCCACAGATGGGTATTGGGCCGGAAAATGATGTATTTGCCCCTTTCTTGGCAAGGAAGTCTGCTTCCTCGTTGCCTTTATCTCTCCCCTGACCTCAAACTCACATCAAAGTAACCTGGTTGTTTGCTGCCAGTTGTCTCAGGGATTGTTTATACTCCTAAGTCAGTTTAGAAGTGTATGACTTCAGAGCTTCAGCCCTTTGGGTGTCCCTCTTAAGGAACTTCTGTGCACATATCTATATAGCATGTAAACCTGCTTGAAAGATGGTTAAGGTGTTATCAAGAGGTTTTAAGGAAAATATTTTCCAAAACCTTTAAAAGTCCAATCCAATTTTCTGCTTTAAGATTTATTGTCTGGCTCAGTCTGAAGGCACTGATTGTTGCTTCCTTCATTAAACATAAGTGCAATGGTAAAAAGTTAAGCATTACCTCTACGGCTGCAGAAGGGCCCCGTGATTTCCAGACAAGCTAGCCACTGTACTTTCTGCAGCTTGACTTGTGCCAAAATTTGTTGCATTTTTGGCCACCATATCAATGAGGCATAAGTGACCAAGGGTTTGATAATCGTTTAGTATGACCAGTAGATCATTTTTGGTTTTAGACTTCATGTCTTGCCAAAGACTCTGCGGCATGTCCTAAATCTTCTTATAAACCGATATTACACATCTAATAGTCTAATTATCGTATCTGAATATCTGATATTTTGTACCTGATATTCTAAGATGTTTTCTAGGTATCTGATCTTCTTCTTCATAAAGTGCCATGCAGTCGTAACTACGGAGGCGTCCTCCATATTCTATATATATATATATATATATATATATATATATATATATATATATATATATATATATATACATATATATCTGTTAGTTGCAGCGTCTCTAAGTGATCCAAAGTCTTTAATTCCTGTCCAATGTCGGATGTTGCGCAATCAAGATAACTTCTTACGACCAATACCTCTTTTTCCTTTAATTTTTTCTTCTATTAGCCGTGGAAACTCATATCTTCTCATTATGTGTCCAAATTATGCGATTTTTCTCTTTTTTATTGTCTCGAACAGTTCTCTGTCTTTTAGTTTTGCTCTTCCAATAACTCTTGCTTTCTCAAGCGTTGACAACTCCCATATTTCGAAGCCAGGATAGCTTTTTGCGGCCTATCCATTTTTCCCCTCGATCTTGCCATTCGGAATAAGCCGAAGCAGACTATAACGTGGTCCACGCATCACATGTCCCAAGTATTCCAGTTTGCATCGCTTGATGGTAGTTAATATCTCTCTATCGTGCCCTATTCTGATGAGTACATTCTCGTTGGTAGTTCGGTTTGTCCACGGAATTTTGAGCATCCTTCTGTACAGCCACATCTCTAATGCACTAATGCGGTCAATAATTTTTTGGTGAAGCGTCCATGTTTCGCAAGACTACAACAAAATAGATCATACATAGCACTTGGTAAACCTTTCCCCCAGACGAATGTTAAGTTACTTGGCACAGAGTAGCGGCTTGAGTTTCAGAAATGCTCTTCAAGCTATTTCTATTCTAGCCTTGATTTCTTCGTCTGGATCCATCGACTGATTGATCCAGCTTCCAAGATATATAAAGTGCTGAACTCTTTCTATATTCTCACCATCAAGTGTTATTTTTTTCGGACCAATATTCATTTTGCTAACAACCATAAATTAATTTTTTTGACATTGATTTTCAGTCCCCATCTAAACACGTAAGAATGCGGCTCTCGCTTGTTCTATACGGCACCGAATCTCCTCCTCCGGTTTCCACTTATCATTTAAGTAGCAGTAGTATCTGATAGCAGATTATATTAAAAATAAATCGAAACTAAGATTTTCAAGATGCACAGATTAATTTTGAATATCTCTGCTACTATTTTCAACTGTCAGTAGAACTTGACTTTTTGTAGTTTTAGATTAAAAAAAAATATTTCAAAAATATATTAAATTTAAATGAGATAAAAATAGATGGAGTAATAAAAAATAATATTAAAACGCCAGTGTTAGCTTTAGCAATGCTAACCAAACAAATGAAAAAATACATGGAACGGCAAAATTTTCGTTACATACTGCAGCCTGTTGTACTAATATACCTGCAAGGGAAAATTTAATTTTTTTTTCCAATAAAACAACGCTTATACTTGTACAACGAGGGTTACTACAAAGTTTTTATAAGAACGTTCCAGAGACTATTCACCAAGTAAATATGTGTGGGATATGATCGGCAATCAACTAGGTAATTTACCCCAACCATCAAATGACCTTTGTCACGGAAATAAAGAAGCCCGGAATGACAATCCTCAGAATACCATAAAGCACTTAATTTTAGGATATCTCGAAAAGTTATCGATTATATAAGAAAAACCCACTCATTATTGAATAACTTTATTATTTCGAACATATGTAATTATTTTTTGTAGCAAATATCTTTCATAGTATGCCTATGTATATATAAAAGTGCTCAGCTGACTATTAAAGATATAACATGTAAAATAATAATATAATGTTAAATTTAAGTGTCGCATTTTTTCGTTTCATCAATTTTAAAATCACAACGATTCTAAAGAAGTTTTTCTTTAAAAAATGTAGTGGAAGCAAGCGAAAAAATGATTTCATTTACTGACCAATTCGATTTTTAAAAAATTACGCTTAATATGGGAATGAGTCCTTCTGTGAACAAAATGGTATTTTTCACTTTAATTTGATTATAACATCCCTGCTTTGAGTAATTCTAGAGATAGCAATCCCATAGTTAGCAATACGTTAAATTATTCTGATCCAAACGAATTCCCTCATCTCTGGTGGAATTATTATTTTTGTAGAAAAAGGCACGCCGCTCATGCGTTTTCAAATATCGGTGTATCGTATGCGGACAAACTTTGCCTTTCCTCGACGTTCAGTAACCAACTTGCTCAGAAACGAATGCACTATGAAATGCACCGACGAAAGAGCGGGTCAGTCGGCCTTAAGAGCCGTTGAACTTGGAGAAAAACGGATTATAACTACCATTTATAATTTTGGTTAAAAATATAGGTTTTTTTTTATGATAATAAGTATTTTAGTGTTGCTGCACTTCTTTATATTTCCAGAATATTTATATTCCTCAGATTATTTTGTAAAATTTTAAAAAAACTTAATGTTTTGAAAATTAAAATAAAAATATTATGGTAAAACGGGAGAATTATATTTTATATAAATTACAATAAATGAATTGTATATTTTTTACCTAGAAAACCAAAGACTATTGTAATTTTTTAATTTACAATAAAATTGTTTGTTATAAAATATTTTGTGTGTAATTATGTCATATAATGCGACCAGCTTTACAAAATTTTGTATATTTTAAAAATTGGCCATAGGCCAGTTAACTTATGAGCAAACACGTTGTACAATCAATATTGCAATTAATATGACGAATTTTTTTAATTGTTAAATAAGCATAAATTCAAAGATCTAACAAAAATTATTTATGAACTATAAATTTTAACTTTTGGTGAAGGTTACTTTAGCGCATCCGCCAAATATGAAACAAAAATTAATAAATGTAATTTCATAAAACAGTTTAATGTGAAATTCCAGATAAAACTGTATAAATACGTAGGAAAAAATAAGCTAAAAATTTTAAATGTGCCAGCTGCAGAAGTCTTTTAGACATCAAAAAAATGCACGATTTCAAAAGATCACATTTTTTAACAAGAAAACAAATAACGTTTGTTTTTGTTATTATTACAGAAAAATATTTGCTGTATCTTCAATAAATGATTTAGGGTATGGTTCACATGTTAAATATGCACATTTTAATAGTCAATAATTACAAATTTACCACCGCAAGATCTATTCATTAAAAATCCTACGTTTTAAGGACACTTAAAAGTATGTGTATTTAAAGTTTGAAAAGTTATTTTTGAGTATGCTAGTTTTCTTTGTTATTGGAAAATGTAGCATTTGTTTACTGTTAAAATTAGAGTACCAACAACCGACGAGCATGCATGAGAGCACTGATGAAAGTAGAGGAAGCAAAAGATGTGTGTAAGAACCGTAGCAAGTGAAAGGAAGTGGTCAGTGCCTACCCCTACGGGAAAAAGGCGTGACTATATGTATGTATCTATGTAAAATTAGCTTAATACAAGCATTGTCCGCAACTCGAAATAAAAAAGTGTATTACTATGTACACAACACAAAAGTTTAAGTAAACACTTTCAAGTAATATTTCACGTTTTTCTAAATTTATCCCTCAAAGATTTTACCGCCGAAAAAAGACAACAATATATATTCAAACCCGGTGCAATGTGAGCTTCGTGATAAGTTTTCCGTTAGCTCCGGGATTTTCCGGGCGAAAAGCAGCATTTGAGGTTGTTGAACTCGTATTGATTTTCTGCAGTTTCACTTTTATTTTGTTTTGATGGAAACTCTCTCGTAAAAGTTACACGGATATTGGATTTTCGGTTGGGGTAGTTCAGTGACAGTGCATTCACAAATTGGGAACGATCATTTTTTTTCATTATACTGCCAAAAAAACAAATGTTAAATTTTTCACTATTTTATTAATGAAAACTTACGGATCTGTTTTTGTTTTTGATATAAATTGAGTTTTTTAAACCTTTATAAAGTAGAAGAGTTTGTATTTTTTTCAAACTACACATAACATAACCATGATAGTTATTTATAATGAAAATATTGTAAGTTTTTATTCGAATTAACAGAAATTACATAAAGTAGTTTTTTTATGTAAATGTATAAATACAATTAAAAATTAATTTACTATGAACTTTTTGAATATATTCCAAAATATTTTTATTTTTAATTTAAGACATTATTTATTTACCGTTATGTTCATAAAAATATTTCTCTTCACCAAAATAACAAAAACCATAAAAATGTTAAATTAAAAAGAAACAAAAATAAAAAAATTAATTTTTTTTGCAATAATAACCAAAAATCAGATTTTTTTTAGAATTTTGTAAATTTAAATTTTTTTTTAATTGCTGGTTCGGGAAAAATTTTAATTTTAATTTTTAATGGAAAAAATATTTTTAATACTCTACGCGACAATTAGCACAGTTTTTTTAAATAAAAATTTCTAAATGTCTTTCAAACTCAATTCCAATAAATTGTTTTAAAATAATTAAATAAAATTATTTTTGTGTTTTTAAAATTTGTAATACAAAGTTGTACCTCTCATACCAATGCATTTTTAAATAATTTTATATGTTATATGTTTATATGTTATACATATATACTTTAAAAAGACCAAAATGATAACAAACATGGTGCCTAGCAAACCTATAAAAATTGGAAATGTGTGCGTCGAAATAGTGGACAAATATATGTATCTGGGTCACGAGATAAGAATTGACAGGAGGAACCAGACATGTGAGCTGTCCAGAAGAATTACCTTGTGCTGGGCGGCATACGGGAGGATGAGAAATGTGTTCAAAGAAAATATTCCAATAAGTCTGAAAAGAAAAGCTTTCAATCAGCGTATAATACCAGTTTTGTCATATGGCGCAGAGACCCTAACACTTACTAATGCATCTATAATAAAATTACGGGTATCTCAGAGACAAATGGAGAGATCGATGCTTTGTCTAAGCCTAAGAGAACGTGTCAGAAATGAAGATATATGAAGAAGAACACAGGTAAATGATGTCGTGGAGCATATACTAAGATCAAAATGGAAATGGGCCGGACACAAAGCAAGAATGAACGGAGACCGCTGGACAAAGAGGATACTGTGATGGAGACAAGAGCCGACAAACGCAGCAGAGGTCAACCTCCCAACCGATGAAGCGACGATTTAAAGAGAATTGTTACAAACTGGATTGCAACTGCCCAGGACAGGGAAACGTGGAAAGACCTTGAGGAGGCCTATGTCCGACAGTGGACGCGAGGGAATGTATGATGATGATGATGATGATAGTTCTCTTGACAATATATTACCTATATTGGTAAAAGCTTAGAATTTTTCAAAAAATACCCACAAGTAAGTCTACAACACGTTAGCTCCTGCTTATTATATTTTTAATTTTGGAAAATTGCTTATAATTTAGATGTGGTTAATTTGGCGATGAAAATAATTTTTTTTTCTTCTTATTTCATACTTTCGTAAACTGGTAAATTTTACCTTGAATTTAAAAAAATGTAATCGCTAAATAAACATATTAAATCTATATTTTGGCAAATGATAAGAGAAAAAATCTACAGTAAGAAATAAAAAAAATTAAAACATTTTTTACTCAATTTTCTTTCCGAACTCTTTAAGCATAGCACCAAGAAAAATTGAAAATAGAAGAGACGATAGTTGTAAGTGGGAGGGCCATTGCCTGGAACATCGATCGAAATTTCCGACTTGCGTGCCGGTTACCATGGAAAGTGTTGGCCCAGGTCATGAGGGGTCAAACCCGGACCTTCCGCATTCATGGCTCTACCGAAACTGCCGAGGTCGTTGAACTCCAGCGTTTGTTTACGGCGACTCTGGGGATGATGATTTTCCCCATTCATGGATGAATTGATGGAAGCAATCGCGATTATTGCTGAAATGAGGATTGCTTTTGCTAGCGCTTATTTATTGTTATGATTCATTATGTTAAAAGAATTTGAAAATACCTAATATAATATATCAAAAAAGATTGTATATGTATATCTATAGATATTGACGTAGTTAAAATTGTGTATTACTTCCATAAATTTACCCAGGTAAGTTTTTATAAAGACATTTTACAATAAATAAATTGATTTAGAAAATTAAGGCATTACTAATAAATTTGTATTTATTTTATTTGTAAAATTTAATTCAGAGCTTAAGCATCATATTTTCATATTTTTTATTATATTGCTTACAAATGAAACATTTTTTCAAAAATGTTTTCGTAAAATGGAGCATAAAAATCGAGAAATTCTATGCAACTTTTTAATCTTGGGATATTTCCACCTCTGCTTCTAATCACGTCTTGGCATCGACGATTCATGCTTAAAATAAGATTTCGGAGGGTGCTTTGATCCAGTCGCTTCCAAATGTTAATGAGAAGCCGTCCCATTTCCACCAAGTTATTATGCTCCTTCCCGTGGTGCACCCTCGATAGCGTCTACGTGAACTAAATGAACTAAATGTTCCTTAAGGACGATTAGTATATAGCGTTTAGCATCAAGATTTCACTTATTTAATACCACCAAGCCTGTGACGAAATTCTTTCCCACACTATATCGGAGCCTCCATCAAATAAAGTGGTATTTGCACTGATGTATTCTGCGTATTCACCTCGCCTTTTAAAAATACGAACTCGTCTATCAAAATTATACAGGCAAAATCTGGATTCATCTGTCCAAAGAACTCGCTACCGCTCAGCTTCTCCCCAATCGAATGCCGTGTACGTTTTGAAGCTGAGCTGGCAACGAATCGTTGTCTTAGAGCAGAAAGCATTACATAACGATCTTGGCCGGGGATCGAATTCCGTGTACGTTTTGAAGCTGAGCTTACAACGAATCGTTGTCTTAGAGCAGAAAGCATTACGTAACGATATTGGCCGGGGATCGAATTCCGTATACGTTTTGAAGCTGAGCTTACAACGAATCGTTGTCTTAGAGCAGAAAGCATTACGTAACGATCTTGGCCGGGGGTCGAATTCCGTGTACGTTTTGAAGCTGAGCTTACAACGAATCGTTGTCTTAGAGCAGAAAGCATTACGTAACGATCTTGGCCGGGGGTCGAATTCCGTGTACGTTTTGAAGCTGAGCTTACAACGAATCGTTGTCTTAGAGCAGAAAGCATTACGTAACGATCTTGGCCGGGATCGAATTCCGTGTACGTTTTGAAGCTGAGCTTACAGCGAATCGTTGTCTTAGAGCAGAAAGCATTACGTAACGATCTTGGCCGGGGGTCGTGACACGATTTCTGCCTTCCTCTTCCGCTATGATCATCAGTTTCCCTTCAACCATACCGATATATGAGACACACCGAATCTGTCACCTATTCGACGATAACTCCAACCTTCTTGATGCAATACAACGGTTTAGGCACATTCAACAGAGATCAGATTTCTGGATTTGCGTTGCAATTTAAATATTTAATCAAAAGAATATTTAAATGCTTAAACATTTAATTTTAACGGGCAAAATTGAAACCACAACCTGCCTTAAAATTTAATTGATCTTGCATACTTCACAAAAAACTTGAACAGAAAAAAATAAACAGACCTGATTACACGTTTTTAGTTGTTAAAATAATAACCATACAGGGTCTTGCAAAATGAAATGAAATAATTTAAAAATTATATTAAATGGCCTTATTTCTTCGTAGTGCGTTAATTTCTTGGAGCAGTTTATTTATGGAAAGCAAACCTTTGGTAAATACGTCAGAATATGACGCATATTTAAAAATGTGTGAGTAATATTGTTGATACAGATATTATGAAGTAAATTAATTAACAAGTTTTGGATTACAAAGTCATAAAAACATTTTTAAAAACCTAAAAATATGCATAAATTTTATTAGGAAAATCCTGATCCTGTTTTATTTCATTCTATCCCTGATAATGTGAGTAAACTTGCATTGATTGTATTTTTTACTTTAAAACCTAATTCGTACTTTTTATTTATTATTATAAATAAATATCATTTTTGAAATAGTTTAAAAAAATGTTTTGGGATTATTATTCACTTAAATGAATCATTCTATATCCAGCACTAGAGAGTCCAGTAAAAAAAAACTGTGAAATCGGGTTTTTGGCAGATATGGCTGAAACTATGTGGAAATAATCAGAAAAATGTGTACAAAACTGTGAGTAAAGTAAAAAAGTTCTCAAACCTAGGAAGGGGGTGAAAAAAATTAAAAACTACACCAAAATACGATTTTTGGGTTGTATTTTAAAAATATCAATAAAAAATTAAAATAAAAGTTGTAGAGCATAAAATTTTAGGCCTACCTCTATCAGACCATTTTTTCCCTAAAACAAACCCTTTTACCCTACGACAGTTCAGATTAATAAAAAAAAATTCAAAAAAATATAAAAAAATTGGGCTTTTTTAATTTTTTATTTTCTTAAAAATATTTCAAACAATCGTAGATGAAAATTTTTTATTTTTTTTTTCATTCCTTTTATTAAAAGGCAAGGGGTGAAAACTGTTATTGATTGATATTTCACTTAAGTTAACATAAATCTAACGTCAAAATTTAAAAAAAAAAATTAAAAATTCATATAATTTTTTTTTTAAAATACCTGTTTTAAGTGAAATATCGAGCAAAAACCGTTTTACCACTTGACTTTTAATAGAAGGGATAAAAAAATAAATTTTCCTCTATGATTAGTATTTGTAACTTTTTTAAGAAAATAAAAAAAAGCCCAATTTTTATATTTTTTATTGAATTTTCTTTTTTTTTATCTGAACCGTCGTAGGGTGCGTTTTAGGAGAAAAATGGTTAAAAAGAGGTAGGCCTAAAATTTTATGCTCTACAACTTTTATTTTATACTTTTTTTGATATTTTCAAAATATAACCCAAAAATCGTATTTCAGGGTAGTTTTTAATTTTTTTTACTCCCTTCCCAGGGGTTGAGAACTTTTTTACTTTACCCACAGTTTTGTATGCATTTTTATGATTATTTCCATATAGTTTTAGCTATATCTGCCAAAAACCCGGTTTCCTCACTTTTTGACTGGACTATACAAGAATAAATAATAAATAAGCACTTTTTTATATTATTAAAAGCTTATATCAAACGAATATCGGAAATGAAACCGAACGTAGCTGTCGCAATTGAGCGTTTCCATCTAGAAAAAGGTATCAAGCGATTAAAATGTTTGCGCTCTTTCCAATTATTTCAAATGCACTTATTTGACATTTAGGATGATCTACTATCTTGGAGATACTATCAACAAAAACGATTTGTATGGTGTTTGAGAATTTTCTTGCATACAATTGCTTGCAGCAATCAATAATCGGTATCGAATTGTGATTAAACAGGCACAGTCTAGGAGAACGATTAGCTTAATTTTTTAAAACGAATATGATTTGAAGAAATAATATCTCTTTAAAAATTAGGAATTCAAGTCAACACTTTACAAAAAAATATAAGTGCAGGTGAAGTTAGTAAATAAAATCATAGTTTTTATTAGGAGCAGAAAAATAAATTCAGTGGCGTTGTTTAGGTTTTGATATTAAGTGAGGCAGTAATAAATGATTTACACAACAAGCAATAGTTTCAGCTACATTCCGTATGGAATGCAAACTTCTTTTTTTTAAAAAGAAACCTCATGAAATAAAGATATGTAAGAGTGGAAAAATTATCTCAATAATTTGTTCATGCAAAACAGGGTTAAGAGAAAAATGTAAACATACATTATTATAACATAAAATAAAATCTTCAAGTGAAGTGCCCATCCACTTACATAGGCAGAACGTTTAGAGCCCGTCAAACCAGAATGAATGAACACATCAAGAGACCAAATGAATCAGCATTTGGGTTCCATTTGACGTTTAATAATCATTCTTTTACCCATGAAAACAACTCATAAATTCCCCGCAATATTAACTTCAATTTTTTATTATATTGTTGGTTAAAAATTTCTTAACTCCAATTTTTCTATATGCCAACATACCAAATGCATGTTAATTAATAAAAGAACAAATTTTTTTACTGTGAATGAAATGATTTAGAAATTCTTTTATGCAAGTATCAGAAATGTAAATGAAAGAATTTACAATTTAATGCTCTAAACCAATATAAACTGACTTCAGAGGAATAGCATCCTCGTTTTTCAAGATCTAAGCTTCTAAAATGTAAAGAACGTACTTACATTTGTGAAGTAACTTAATTTAATTTCATTAAATTTGTCCACGCTTTAAATTTTTCAATTATCAAAAATTTTCTATACCAACAAAACGCTCGCTAGGCTTTGGAAAAAAATGAAAATAACATTTAAATCTTTACTAGCTTTACTTTGATAGATTTTACTGCACAACAACTCTTCTGTTGGAATTTCGTCGTGATAAAAACATTCCATTTTAACTTAATTATTAATAACTAATTAAATATTAATGTAAACACCATAACTAACTCGGCTGTTGTAACCTTTTATTGTTTTTTTTACCGCCAGTTATCATGACTCATTTGGGTCAGTTCCCAATATCACGATTTAAATATACTTGAATGCTATACGCATTAAAAAATGTTTACCTAATCAGTAACTGGTTGTTACGCCACTGATTTAAGCTTGCCTACGCCAACGATGGTGCAGTCTATAAGTGTTTATAGAAAATTAAGTATAGTGTAGGTCAAATCAACGATTTTAGGCCAAAAGGCCAGTAGTACGAAAGCCAAACGCGTATTGGTCAGTTCTTCAATATTGACCTGATTTTATAAGTCAATCTTCTTCATATGCCGACTACGATGCGCTCACTAGCTAATCGCTTTGCTTTCATGAATGAAACAAAAAAAAACAGCAAGAATCAAATTCTTTGATCGGAAGTTGGATGAAGAGAGGAAATACAATTTTTAGGATTGATTTTGTTTGAGACCTGATCCAATATATTTTTTTTTCGAAAAATTTCGACATTAAAAAACCGGTACCCACAATTATTTAGAATTTCAAAAACATAACTTTATTACCAATAAAACTGTTTATTTAAATATTAACGCGAATATCGGACTTTCATCATTAAAATTAAAAAAATTATTTAAGTGAAAAGATTGTTTTGATTTTGAATTTCTTTATTTTTTAGCAATTACACTTTTCTGTATAGGAAAAATTTACCGACTGGGTGACATCTATTATTAATGGAATGAACTTCTCGAGGTGTGAAAAACAAACTAATCTCCATTTGTCTATATGGGTAACACGTAAACTTTATATATTAGTTTAAACAATTTAGTGTTATATTTGAATATTTTGTAAAGAATTGGTGTTAGTTAACCACAAAATCCGAAAATGCAAACGATTAAAAAAGGTGATATGGAGATAAAATGGGGAAAAATATGCTCTGATTCACAATGGTATACATATGGCAATGCGATTATATCTTTGCATAAATTTCCTTAAAACCTTAAGGCAGTTTAGAAATAAAAGATGATCTTAAAGATAGAAAAAAAACCAATCTCAAAATTTATGTTTATTTGCAGCAAGAACTTTGTAAAAGATGATTTTTTTAGCGGTAAGTTTGATATTGTTGTCCAATGATCTATCATTTTATTTGTGGTTATTCACAGTGACTTCAACAACACAGAGAAAGCGTTTGAAAGATGAATCTGTTTCTATCTAGAACCTGTCAGTGTTGAAGTATCAACATTTCATGATTAAGAAAGATAGAAGTGACCAAAGTTAATTGGAATATAATATATAATCCTTTTAATTGGTTGAACAGGTTCATTCACAAAATACAATATGTCCGAAATTGATATTTTGACTTCCATAAGCATTGCCACAAGAATTCCGGGGACAACAGAACTAAAAAACTTCGAAAACAAACCAAAATTGATACCTGGGCACACCTGGTCTTTACTGGCATTTAACAAGAATCCAGCAACAATATAACTGAGTAAAATTTAGTAATAATATTAACTGTAGAATTTGCAAATTTGGCAAACTTGGTTTGTGAAAATGGGCTGTTAGCATTCACTAAAATAAAAACTAATTACTCCGTGCCTATTGACAACAATTAAAATGTAGAAAAAAACAGTGTTTGCTATGTTAAAGACTGATTTTTTGAAAATAACATATGATACTAAAAAATGTTAATTCTGTAAAAAAATACGTAGTTGTTTCATATTCTTATCACACAGGATTATTATTGAAAAGAGAATTAAAAACTATTTTTAGCACAATTTTTAAATTTATTTGTTTCAAGGACGTCCATGTCTCAAAATAACCAACTTAGTATTAATAATAATACTGTTTATTAACACGAAACAACAAATAAATATTCTGCAAATTATAGATTTTCATCTAGGAACATGTCTTGCTAGACAATCATCTAAACGGAATGTCAACATTGAGTCCAAGAGTTCATTGACCGGCACATTACGATTTTCCCCCCTATCACTCCCACCTGTCTAGAACGACGGTGCCGCTGCTCCAAAATTACAGTGAACATAAAGAATTCTCTTCTAATTCAATTGTGCAAATATGGCACCGTCAAAAAAGTATTTGTATTTGTTTTTATGAAATTTTTTATAGAATTTAGATAAATTTTGTTTAAAACTGGTTAAAATGGAACCATATTTTAAAATAAGAAACGTTTTATTATTTAGTGTAACTAATCGAAATTAAATATATTTTGTACTGTTTCACTCGTATTATTACTTTTTACGGTTTTACTTTTTTACAAAAAACACGTCGAATTTTAAATCAAGAGAAAGATTTAAAAATATTATTCTGCTGTTTCCAAGTGGCAACCCTTTTACATTCCCCCCCCCACTTCTTTAAAATGTCAAATAGCAAGTAAAATGCAAATCAACCATATAAACAAAAATTTAATTTATCGATTTACTTTGCAGATAACATTAAACATAGCGAAATTTCTACAGAAACTAAAGTTAATTACAAACAGCTCCTTAAATGTATTTACAGTAACTGTTCAAAGTATGCTCCTTTATTTTGTAGGCAATGATATTACCTATTTTCAAAATTCTTGTCGAAATATTTTCATAGTTTTCCCATTAATTCTTCTACTTTCTTTAGTTATTCCAAGCTTAAGTTATTTAATGTATTCGGAAGGAGTTTTGCAAACTAATATTTTTAAATAGCCCCCACAGAAAAAAGTCAAGTGGTGTGAGATCTGGAGATCTTACCGGTTTTTCTATAAAACCCCTTCTGCCAATTCAATGTCTTGGAAATCGTTCGTCAAGCCATTGTCTCACAGCTAGTGCGTAATGTGGTGTAGGTAAGTATATATTCTGATGATCTGGCACCATATTTCACTGATCATTTACTTTAGACCATTCTTTCACTGCCTGTCCCTTGATGTCGCTTTCAGAGTAGTCACCAATTATAAACCGATGTATTTGTGGATATCCCGGCAATTCCATGAACGGCACGAAAAACAAATGAGAAATACAGAGAACTACTAATGAGAATCAAGAAAAGAAAAACAGCGTACCTAGGACAAATAATGCGTAACACAAAATACCAATTATTACAGCTAATTATCGAAGGAAGGTACAAAGGTAAGAGAGGAATGGGAAGGAAAAAGATGTCATGTAAGACAATGGACCGGACTGATAACGATAGATGACCTAATACATACATTAGGAGACTGGAATAAAATAGAAAATGTGGTCGTAAACATTCAGTAATGGATACGCATGAGAAGAAGTATTTGGGATACGAAATTTGGGGGTGCCATGAAAGCAAATTTCTCTGTAGAGGGTTTATGAACAGAAGTAACGCTGAATTTCCCTACTTTCATAGTAATGTCCTGCGTGCAATGTGCTGATGTTATATTCTAATCGGGCTTGGCAAAAATAGCGCTTCCGTGCTTGATATGCGGGATTTCTACTATCAGATTTATGCCTGCTAACTAGAGTGTGTGTTGGGTTAGATCCCTATGAGTTCCTTGGATACAAAGGATATCACATCTCGAATTTGGACAGAAATCTAATACTAGTTCCTCTTTGTTTTTTGTGAGACCCTTGTCACGTGCCTACTTTTTCCCTTCTACAGTTCCATTATTAATTGGGTCTCTGATAGTTTAGTATTCCTCAGGTACTCGCTTACCGTATTTTGTTGTAATTTAAATATATCACTCGTTGTAAATAGTGTTGCATACCTTGTAGTGATAGGATTCAATTATTAATGGCTGTGACATTTTTGTTAATCGATGGAGATGGAGTAGGGATTTTTGTTATTAGATTTTGCTTTGATTTTTGGCCTCGATTGTCGTGTGTTGTCAGCTATATTATTGTTTGGTTTGCATTTCTGTGTGGATGGGCTGGCTATCAACGCGGACGAGTGCGATTATGAGTTTGGAATATAGATTTGCGAATATTGTGGGTTGACGTTTATTCCGTGTCATTTTTCTTGATTTCCGGCCTGGTAGTCAGTCTGGTCAGTCGTTTGGTGTCAGTCTTAGGAGTCGGGTGGTGGTGAGAGTTTTTGGAACGATTTGATATTAACACGTGAGCAGAACCTCTACGGTTTTTTCTTTCATATCTGGCTGTATTTGGGCCATCTTAATTGGATCTTAAAGAAAAACCATTTAATTTTTAACTTGACCATTCTATCTTACCTTTGTTGTTGAAATTTTGGATTTTGGTGTCGAGTTAAAATATCCGCATGCGGGATCTGATGGAGGGAAGCCATTGTTAAGTAGCAGGTGCAGTTCCATAATCAAACCGGCCACAGGAGTAGGCCACAGGAGTAGTGAATTCGTATACCCAAAGGTTCATCATCATCATCATCATCATCACTCAGCTATAGTAGTCCACTGCTGAACATAAGCCTCTCGTTTATTTTGCCACTCTGCTCTATCTTGAGCCATTTGTATCCAATTACCACAGATTCTTTTGATGTCATCGGTCCATCGTGTGGGGGGGCGCCCTCTACTACGATAAGCTTCGTGCCTCGGACGCCACTCCAATAGTTTTTTAGACCATCTTCCGTCAGTTCTTCTAGCTACGTGGCCAGCCCAGTTCCACTTTAAAGTTGTTATTTTTTCGATTACATCTATAACACCTGTTTTTTGGCGAATAATCTCATTTGGTATTCGGTCTCTGAGGGAGATACCCAGAATAGCCCTCTCCATCGCCCGTTGGGTGACATGCAGTTTCTTTGCTGACTTTTTTGTAAGCGTCAATGTTTCGGCTCCGTATGTCATCACTGGTAATATGCAGTGATTGTATACTTTTCGTTTTAGACTGATGGGAATATCCGACTTGAAAACATACTTTAATCTTCCAAAGGATGCCCACCCCAAGCCTACTCTCCGGAGAAGTTCGCACGTCTGGTTGTCCCGTCCTATTCGGATCTCATGACCCAAATATTTGTAGGCGGTGACCTGTTCAATAGATTTGCTTCCAATAGTTATGTTTTTACTGGGGACTAGGTTTGTCATGACTTGCGTCTTTGCAAAGTTAATTCTTAGGCCAACTTCCCTTGAAGCATTGTATAATTTTTCCAACATCATGGACGCTTGATCTATACGGTCGGTGATAAGGACGATATCGTCTGCAAATCTTAAGTTATTTAATCTTTCACCGTCTATATTTAGGCCCATTTCCCCCCAGTCGATTTTCTTACAGACATATTCGAGCAGTGTGGTGAACAGCTTTGGAGAGAGGGTATCTCCTTGACGTACACCTTGTTCTATTCGGAATGTTCTTGTGTTTTTATGTAATCTTACACACGCCGTTGCTTTCTCGTATATACCCTTAATCAGTGCAATGTACCTGTAATCAATTCTGCATTCTGTTAATGATTTGAGCATATGTTGTTGGCTGATTGAGTCAAAAGCTTTTTCATAGTCTACGAAAACAAAGGTTACAAGTGATTTATTTTCGAATATTTAAACGACGTGATTTGTTTTTGACACCACGATTAAGTTTTGTTTTAATTTATTAATATGGTACACTGTTGAAAACTATTTATTGCAGTAGATAATATGCCAAGGCTGAACTTTGATTAAAGTAATATTCTCAATAGTTCTTTGTGTCCAAGTAAAAATGTTTTCTTCATACGTATTTGTAAATATCCTACAATATTGATATTTTGAAGGACAGCCATTGTAAAAAAGAAATATTTTTAAATAAGCTCGATTGTTTTAACAGTGTAAACCTTTATGTAAATGGTAAAAAAAAAACGTGAGTAAATTAGCAGCCATAGGTGAACGTTATTAAGTATTATTAAAAAGTTGACTTGTATACGTTTTTTTGGTAACTTGATAAAGTTTGTTATTCTTACCTTTGTTTTGGTTATTTTATGGAAACGTAAACTTTGGATTTTTGATTTATTGTTGTCTTATAAAGTTGTAAATTTTGAATTTTCGATTTATTGTTAACTGTTGATTGTGATTATATCTGTTATAAGTTTATTATTGAACTGTGTGCCTGGATTTATTGTTGGCTGTTAATTTTGGCTATATTTGTTATAATTTTGTTATTGAGCTGTGTATTTTATTATTTATTTATTTATTTATTTAATTTTGATTTATTGTAGGAGTAAAGTATCCAATATATTTTTGCTATAATTTTATTTATTTGGTTCACCATAATCTTAGTTGTTTATCGTGTGGCTCTGCTAGTGCCTATAAGACCCAGGGTTTTCCGGCTTGAACCATCTAAGTCAGTGGCGTGGCTCACTTTTATTTTCTTTTTTTTCTGCTACCCTCTACGGCTGAGCTCGGGCATAATTTGCCAGTAAAGAGACCGCTGGCAGAGTACTCTTTAGAGAACGAAAAAGACGTGGCACCCTCTATATTTACGGATGCCACTGGCAGAGTTGGTTCTAATAAGAACCTTGGGTTAGTATTTGTTTTCATGTTTGTTTGAGAGATGCTGTTGATTTGGTGGTGGAAGGATTAGCCGTCTTAAGACGTTTCTAGTGGACGCTGGTAACAGTTTAGTATAACTGGTCTGTTACGCGCGTGAATAGTGCATCCTTGTCCTAGTAAAGTAAGTGTGTTAAATATCTGACGCGCGTATAATGACCTAATTCACTTACTTATAATAAATGTAGGTACCTATCTGCTATTTATTTGCTACGTTATATTTAAAAAAAATTTACAAATACTAACGATTTATTCGCAGTAAAAAATCTTGGTAAAACATTTAAGGACAATTTGCAGGAGAAATTTGGCAACAAGATGATTTCGTAGCGGGTTCGTGTTCTCCTTCTTCTAGCACAGAAAAGACTTGCGTTTTTCGTTAATAATTTACGTGCATTTGTTATCTATCAATAAAATGAATCGGCTAATTCTAACAAGTAACAAGAAAAATAAAATTGCCATGCTTGCACATCGGCAAACTACAGAAAACTATTTCAAGACATTTCTTTGCATTCAATTAAAAATTTTAAATTTACTTTAAAGTTGTACTTTTTCATTTTTGACTTGTAACGAAGATAGTAGCCGTCGTGGTATTCTAAATAAAATATCCTTACTGGTTCAGTCAAATTAAACATTGAACGCTGCATCTAATCAGATATTTTTGTTTATTTTTTACCTTTTGTCAATTTTGGTCGATTTTGACCCGGAAGGACTGGTTTTCATCAAAGATTGTTATAATCATTTTTGAAGAAGGTTAAATTTCCAACAATTAAAGGCCAGATAGGACTAATAATAGATACAGTTTATCAAAATGTGGCCAATTTTTCAAGTTACACGATTTTTAGAAAAACATCATTCAAATTTATGAAGGCTTGATAACCCCCTCCTTCCTTTTCTTGGGGTCAAGGTGGACTCCGAAGTGACCTCCCTCAACCTTTAACCTACCATAAAAATTAATATCACAATATTTTATAAAAAACCAATCCTTCCAGGTCAAAATCGAACAAAACTGAGAAAAGATCAAAATTTTGAGTTTTTTTTATATTTGAGAATTACCCGGTCATCTGCCGAGGTAAAAACTAGAATTTAACACATTACAAACAACATAATTATCAAAAGACAAATATACCCTTGGATTTAACATGGGAAAAAATCACGGAGTGGGCGACATCTTTTATTGATCGTATGAATTTCTCGAGGTGTGAACAACAAACTAACCTCCATTTGTTTATATGGGTGAAAAGTAAGCTTTATATATTATTTTGAGCAATTTTAGCATTGAAAGTGTTATATTTGAACGATATTTTGTGAAGAATTGGTGTTAAAAAACCACAAAATCCGAAAATGCAAACGATTAGAAAAGGTGATATGGAGATAAATCGCAAAAAATATGCTCTGTTCCGCAATGCTCTACATATGACAATTCTATTATATCTTTGCATAAATCTCCTTCAAATCTTAAGGCAGCTCAGAGATAAAAGATGATTTTAAAAACAGGAAAACCAATTTCAGAGTTGATGTTTGTTTGCAGCAAGCAATTTTTATAAGATGATTTTTGATTGGTTAGTTTGATATTGTCATCCAATAATCTATCATTTTATTTGTGACTATTCATTGAGTTTAACAACACAGAGAAATCATTCCATAATTAATAAGAAAGATAGAAGTTACCGAAGTTCGAAAACAAACCAAAATTGATACCTGGACACACCTTGTCTTTACTGGCATTTAACAAGAATCCAGCAACATTAAAACTGAAACGTCAAAAACAAACCAGCTTCGATCCAATAATTTAACACAAAAAAGTTAACTACAATTCCCTTCAATAAAAACTTTGGTTTTTTACAAGTGATCAAATGACAAAACATTTGTTGTTCACACCTCGATCCGACATTTTGTCATTGACAGCTCCATCTCGCGTTACGTGATTTTTACCTATTACCTTTATATTACAAACAATCATCAAAATAACAAAAATACCTGATTTAATGCAGCGTTTACGCCCTTTTTTATGTTAGAATTACATGTTTAAATAAGAAAAGTATTTTTTCAGAAATATTATAAAAAGTTTGTGTCTAATAACTTATTAATAATGATTCTCAACAAGTAATAAACTATTTAAACATATTGATGAAACGGTTTAGATTTTTTTTGTTATTTTAAAATTGTACGCATTCTTCTGAAGCAAGTCAATTCTATAAGTAGTACTAGTTCGACCAGTGTTAGCGTGGGTACCTACTAAAAAGAAAAAAAATAATAAAGAGAAGGACGCACAGGTGAGGTAGAGTGACAAACAGGGGCGGGGATTAACAAGTTTAAATTTCTTCCAAATAGCATCCCAACTTTATGTGTATTCAGTTTCATTGCATTATTTTTTTGTAAAAACAAGGTTTGGTAAAGCTACGACACAGATACTTTTTCTAATTTTTTATTTTTAACAATGAAATCAAATTTGTTTTGATTATACAAATAAGAAAAAATTATTCAATTAAAATTTTTGGTTTTTATAAATTTTCATAAATTTTACTAAACAATCTTGAGTAAGAATAAAAATCAGTATAAAACACACCTCCTAAAAATGATTTATTAAAAAACATTAATATCAAACACTTTTAAATTTCTTAAAACAAATTATAAAAATAACCTTTATAATTTGTTTTTAAAAATTTGATAAAAACTATTGAAAAATAAAATTGGTTGCATTGCATCATTGCATTGTTCCTTTGATTACTACCACAACTGCGATAAGGATAACCAATTGGAGACAATATTTTGTCGGATTTATTTTAAAAAAGTAATTAAAATTGTTGATTCTGTTTTTAAATAATTTTTTCTACAGCCGTCTCGAAAACAAAATTTTCGGTTTGATTTATTAAATCGAAAATACCACTTTACACAAATAGTACCGAAAATATCTATTTTCGGCACGATTTTTTTCACTTTCGGAACGATTACTTTACTTTCGATACGATTTTGGATATCTATGTAGGCGGTTTTGAGAATAACATGAACTTGTATTTTATTATGACAGCGATTGTCACGTAACATTCGTTTATGTTTTTTCGATTTTTAAATCCAAAAAATGGAAATCAGTAGTATAACCAACTTGAAGAGACACGGAGGATGGAAATCAACCAATGTAGCAGAGGGATACATAGAAAATTCTTTAAGAAACAAAATTCGCATAGCTTCACAGATTGAAAAGGGCCGTAATGAAATTAATATCTCGAAAACTAGTACAATTACTGATGCGTCGAATTCTTATTTCTGTTAATATCCCTAATAATAATAATATAAGTAAATGTCATAATTGTTTAATTAATATTCATAAGTATTGTATTTATAAGAGTTATTGTTTTATGCAATTTTCTATATAAAGTTATTATCCATCGATATTCTTTTTAACATATAAAACGGCTACAGAAAAAATATTGTACGTAACACGATCCAAAAGTGATTTTACGGGATGAGTAGGAAGCTGCAACTATTTGACATAAAATTAGTTGACATATTGATTTTTGAAAGATGGCATGGTTTTTGGACGCAATTATCGAAATGAACTATGGAAAGCAGCAGAGATAGTAAGTTTAAAAACGTGCCTTACGAAATTGCCAATGCAGCAGCTGCTGCTACAGCACAATTATTGCCTAAAGAATCAAAGTCCACGTACGAAAACGTTTATGATATGTTTAAGAAATGGATGGATAGGAAGAAATGCAAAACTATTACAGAGGATGTCTTTTTGGCTTATTTGGCGCAAAAATCTGAAACTGTTAAATCCTCTACCCTGTGGAGCATGTACTATATGTTGAAAAGTACCACTTTAGTTTAAGAAAAATGTTAACATAGCCACTCTCCCAAATGTTACCGCATTTCTTGAAAGGAAAAATGTTGGTTATAAAGTAATGAAATTAGAAGTCTTCAGACGCGAGCAGATCAACAAATTCATTAGGGAAGCAGATAATGAAACATATCTAATGTTAAAGGTAATTTTATACAAATTTTACGATTGTATGATATAAAGGTATCAACTTAATTTGCTTTATTTTCAGGTAGTAACAATTATTAGGTTAGACGGTGCGTGTAGACGGAAATAACTAACAAAAATGTCAATTGATCTAATAAAAGACAAGGAAGACATGTTGCTTGTGAAAATACCAGATTCCAAAACACATTTTGAGAAAATTTTTATTTTAATTGGACTAGAAAAGTATAGGAAAGTATAGGCAATATTTATCTTTACGGCTATCTCATAGTCCACATAACAGATTATTCGTGAATTACAAAAAAGGAAAATGTTCGATTCAGCCTGTTGGTATCCACAATTTTGAGAATCTCGGATTTAGAATCGCAGAATTTTTAAATTTACCCAAATCTAAAAATACACAGGCCACAGCATTAGTCGTATTTTAGCGACGTTATTTGCTGAAAATGGTGGAAACATCACAAATTTAAAGAGACACGATGGCTGGAAGTCTACCCATGTCGCTGAAGAATAATTCACTCACAAACAAAATTAAAATTGCCAAGATCATTCAAAGATTATCAGATGAAAACAATCAATGTGAAACGAAAGCTTTACCTTCTTGTTTTGATCTCAACAATAGGCATTTAAATATACTAGGCATTTCAAAAAAAGAATCCCTTAAATATTACCAATTGCTCGCATTTTAATATAAATATTAATATAAATAAAAATAAGAATGTTACTTTTCTCTAATACAAAGAAGAATTAAAATGTTCGAAATTTTGTTTTACAAAGAATTATAATAAACGTGTCTCATTGATTTGTTATTTTACACGGTTGCCAACAAAAAGTGTACGCAACATGTCCGAAAACATTTTTTTTTGGACTTTCAAACTTCCAGGACACGGTGGTGGCTGGAAGTCTACCAATGTCGCTGAAGAATATACAGACAATTCACTTACAAACAAAATTAAAATTGCCAAGATCATTCAAAGATTATCAGATGAAAACAATCAATGTGAAACGGAAACTTTACCTTCTTGTTCTGACTTCAACAAAAGGCATTTAAATATACCAAGCATTTCAAACTAATTGAATCCCTTCAATATTAGCAATTTTTAAAAAATTTAAATAAATAAGAATTAGAATTTTTATGCTAGTACCTATCTTCTGTTTAAATTTCAACATTTTAAACAAATAAGAATTAAAATGTTCGCAAAGTTGTTAAATAGTGTACGCAATATGTCCGAAAACAGTTTTCTTGGACTCGCAGACTTTCAATTTTGTCTACTCGTCTAAAAAAACAGTATTTTTCGGACTTGTTACGTTAATTAGTATTAATACATCAACACTTAAAGGGAAAAACATAATAAGGTAAAAGAAAACATATTTAATTTTCATAAGACCAATTTTGTTTTTACCGTTTATAAAAAGCAAAATGTTGGCTATTGCCGGTTTAAAATTGTTATTCCGTCAAATTGAGTAACCCATTCACCAGATGGTTTGTTTATTGCTGTCTTGATTTCTAATTTAAAGTATGATTAACCATTTGATGTTTGTTACAATAATCATTTAGTAAATAATACTACAGCAAATATTAATCTATTTTCAATTCGAAATGTTTTTGAACCAGGAAACGAATTAAAACTGCTTTAATTTTTATTTATAATATTCCGTTGGTGATCTGTATATCTTGCGTTTGCCAAATTAGTAATAAGAGAGTTAACGACCGTCAAATGATATTTTATTAATAATAATATCTAATAATCGTTTAGTTACGGTGATCAACTGATAAATTGTATCCAAACTGTTTATTTTACACAATTAAGACTCTACGAATGTTTTTTGTAATCGATGTTGATTGCATACCCTGTAAACCATTTCAAATAATAAATTATAGTTTAAAAAAAGGTTTTAGAGTTAATCAAACTAAAAGGTAAAAAATAATTCTTAACATAAGAATAAAATTACTGACGAGAAAATTAATGCAAGTGTTCTAAAAGCGTGGGGTGCTTTCATTCCGAAACGCAGAGTTAGTTTAAAAATATCGTCCTAACCACCCCACGCTTTAAGAACAGTGAAATTAATTTTCTCATCAGTAATTTTAGTCTTATTTTGAGGCACGTTTCTTACCAGTATATTGGATTGGGTGAATTATAATATAACAATAACAATGTAATAACAATATAACGCACTAGTTCTATCTCTCTTACTCTCATGCTAAATATCACTGAAAAAATTTATGAATCCTGGCGAAACTAATCAGGATAATCGGATATTTGATCGAATTATTACATTGTCGTCGGTCTTTGACAAGTGTGCGAAGTTTAAAAACCATTACTTTTGTTTTGCTTACATTTATTTTCATCCCTGCATTAAATGCTGATAATATTGTTGAATGAGAGTAATATCAAGATCATACTTGTTTGAAATGTATAAAACGTTGGGTAAATTCCGTTATGTTAGAATACAGCTTTTTTTATCAAGTCCTAGCGAGTGTATTTCACCGATACGCCTCTGGTGTCCTTTTGGTTTCAAGGTCTCTCTCGAAGGGATCGGGATTCTTCAGGCTATCGTCATCAATTTCGAGATTATACAATGAACCGTTAGTTAACCTCTTTCTTATTCTGATTAAATAACCCTTTTTTTTCAAAAACCTTTTTAAATCGTATCTTAATGGGACATACTCCGCATGCAGGTGTGAATAATGTTTTTATAAATGTTGAACCGGTAAAAAAAAGCGTCATAGCGGTACAAACACATACAACGTTATTCGATTAAGGAATTGCTAACAGTTTGTTGTTTCATTGATAGCGGGTAATGCAGATGTGTTAAAGTTTGTTGATTGTGAAACAATCTCAACCATTTCCGCTAACACACTAGCGCAATGGGCACGAATATTACACGAAATAATTTTTTTTTTAATTTATAATATTTAAAAACGTATAGTTATAATATTGAGTACAAAATTCCATACACAAAATGTTAAAATTCCAGTTATTTCCTAATCAAATACAAATTCATCATTAGCTTAGATAAAGACGACTATGCATTTTGTGAAACAATGTCACAAAAAATACAAGAAGACGCAAATTTGGTTATAAATATTTGTTTTAGTAACAAATCAACGTTTTATTTAAATGGCTCCGTTAAAAAACAAAATTATAGGCACTGGGATAACGAAAATACTTACGTGTTTTGACATGATAATACTTAGTTTTAGAGAAGATCAATGTATGGGCTGGTATTCTAGGAAATGGGATAATTAAACCACTTTTTATTGACCAAAACCAAACAGAAGAATTGTACCTACAATTATTAAAAAATTAAATTGATGCATTTAATACTCAGTCACTAGAAAGACAAGTTAATAAACAGGAAAATATGGTGCAGATGAACAGAATATATACCTTCAACAGAACGGAGATACACCACATTACGCACTAGCTGTAAGACAATGGCTAGACTAACGATTTCCAAGATATTAGACAGGCAGAAGGGGTTTTACAGAATGGCCGGCAAAATCTCGAAATCTAACACCACTTGACTTTTTTCTGTGGGGCTATTTAAAAACATTAGTTTTCAAAACTCCTCCCGAAGACATTGAAGAACTAAAGCTTATAATAACTAAAAAATGTAGACGAATTACTTGGGAAACTTTGCAGAGTTCGGGAAGAATTTTAAAATAGGTTAATGATATTATTGCCAACAAAATAACGGAGCACACTTTTAAACAGTTACTGTAAATACATTTAAGGAGCTGTTAGTAATCAACGTTATTTTAGTTTCTGTTGTAATTTCGCTTTGTTTAATGTTATCTGCAAAATAATTCGATAGAATAAATTGTTGTTTATATGAATGATTTGCATTTTTCTTGGGTTTTTATTTTATTTATAACAAGATAGGGGTTGCTATTTGACATTCTAAATAAGTGGTGGTGAAGCTAAAGGAGTGCCACTTGGAAACAGCAGAATACCATTTTTTAACCTCCTCCTTGATTTAAAATTCGACGCGTTTTTTGTTTTTACGCAAAATCAAAAGATATTTGGACTGGCGGTTTTGAAATGAAAGTACTGTATAAATACAGTACATGTTAACAAAAACTAACACCACAAAAAATAATAAAAATGCAAAAATACTTTGCACTGAACATATATATATATATATATATATATATATATATATATATATATATATATATATATATATATATTCATTGGTTTAGAACGTACGACGACGTAGTCCGATATCTAGACGCCATTTTTTTCGATCTTCCCATTGACCCCCTGTAGGTTTCTTTAACTCATGACTTTTTTTATCCCCTCGCTCCATGTTATTTTGGGTCTCTCTTTTTTTTTGTGACATGGGATCCATTCCATTGCTTGTTTTGGTAATCTATAGTCCGCCATACGCTGCACATGTCCATACCAAGAGAGGTGTCTTTGTTCGATATCCTTAATGATCGTATCCTCCAGTCCCATTCTTTGTCGGATGTCTTCGTTTCTCACTCTATCTGCACGGGAAATTCTTGCTGCTCGTCTAAGTGCATCTATTTCTGTAGCTTCTAGCATTCCTTTCGGTCATTCTCCATGTTTCTGAACCATATAGTAGGCTACTTTTAATTATTGTATCGTATATGTTGTATTTTCTCTATCTGGTTATTTGTTTACTCTATAGAATTCCATTTAGACATTTAATTGCCTTCTTGGTCTTATTTCTTTCTCATCTTTTCCAGTTTTATCGAATGTTATTCCTAAATATTTGTAATCTTCACATGCTTCTACAATATCTAAGTTGTTTAGTTGTAAGTTTTGGTTTTTCATCCCAACGCTGAGGTATCTAATTTTTTGGATGTTTATAGTGAGGCCCCATTCCTCATAACTTTCTTTTAGTTTGCGGGTCATGTATTCGAGGTCTTCTCTGTCTCTTGCCAAAACTACCTGGTCATCTGCAAATTTTAAGCTGTATAGTAAGTATATAGTGATACTTTCATTTCCGAACATTTTCTTTTCCATTTTGTGAGTGCTTCTGTAATGTATATCAATGTTGGAGATATACAACACCCTTGTCGTAGGCCTTTTGTTGTCGTACTGAACACAACTACCACAAAAATGTTTTTGAAGAGATATTTTTAATAATAACGACTGCTCTAGCAGTTAAAAGAAAAAACAGATAACTTTATTCTTATGTACAAATATTGCTTGAAATAAGTTCTTGCCTAGTAAATATAAATTATCAACAACCTTTATTGCCCATTTGATGTGTTCACAAACTGTGCCTTATTTAAATATATTTAGTCTTAAAATAGCAAAACAGCTTAAGTTGTACTTTGTTAAGTGAAACTCACTGTGATGCTTAGCAGCACTCTCATCCTGGAATCGTTAGAGGGTATAGGACTGCCGCTGGAGCGCCCATTTTTATACGGGGGGCACAAAATCTCAGCAGTTAGCAAGTGATATTTTGCTCCCTGGTTGTTTAGACTGCAACCTTAAAAGGTTTTAAAAGGTCATAAAAATGTCTAGTTTTTGGTATAAATCGATTAAAATTTACTAATGTTTAGTATGTTTTTCAAGAGAATAAACAGTTACAACGTAAACAATTATTTTTTTTTATTTAGGTGAGGGAGCGGTCAAAATGGATAAACATATCTTGTAAATAACAGCTGCCATTTGCGGCCAACGGCGACTGGCAGACTTCTTTTGAACATGTTTTCAAAAATTGCTTGTCAAGTGCACATCATCAGTCAAAAAGACCGATGGACTTAATCTTTAAAGCAAAGAAACCAACCATTCCGGGTAATGTTAACAATTGACAGCATTACTTTTCTAAGGACACCCAAAGGCATTCAAGATTTATTTTAAAAAGGGCCAAAAATAATTATGAAAAAAATCACATTCCATTGTGACTTGTTATATTTATCTTAAATTTGTGAAGATAGGGTTTCCTAACCAATTACAAATTAACTCTTTAAACTATACAATTTAAAACCTAAACATAAACAAGTTGATGAAAACATTGTTGCAAACATTTATAATACTAGCGGACCCCGCAGACGTTGTCCTGCCCAAACGATAGCTTGCCTGCTTTGGAAAAATCACTATCAAACTCAGCGACCCCGAAAACTATAAATTCGACACTTACATAGTCGTTTTTAAAAGATTTTATATTCCATCTCCTTTCCACCCCTTTCGTAGGGGTGCTTACAACATTGGAGATATCACAATCAAAATCAGCGACCTTAAAAACTATGACTTTGACACTAATATCTGCGTTTTGGATACTTTTTATATTTCATCCCCTACCCACCTAACAAAATATATAACTGGCAATGTCACTTTCAAACTTAGAGTTCCCGAAGATTATGAATTCGACACTAATATCAGCCGTTTTTGATAGTTTTTACATTTTATCCCCTTCTCATTCCCCATCATAGGGGTACTAACAACACTAACACTGGTATGTATAAAACAACTTCTCAAAATTACATCCCAATCGGTCCAGCCATTTGGGAGTTCTTGAAGGACATACATACAGTTCTTTATAATTATATATATATATATATATATATATATATATATACATTTAAGAAGCTAATAATTTCTTTAAAAAATCTGTAATTGCTTTTCCTATTATTTTTTTTAAATAAATACGACCAGCATTTTAGTACCACCCCTAGTCTCCGCTCTTTTATACACTGTCCGACAATAACCATACCTTTTATAGTCGTAAAGAAAAAGTAGAGGTACTTTTCTGTAGTTTTGGCGATTTCGGACACATGAGGTTCCAAAGCAGAAACCTTCATATAATAGATTGGTCAATAATACCGTTTCGAATATGGTTTATTCATTCTTAAAACCTGTTAACTTTTTCTAGAATAGCTACTACCGGGACCTAATTATGTGTTTAGAACCACCAAAAAGGGTTATTTCTTGTAACGGTAAAATTATAAGGTGTGTTAAAAATTCTAATGAATTACAACTTTTTAGTAAGTGACTATTTTTTAAAAGGAACGTATCGTACGTTTTGTCATACTTTTATTTTTTCGACAACTGCGTGTAGTAACAAATCAATAACACGTTTTTTTATTATAAAGACATCTAAGGATAAGAATTTTTATTTAAATTATTAAAATATTATTCAGTTGGTTCATTATAAATATTTAATTTTTAACCAACATTGTATGTCACTCTAATTTCTGATTAACTTTGGCACAAAAATAGCTTAATAGCATTTATAAGACATAATTTTTTTATTGTTCTATATGTTATCGGTTTCAACCACTAAAGAAAATGATTTATGGTAAAAAATCACATGAATTTTTAAATTTCACTGCTAAAAACACCATTTTAACTCCGAACGAATGCTGATAGCCATTGGCATGCGAGAAAATGACACTCTACAACAGATGTAGCGCGAGCATTTGGTACGTTTCCCGCTTGGCCCTTGGCCAACTAGTCTTATGGCTACTCTTGATCAAGGTTAAGCTTTTTACTGAAATGATTCGTTGCTATGGTAGTGCCAAACTTGTCCGGGAAAGAGTACCTTCCTCCCAGGCTAGGCCAGAAAAGTGCTATTTTTCTAAATAAAAAGCGTCCGGGAAGTGGGTACTGCGTGATTGCCGATTGTTTAAATAAATATTTAAATGCTGAAGCCTGTATTTGAATGTCCAGTTAAAATGAAAAAAAAAATGTAAAAATAAATACTTTGGCATACTTATGGCATATGCGTAAAGCAACAAGGCTTCAGAAAAAACAGGTCAACCGTAGATGCCATCTTTGCTATCAGGCAAATTGCTGAAAAGGCTATAGAATACAACAAAACAGCATATATGTGTTTTATAGATCTTACGAAAGCATTTGACCGCGGAAGACTCACTTCTCAAAAAGAAACACGTGCACCCTAATATTTCAAGCATTGTTTCAGAGTTAAACACTAACAACTGGACACAAATACAAGTAGAAGACAGAAAGACACGCAAACTGGAATAAGGCGATAGCCTAAGCCCTATCCTCTTTAACTTGATTATGGACGAACTTATAACGGAAGTAAAAAAGGTTGGAAAGGGATACCCACTAGGGGACAAAGAACTAAAAGTATTTTGCTACGCGGACGATGCCGTGCTGGTCTCAGAAGATGAAGACAACCTACAGATAATGCTTTATCAGTTCGAAAAGACATAAATTTTCCACACATAGGGACATTCTAAGCAAAAAAGTTATACTCATAGTCTATAATTCATTAATTGAGTCCGTGTTCAGGTACTGCATTATATCCTGGGGTGGCGTCTTCAACAACGTCATTCACAGACTAAAAACAACACAAAATATAATACTGAAAATAATTTTGAAAAAGAAGAAGAATTATAACAATTATATCAAGAATCACAAATCCTAAATATCAGATATATCTACATCTTGCAGACCCAAACTTGGTTATTCAAAAAAAAAACAGGATTCTCAGTTAATCCAGACATACAAGACATATCACTGATCTAACTTTGTAAGTTCCAAGATTCAGTAAAACCCATATGCAAAGAAGCATCTTTTACTTCGGTCCAAAAATATTCAATAGCTTACCGACAGAACTGAGAGAATGCAATAATTTCAGAGTTTTCAAAAGAATATGAAAGTACATATCATACAAAATCAGCTGCAAAGTAGATTTTTCGATAATTATAATTTCAAATAAAAGAAATATTTTTATGCATAATATGTACTCCATCTCCATCCAACTTTTCACAGATATTCAACTTTTTCACATATAGTCATATATTTACGTATAGGCAACTATTCATTATGAAATAACTATCGAATACTTTAAGAACACTAGATATTTAGACTAAAATCTAAGGACTAGTAAGTAGATCGAACCACAACACAAGCCTTGTAGGTTTAGGCGGATACACTACGCTACCCCGAATAGATGAATATCATCAAATGTTATTTATAGATCTATAGTGTGTTTAAGTATTGTTGCCGAATAAATTTGATTTGATTTGATTCTAATAACGTTAAAATTTTTGTTAATTTAATTTTTGATTATATTTGTCGATTCGTTGTTTAAATTCATCGCTGTTTAAATTCATTTGCTAAAAAAAAGCACAACAAAAAATCCGTCTGCAAATTTTAATTCAGTACAAAACCTACCTCAATGTACGAAAAAATTGACTTTTCTATTCGGCCGTCTGCATAAAAATTCAAAGCTCAAACGTTTAATTAGTGCGAATCACAGTCATTGTGCAGAATGTATATCTAATACATTCCATCTATTACTTGTACGTCGACCAACTAACAGTGATCCTAAGAGGTCGTTGAACTTGCCCCAGTGTCCTACTAATCCCAAAGAAAGGTAAGCAAGCTACGGAAAAAGCGAGAACGCAGAACATTACGTTATGGTATTGGAAGGTTCCATGTTTTTCATCGATTCTGGTATAATTTAATTAGAATTATCGTAAATTTTGACATTACCATTGTAATGCTGCTATAAATTTTACTGGTTATTTTATTGTTAATAATTTAAGCTGTTACTAAATTATTAACGAAATTATATTAAAGAGTAAAAAAAAGAGCTAATTAGCTGTATGTTCGGTTTCAATTATCGTCGCCAATTATTAGTGAAGAGTAAGTATAATTAGAGTCAATGTTATCTTGAAATAATTATAACAACAACTTAAACTTTGAATCAGTTAAAAATAAAATAAAATACAAACACCTAATTGGAAATGAATAGAAGAATGTAAAAACTGGAGCTTTATAATGTATTGTAAGTATGTGGTTTAATCAACACGACTGTTGAAGTTACAGAAAATATACAGGAAGGCCAACCGAAAACGAAACAGACTCATTTGCAGGAACCTCTTCAACATTTTAGAAAAACGCGCAGACTCGTCGATTTTTTATTAAAGGGGGACACTCTTTTCCGGTATTTTTGACTTCACTACTTTCAACCCCAAGCGAGGGTAAGAATTACCTCAACATTTTTTAATGTCATTTGGGGTCGAATAAGATGTTTTTCAAAAGCTCTTGCAATTCTCTATACAATAGTTTTTAAATTTTAAAATTCGGCCCATTACTTATTGAGAAATTAGATTTTAAATGTAAAACGTATCTGCAAATAATCACGAACGGTAAAAATGTCAGTTCCTTTTTAAGATCTGTTTTTCCGATAAATGCAGTTTTTTCTTGCACGGGACGGTACATCGCCACAATTGCCACTATTGGTCCAATTCAAACCAAAGAGTTTTTCACGAGGTGCATACAGTCATACACAGCAACCGGAGAAATTAAATGTATGGGCTGGCATTAGCGGTGACCGACTGGTGTGTTCTTTTTTTCTACCAGACAATTTGACTGGCGAAATGTATTTGCAATTACTGGAAAACGCTATTGACCCTGCCTTGACTGATATGTATCTGAAAATAATCCACTGTATGACGACGATCATTTTTACTTTCAACAGGACGGTGCTCCTCCATTGGATTGGGAGAAGAGACAGCATTAAATGGTCCCCCACGATCGCCATATTTAACGCCCCTCGATTTCGTTTTAGTGCGGAGTGCAAGACATCGTAAGATGGGGAAGACAAAGAAAAAGATGCTGGTACGCTCACGTAAGAAGAATGGAACAGAGCAGACTACCACGCATCGCACTTGAAGGGAAACCAATAGGGAAAAGAGCACCCGGAAGACCACCTAAGAGATGGAAGGACAGCTGGCAGTCCACCTCCCAGGAACTGATACAGAGGAACCTGCAAAACTAACAGATCGAAAGATCTTAAATATCGATGAGAAGAAGAAGAAGAAGATTTAGTTTTGTGGGGACATCTGAAAAGTAAAATTTATAAAACACAAGCAGCGTCGTTGGAAGATTTGCGTCAAAGAATAGTTGACGAGTGCCGTCGAACTACTCCGGAAATTCTTCGGAATGTGCGTGAACGTTTTAAACAAAATATTTATTATTGTACAGCAGCGGGCGGTCATCAGTTTGAATATTTAATCAATTAAGTAGAACAACTAAAATAATTGGAATTTTAACATGTATTGGGAGGAAATGTAACTATTGTGAACAGAATTGTAAGAGCTTTTGAAAGACATCTTATTTGTACCGCAAAGCCATTTTAAAATTTTGGGATAAATCTTACCCTCGCTTGGGGTTGAAAGTAGTGGAGTCAAAAATACCGGAAAAGAGTATCCCCTTTTAATCAAAAATCGACGGGTCTGAGCGTTTTTCTAAAATTTTGACGAGGTTCTTGCAAATGGTTCCATTTTGTTTTCGGTTGGCCACCCTGTATTGCACTGTTGATTTAAACGTAAGTCTAACATTTTTAATAAGAATAAACAACATATTTATACCGTAATTTTAGTTAAATTTTTAAAGTATACCGTTTATTTATGTTTCAGGGGTTTGCAGTATTATAAAAAAATTCACCTCGACAAAAGTAAAAACTAATGATACTCAGCCACTAATATTATCTTCGAATGCGAAACCCTTGCAGGGGCATAGTTGGCTATTACTCTACAAGATAACTTGATATTATTCATGCAAGGACGATGTAGAGATGTTATAAATGATCGAGGATGATACACCAATTATTTATTTTTTTTAATTTCGAAATTAAATTGAATTTGGCTATTTATTAATGAATTGTTTTAACTTATGCTAAAAAGAAGTTTTTTTATTTACAATGCAAATTAATTACAGAATAATAGATTCTGTCACTAGGTTAGAATGAAAAATTCGATACGAGTGGAATATTCCGAGCGCGAGATAGATATATGTGGCAATTTGTTTTGAAATATTACCCGACTTATTTATTCCGATTACTTGTTTCGTACATTTATTTTTTTGAAAATTTTAAAAAAAAATTATTAAAAGGGATGTTTGAAGATCTCAAAGCCCGAAATTTTTTTATATTATAAAAATACCAGTAATCATGTACTCTCTTGGTTTTATTGTTTTTGTGTTGGGAATTGATAATAATGATCCCAAATCTTTAATACCTTGAATTTTAATATTACAGTTTATTTTTACGGCAAGCCCCCAAAAAACCAACGATAAGGGCAACCTAAAAGTTCAAATATTATTAAAATTAATACCTACTTAAAAATTACCTTTATTGCTAAATAAATTTTTTCTGGAGCATTTTCGAAAAAATGCAATCAAAAGGTTTTCCGAACAGAATTCTGTTCCTTTTTGTTTTTGCCAATCTCTTAACATGGCATAATATTTTTTATATTCCTGTTTTGGTTTTTGAGGAAGTAGGTTTTCTGTTATGTTTTTAGCGTAATTTGTAATCCCAGGAGGAGTATTTTCAAAATCTAAATCTTATTCACTTAAATTCTCGCTCATTTTTAAACAATTCTTTAAAAAATTATTTTTAAAAACGACACGTCGCTAATTTATTGTTTAAAACAATTACGGAATATTCATACCGTAACCAGTGATGGAATGAAAATACATGCAAACCCCATAAGAAACAACTGTTACAGAATGAATATTCTCACTCTAGAGTGTGAATGTTGTCATTATGTTATTAAAAATAAATTTATATTCAGTATTTTCTAAGGGCCCCCATCCCTATTTATTTTACACATCAACGACCTCTTGAAAACCACCACGAACCCCATTTACAGTTTCGCAGACGACAGCACACTTGTCTCAACTTTCACATCCCATCGATCACTTTTGGTGAATGATACAAATAGACTCTGGCAGGAACAGGTTGACTATCAATAGAAATCTTGAAGCAATCGGTGAGTGGAGAACCAACAATCTTGTTCAGTTCAACGCCCAGAAAACACAAAGCGCCACGTTTTCAAAGAAAGTGAACTCCTCAAATCAATCCATTACAATGTCCGGAAATACCCTTGAATCGAGTCCCTCCATTTCGATTTTGGGAGTCACGGTATCTAATAATATGTCTTGGCATGACTATGTTGCTAACATCGCAAAGTCAGCAAGCCAGAGGCTAGGTTTTCTGTGAAAAGCTTAAAAGTTTTTTACTCCTGATCAACTGTTGACGGCGAACAAGGCTCAAATCCAACCTCTTTTGGAGTATTGCTCGCACATTTAGGGTTCAGCACCAAGGCATACTTTTCGTCTTCTAGATTCCATTCAGAAAAGAGCCATTCGCTTGATAAACAGCTCAACTCTCACAGATACCCTTCACCCTCTAGAACATAGAAGAAGAGTTGCAGACCAGACATTACTCTACAGATATTTCCATGGCAGATGCTCCAGAAAAATAAAAACTCTTATGCCTTCACTGGCCACATTCGGCCGAAGAGCTCGGCACGCTGATCAGTCTCACACATTTACTCTCAAGCTTGACACTACAAGGACCAATCTTCATCAAGAATTCTTCTTTTACAGGGCTGCTACGGAATGAAATAAGCTTCCAAAATTAGTTTTTCCAGAGAACTATGACCTGCAACTTTTTAAAAAGCGTGTCCACAATCATTTCCTTTCTATAATCCCTTCGCCTTCTAATAGTCGCAGTTCGGGCCGTCCGCGGCCCACGATAGGTCTACCCTTTTTGCGACTATTTTCAGTAAAAAAAAAATATGGTCGAGGACTGTCTCTTTATTTCCATTTTTTTGTCGTCCAAAAAAGTTTCTAGTATTCTTATTACATTATAATAATTTGTCCGTGTTTTATTTTGTTAAATAACATATTTTACAATGAAAATAACCAATTTTATTGTTTAACAGTCGACAATAAATTGATAACAGTTTAAAACTATTTGGCGTATACGGTATTTTTATGCAATAACAAAAATGTAGGAATGACTTGCACTTGTTTTAAATTACAATATTTTATTTATATTTGTTTTATTAATTATCTTATTATTTCGGAGGGTTCAACGACTTATCACAGTAAAAATAGTTTACCTTCTTTTAGAGATTTTTTATATTGTACTTTATCGGCTGAGTAAACAAAAGAAATCAATGAGGTTTAGTACTATAAATAATTAATAATTATGTATCAGTAAAAGTATCACATCAGTAAGTACCATTTATTCGTTGCTAGCTGGGATTTCTTATTTTCAACGGTTTATTATAATATTATAATTTTTCATAATTTTTGTCGGATATTAAGCTTGCTCCGGTCCTGTTCAACACGTTATACATCTAATAATAAAGAATAAATGTTGTTTTACATGAATATAAATCGATGTTCGGTAATTTGGAGATAATAAAAACAAAAACAAATTTAAATATGGCGAATATCGAATCTTAAAGTTCAACGAACTGACAAAAATGATTCAAAATGTAACCTTGAGTACAAAGAACATAAGCAGCAATAGTACGATGCAAAGATACGAAATTGCGCAAGGAGGAACTGGTTCCTTCAATATTGGATATTGTGTAATGGCTAGCAAAGATTTTTAGAGTGCAATAAAAAAAAAATTTGATTCGTGAAACAAAATATGTTTTATGGGAAGTGAAATACCTATATTCGATTTTTTTACGATAATTAATAACGACAAAAATGAATAAAAAATACATAATTTGTTTTCGAAACGATTTTTTATTTTGAGTATTACAAAATTATTAATTTTTTCTAGTGCTCGCAAGATAATCTTTGGTGATAAATATTTGTCATATTTAATGTATATGCCAAACTGCCAAAAGGCTATAGTACACAATTCTTTAAAATCAATTCTAGAACGTTTTCGGTAACATTGCCATCATCAGGAGAGAATTTTGTCAAAATTCTTTACAAAGGGAAATGATCATATCATCGACATCTTATTTGTAAGGTTACCATTTTAATTTTTTAATTATGTTAATCTTCTTAACTATTTCTTTAAATAGGATATTGATGAAATGTTCATTTCCTATGTTCTTCTTCTTCTTAGTGTGCCGATCCGTTACGAATGTTGGTCTGCAGCACACCGTATTTTCTATGTTGACCCTTTCGAGAAAATTCTCTCCTGATGATGGCAATGTTGCCGAAAACGTTTGAGAATTGATTTTATAGAATTGTGTACTATAGCCTTTTGGCAGTTTGTCATATACATTAAATATTACAAAGTACATACAACCTTTTTCTGGAAATTTTTGTCAGGCTACCACCGAAGTACATTTGTCATTTCCTGGCCAAAAATCATTTACCGATGTGTTTCGATATAGTATATTACACACCTAGGGCAGTAAGGTAAGAAATGTCTCAGAGCACATGTTTGTTCATAGACGTGTTCTGAAACATTTCTTACTTTAATGCCCGTGGTGTGTATGCCATTTTTCTCTTTACTGTAGGCGGAAAGCGGCAACTTCGTTTTGCGTAGCACAGTAGGAAGAAAATGATTTTTCTTTACAATAACTATTTGTGACAAATGTAAATGAAATGTACTTGAATAGTCGAATAAAAAAATTTCGAAATATATCAAGATCTAAAGTCCAGGAAATAATTTCTGAGCCAGTGTGATATTTTACCTGTAATTTGTTTGTAATGAAATTTTTCGTTAAAAAAAAGTATTTTTTGCATAGTATCGTATAAAAGATGTATTTTGTTGAACCGGGAATCGACTTTGCGATCATTGTTGAACCTTGAAAAAAACTTGCTGGAATTCTACGCAGTCATCGAGAAATGCGAATTCGAGGTTATTCAACTTTATATAAATGTAAACACCGTGTATTATTCTGCTAACAACTAACCTTTTGTTAAACTTTTAACTGTTCAAAATAATTTATTTTTATAGTAAATCAGGAATGATAAGAATTTTTTTCGACGTATTATGCATACATTTACAGACGACATAAAAATATGCAACCAAAAAGTTATAAGCAGAAATTCTGCCTACTCCATACTCAAAACACGAGAAGGTCAAACAAACTATTTTGAGAAAAATAGAGCAACTAAAAAAAAAAAAAATTGGTAGAGTAGCAAAGGTAGAATTGAAATAAACAGAATTCTCAGTGGGTTAAAATATGACTAAATAATACGCCAATTGGGTTATAAAGGCTTATAAAGTGTAGAAATAGTAACAGAAAAAGTAAAATATTCGCAGTACAACAAATAATTAATAACATGGAAGATAATCTTCCTGGGCTCAAAAAAATGTAGGAATAAATGGCATCAAAAAAATAAACAATGATGAAAAAAAAGGTAAAATAACAACAGTAGAGGCGAAAGAGATAGCAAAAAAATACTAAAATCAGAAAAATAGATTATAAATTTGCGATGTAGCAAAACAAACTTTTAAAAAATTAGTGGCTACTAATTATTAAAACAAAAAAAATAGTTGAGAAATATGAAGTTTAATGTCTAAATCTAACAGTACCTAAATTTAAATACCTACGTATTCAATATGAAACGTAATCTAATAACTTGAGACAAAAAATATAAAGAAATTAAATAAATTTACTTGCGTTAAAAATAAAAATTTAATTTTTTATTTGCTTTAAAGAATGAATGTTTTTCATAAACCTTAAAATATATTTAATAAAGATTTTGTTAACAAAAAAATTGTTATGATTTATTTATTTCCAAAATATTTTTTATGAATCTGATATACTAAAACAAAAGTCTAATTCGTGTTTTTTTATAAAAGCAATACAACATTTTTTTAGTTTGTGCGCAAAAAAATGACCAATAATAAGCAACAAAATTATATCATTTTTTGTTAAAAAATATGCATTTTTTTTTAATTTATATCTGCAGAAAACCATTGTTATTTTCATAATTCATTTATTCAGGTATTGCTTCCCTACATAAAAATGTATTTGTCTTCAGTACCTATAAAAACAAACTAATTTTTTTGTTTAATTGTCTCTATCATGTTTTTTTTTAAAGGTTTTTTATTTTTACATTCCCTATTCATCGCCAATTTGGATTTAATATTCTTACCTTCGGCAGAGTCTTTCCCCGGCAAAAATGGTATCCAAGGTATCCAAAAAATTTTGGCGGTTTCACTAAAACTTATCCAAAAATAAACAAAATAGTCACCCACTACAGTATGTCACTACAACCAAAACAAACAAAAGGCAATAATTAATCCTAGTGCTACAAACAAGCGTCCATTCAGTAAATAGAAAATGTTTCGCACACCGGAAAAACGGTCTTTAACGTTCGATGACAATCAAATACGGAAGAAAACAATAGTCACGTGGTGCGGTACCACAACCTCCTTCGATGTCTGTCGATGTCTTTACCAACCAAGTCTTTCGTAAACTAACCATGGTAGGAATTAAACTTGACCGTGCGTTTCAAGGTAGCGCCGCCACTCGGCGGTGATTACTGGAACTTCGATTTAACGGAACTCACAGGTGAACAACCTTCAAAACTTGGTACCCAGAGCACTTCTACAACGTTGTCGTTCACTCCCGAAATTCATTGAATATAACAACTTTTCTATTTGGCACAGCGAATGAAACTAAACTTGAAAATTACTAAGATGACAACACGATCATTTCTGACCAATAATTCAAGAAATTTTATCATTTTTAACATTACAATAAAATCTGAAAGTTACCAAATACCAACGTATGTTTTGTACGTCGAAAGTATTTCCAATTTTACCTGAAATTTACATTCCAAAGTACTGAAAAAAAAATAATTGCAAAATAAAACCATATTATGTTATTAATTAAATTATATAATAGTTATTTACTATACAAGTGGGATAAAGGCATCATTATCATATAAGTGTGTAAGACACAACACGAGTGCGTAGCACGAGTTATGTAAGCACACGAATATATTAATGATGCATTATCACACATGTATAGTACAACGTTTTATCTACGACCGTTTTTATTGAAAAAAAATGTACAGCAATGTTTTGATTAAATTTTGTAAAATTAAACTGAAATTTTTTTGACAACCATTTAAATTTTGTCATTTTGTGTCATATGAAACAATGTTACCCAATCATGTCAACATTACACTGACTATTTCACTCATCTTAAAATATTCACATAATCTAACCAATCGCAAAACAAAGACAACTCGTATTATCGCGAAAACACCGGCTGTCTTTCAATTCTGATTGAAGTGTCAGCTTCGGTATTTTCAAGGACGTAACCATAGCAACACAAAGTTTGGCAGTTCTATCAAAATTAATTGTACCTGAATGTGTCAAAATGAGTCGCTTCGGTGCAAATTCAAATGAAATTATCAACCAAAACATAGATGAGAACGTACCTGTGTCTACAAAAAAATCAAAATGTTATATATGGAAACAATTTATAACATTCTGTGTCGATCGCGACTACAATTTAGACGCACAAAATACCACCGAACGACTGGCATTCATTCTGAAAGACTGGGCATTTAATATGAGAAAAATTAAGGAAAGTGATTTCAAGAAAAGTGTTATTAAAGCCATATGGAACACTACTGCAAAATTATTGCAAGAAAAATATTTTAGTAAGTATCAGAGGGATATTGATCCATTCAGAAGTATAATTTTTAAAGAAGCAAGGGCGGCTCATGACAGTAATAGGAAATTATGCAAGCTGCAACTGAGAAACGGAAAGTAAGTTCTGTCGCTATGACTTCTGACGAATATAAAAATATGTGCCTACAATGGGATGAGGATACGCCAGAAATTATATCGGAAACTGATATCAAAAAGGAGAAATATTGCAATTGATAGACTGTTCCTGTCTGCGAATGGCAAGTGGAATAGAAATAATAAAAACAGTTTGTACAAAAATTCTCCTGTGGGTATCAACACACTGTAAAAATGGACAAAACTGTCTGCAGAAAAGATAGGATTAGTTACTAAAAAAGTAAAAGCAACAAATCATTCTAATCGTGCAACTGCAGTTAGTCAGTTACTACAGTTTGGCGTTGGTGAACAACAGGCAATGAAAATAACCGGACATGGAAGTTTCAACTCTACGAAACCGTATTTACAGCTTAGTGAGAAACATCATCAGAACATATTGAATACCTTCAAAAATACTGGAAGTACATCAAGTAATGAGTCCAACAATAGAATGTGTCCAAATAACGGTCAAACCATTCAAAATCATCAATACCATCAATACCAAAAAATCACTGGTCCATGCCCTAGTGTTCTCCATTTTCTGGTATGCTTCCGAGACATGGGTTATGAAGGCAGCCGACAGGCGTCGGGTCGACGCCTTTGAAATGTGGGTATGGCGAAGAATGCTAAGAATACCGTGGATGGCACATCGCACCAATGTGTCAGTGCTGAACAAGATTGGACCATCAAACCGTCTCAGTAGCTTGACATCAGCGCGAATACCGAACTTCTTCGGACATATAACTCGTCACGACAACATTGTGAGACTGATTGTCCAGGGCAAACCCCTTGGCAATTAGAAACCCGTCGCACCCCCTCTAGATGGACAGACATTGTATCAAAAGTAACTGAGCGTCCACTAGTGGAAGCCATTATAACTGCTGCTGACCGTGGGAGATGGCGAGAGACTGTAAGAAGAGTTTTGAGTAAAAACACCTGACAACTTGTGATCACTAAAGAGGAAGAGGCGTAACATAATCTTATGCACTGTTTTTAGCTTTTCAAAAAGAAGCTCTAACAGGACTTCCTAATCAAAAGAGTTCTTCATAAACAAGGCTTCCAGGTAAAAGATTTACCGTTTGAGATCCGTATTAACAAAATAACAATCTCGAAACTTCTTTGCTTTTGACATCACCTTCCCGGAATTTTTACCATACAAAAGAATAGGATAATATTTAAGGATTTAAAAACATAAAGTGTTGTACATTTGGTACCTTATGTTAACAATATTTTTAAAGCAGTTAAATTTTAGCTTACCTCTCTTTCGAATAATTTTAAACGATGCGACAATCCGGCAACTACGTTAAAGACATTATTGATGTTGTATCTTCGCCGACCAGACCGGAAGAAAAGACAGTGACGGCTAAAGATGCCGCGATGGTCAGAAGATCAAGGAAACCCAACTAGGAAGTGAGGTTATGGTCATGCATGGGGACACAATGGCTTGATGAAAAACAAATTGGATATTTATGCAGCCGAAGGCCAAGTTGAAACTGCAAATTAAAGACGTAATGGATAATTATTAATTATTTAACATTTAGAAATACCCACTACGCTCAAATATCCTATAACGTTATTAAAATTCTTTTTTAGAATGTTTTATGTTCGAGAATGAAATTTTTATTGGCAATTGATGTTTATTCCAGTTGTACACAAGAAATAAATTACACTATTTTACACATTTGTCAAAACTTCCCGAGGCTTTGATAAAAAATGTTTTTCGCAAAATTCCTCTTTATTATCTCCCAAACTATTAACTTTTTTAAAATCTGTATCCCTAGTAAGGTGTATGTCAATAGAGGCCACAATCTAAAATTATTTTCATATACTTTTAAAGGCTTTCCCAAAAAGTGCTGGGTATCACATTTTTTTTTTTTTAAATAGAACACCCCATATTTTATTGTGGCTTCGCCATGGATGTTAAACTTATACATAGACGATTGGTTAAAAGATTTGAAAGAGCGTGCGTATGGATTGAAAATAAATGATTTAATCGTCAAATGCGTACTTTACGCCGATGATCAAGTCATATTAGCGTCATCTGAAGATGAGTTGCAGGCGATGGTTAATGTTATGCATGATGCCCTGAAAATCAAAGGAATGAAAATAAATGTAAGCCAAACGAAAGTAATGGTTTTTAAAAGAAAAGAAAACATGACAAACTGTGAAGTTCTGATTAAGAGAGAAAAAGAAGAACAAGTAAATTAGTTTGCATACTTGCATCCAAAGTTTACAAGAGATGGAAAGTATGACAGTGACATTGAGCGAAGGGTGTTGGCAGGAAAACAAATGAATAAGGCACTACATAGCAAGATTGCTTACCTTGGCCATATCTTACACGGAGAAAAGTATCATCTCCAGTTAATTATGAAAGGAAAAATAGAAGGCAGACGGAGTGTTGGAGGAAGGCAAATCTCTTGGCTGAGAAACATCAGGGAGTGGACAGGCATCAGGAACGATGTTTACCTGTTCAGGGTTGCAAAAGATAGAGACGCACTCTCTGCAGTAATTGCTAACGTCCAGGCGACCGGATTCTCGGTTCTCAATCCTCCTGTACGGCTGCGAAAGCTGGACCCTAAACCCCTCGCTAGAAAAACGCATTAAAGCTTTCGAAATGTATCTCTATAGGAGAATATTGCGCATAGCGTGGACCGAAAGAGTAAGAAACACCGAAGTTTTAAATAAAATGCAGAAAAACAAGGAGCTGATACTAACAATCAAAGAGCGCAAACTAAGGTATATTGGACATATAATGAGAGGAGACAGATATGAAATGCTTCGGTTGATCATCGAGGGAAAGATTCAGGGGAAAAGGTCAATAGGAAAAAGACAGAATTCCTGGCTCAAGGACCTACGCCGATGGCTCAGTAAAACATCATCCGAAATCTTCAGAGCAGCTGTGTCACGAGTAATTATTGCCAGTTGGATCGGCAACCTTCGAAGGGAGACGGCGCAATGAGAAGAAGGGCGACCGGATATAACACATGAAGAAAAAGAAGATAGCTTTATGAACAGCCAGAAATATCAAAACGGGCACGTCTGGCTGTGCATAGAGGAGTGTTAGTTCCTACACTTATGTATGGTAGTGAATGTTGGGTTTGACAGAAGAAACATAAAAATAGGATTAATGCTGCGGATATGAGTAGTCGGAGTGACTCGGTTGAATAAAGTGAAGAATAGTGAGATAAGGGAACGCTATAGTGTAAAAGAAGATGTGGTTAAAGATGGATTAAGGAATGCTTCGATGGTTTGGACACGTAGAAAGGAGGAATGAAGGAAGATTGACAAAACAAATTTATAAGGCGAGTGTGAATGGACAAGTCAGTAAAGGTTGACATCGGCGAACATATCTCGATCAGATCAACATTGTTTTGAAGAAAGGTCAGGTTAAGAGTACCAACAACCGATGAGCATGTATAAGAGCACTGATGAAAGTAGAGAAAGCAAAATATGTGTGTAAGAACCGTAGCAAGTGGTCTCTGCCTACCCGTACGGGAAAAAGGCGTGGCTATATGTATGTATGTGTGCTGCGGTTCTTACATTTTCTTCTATTTTCACCAGTGCTCTCATAGATGCCCGTCGGTTGTTGGTACTCTTGTCGATTTAAAATTAACTCTGAGACTACTTGTAGCACTATACAATTTCTTATAGGTATTTTTTTTTCATAAACAGTTGCAAAATATATAGGTACAATTAACCAATTAAAAAATAATGTACCGGTGATATTATGAATACTTATTAATATAAAAAAATTAATGACCCGTTGTCTCATTTTAAAATCATATTTTTAACAATTTGCAATATTATTTCTTTATTTTTTTTAAACCTCTCTCTATGACTTCAGCATATCGATTTTAAAGTTTAATGTCAATATTCGAGATTCCTATTTATTAAAATCAGTGTAACCATCTTATTTACTACCTCAACACAAAAAAATAATTTCAGTATCGTAAACTGTAATATGGTGGTATTGGACATTTTCAAAGAATCACCTTTTAAAAGTTGGTATACTTTCTTTTAACCGCATTTTGGCTTTTATAAATCATTCTTTCATTATTCTATTATGTGTTTCTCGTTGGCCTTTTCTTTTCCGGTTTCTGCAAAACCCGAAATTATTTTACAACGCAATAAATATTTTAAAAATAAACAGATTTTTGCCTATTCTCGATACAAGCGAAAGAACAAGTTGCTTGCAGTTTCTCGTTTGGCTAAGCATAGACGTTACCAGAGGGTTTGATCATTAAGATATACAACTAACATTAACTTTTTTCTTTTCAGTAAAAGTTTTATTGGTTTAAAAATAGCTAGACAATCAAGAAAAGAAAACAGCGTACCTGGGACATAAAATGCGTAACACAAAATACCAATTATTACAGCTAATTATCGAAGGAAGATACGGAGGCAAAAGAGGAATGGGAACGAAAAAGATGTCATGGTTACGCAATGTAAGACAATGGACCGGACTGAGAACGATAGATGACCTAATAAATACATTAGGAAACCGAAATAAAATGAAAAATGTGGTCGCAAGGTCGCAAACATTTAGTAATGTATACCCATGAGAAGAAGAAAAATAGCTATAATGAAAACGTGTAGAAGATGTGTGGCTTCACCTTGGCTGTTTAACTTATACATAGAAGATTGTTTAAAAGATTTAAAAGAGAGTGCGTATGGATTAAAAATGAATGATTTGATTTGATCAGACAGAAGAAGCATAAAAATAGTATTAATGCTGCAGAGATGAGTAGTCTGGAAAGTATAGCCGGAGTGACTCGGTTAGATAAAGTGAAGAATAGTGAGATAAGAGAACGCTGTGGTGTAAAAGAATATGTGGTAACAAAGATAGATAAAGGAATGCTTAGATGGTTTGGATACGTAGAAAGGATGGATAAAGGAAGATTGAAAAAACAAATTTATAAGGCGAGTATGAATGGACAAGTCGGTAGAGGTCGACCTCGGCGAACATATCTTGATTAGATCAACATTGTTTTAAAAAAAGGCCAGGTCAAGTGCACCAACAACCGACCAGCATGTATGAGAGCACTGATAAAAGTAGAGGAAGCAAAAGATGTTTGTAAGAACCGCAGCAAGTGGAAGGAGGTGGTCTCAGCTTATATCTACGGGAAAAAGGCGTGGCTATAAAAATGTATGTAGAAGAAAACATTTAAAAATATTTTAGAAGATTCATCATTATATCAAATGACGATAAGTCAATATGTCGCTGAAAAGTAAATAAACAAAATAAATTATAGTTTAAAAAAACTATAAAACACGCTGTTAGGGTTAATCAAACTAAAAAGTAAAAAATAATTCTTAACATAAGAATAAAATTACTGACGAGAAAATTAATGTCACTGTTCTAAAAGCATGCATACAGGTGTGCTGGTACCTACACTTATAAATGGTAGTAAATGTAGGGTTTGGCAGAAGAAGCATGAGAACTACCAAGATGAGTAGTCTGAGAAGTATAGCTGAAGTGACTCTGATGGTGTGAAAGAAGATGTGGTAACAAAGATAGATAAAGGACTGCTTGGATGATTTGAACACTTAGAAAGGAAGGATGGAAGAAGATTGATGAAGCAGATATATTGGGCGAGTGTGAATGGGCAAGTCGGTAGAGGTCAACCTAGGCGAACGTATTTTGATCAGATCGAAATTCTTTTAAAGAAAGACCAGATCTAGAGTACCAGCAACCGACGAGGATGTATAAAAGCGCGGAAAGTAGATGAAGCAAAGGACGTGTGTGAGAGCCATAGCAAATGGAAAAAATTTAGCTACCGTATCTGTAACAGTACGTGGTAGAAACAAAGTACTTGCGTGTTCTTATTTAGTGATGTGTGTGAATAAATAAACAGGAAGAATTAAAGATAATTAATTTTTTTAACTTCCTCGTTGATGATGCTAGCAATATTTATAGCCAACAATGTACCTATAATTTATTATTTTTTGAAACGAAGTTTCTTAACATGACTTACGGGTAGTGCGGGATCGATTCCCGACCAATGTATTGTTTTTGCGCTTTTACCATTTAATAATAATTTTTTTAAATTGTATTAAGGTTATCGTGAACTACATTTTAAAATTGTTTGGCATATCAAAACGGAGACAGATAATTTTCTTGGTAAATGGAATAGTTTACTGACGAGAAAATTATTGTCACTGTTCTAAAAGCGTGGGGTGCTTTGTATGACAAACAGAACAGTGACATTAATTTTCTCGTCAGTAATTTTATTCTTATGTTAAGAATTATTTTTTACTTTTTAGTTTGATTAACTATAAAAGCGTATTTGTTAGTTTTTTTTAACTATAATTTATTATCATATAACCTGAACACAGGGTTGTACAGACACGTAAAAATGTTATTTGTGTTTATTATTTTATAATTGCAATTAAGTTTTGAAAAATGGAAATTGCAGCAACTGTGTGTAATACAGATTTAGAAAAGTAAGTTGTATAACTTGATACAAGTGTTTATTTTTTACATTCTTTTATTGTACATATGTTCAGAATCCAAAAGAGTATGGAAACCGCAAACGCCAGAGTGCAAATAAAATACCGAAAACCAATGCTCAATGCCAACAATTCCGGCAGAATAAAAAAAATATAATAAAGTGAAACGTTGAATTCAAATCTTGCCAAGAATTATATATCTTTTGTATGAGAATCAGTAGCAATTATATTTCTTTTTCTTTTTTTTTTTCAAAATACCTTAATCAAAATTTATAAATAGAGTAAGGAACTTCGTTTTTATCGGGTGTCCAATGACACCACACGGCTTTTGTATTATTTGTATTTTCGCTGAAGAAAAATTGTAAAATATTATTGCGAAGTCCCTTTAAAACTAACTTTTGATACGCCCTTTTTGTAGACCATACTGTAACCACAATATTTTTAACTGTATTCGAACTAATAGAGACACACCAGGGGGGCAAAAAGTATAGTTCCCAAAACCAAAATTTGAAATGCTACTTGGTACTTTCATTTGTTTGTTTGCCAGTAAAACCAACATGATAAATTGTTATCGAAAAGGTCTGCATCGGAAAGGGTTGGATAACTGTTTAGTAACGGTTAAGAATACGGTAATAAAAAAACAGTTAGATGCTGGGTAAAGAATATAATCGGGTTAGTTGAATTTTAAAATATTTGAAGATCTTTCCAAGAAACTTTTTCATTTATTCTGTTCAAACCAATTTACTTTTTTGTGAAGTTTTTCATTTTCTTATTTTAATGAACAAACTTGTAACTAAAGCTTAAGATTTAATTTAGAGGTTTGAATTAAAAAGAGTTATTGCAAAAAAGAGAAATAAGATTTATACAAAATTATGTCAACGTCTTTTAATACATTATGTGTGTGGTACTGTGAAACAAAATGTACTATGAAATAAGGTTAAATTTTAAATTACCAATATTTAGATCATAAATACAAGTACGAAGAATAAACGAAATTAATAAAAATACATAAGTTAAGAATATTTAATTGGAATCAGCAGAGGACAACCTGTAGAGTAATTTATTGGATAAGTATTTAAAACATTAATTAAGTGTACACAGATTTAGAGAGGACATTGTGCTGCGAAGTGTCCAAAAAAGGATAAAAATTTAAATAAAGCAAATAATGCAGAAATTGGGAAAATTTTATGCCAGATGTGAAAAATCGGTGGGAGAAACAACATGGGATGTGGGAGTCTTAATGCATAACTTAGCATAACAAAACTGAGTGGTCACATTTGGACAAAAATGAAAAAAATTCTATTGCTCTTTGGTGTATCTTTAATTTATTTAGGATTTTCTTTATTAGAACCCATGTTTCGCATCCGTAGGTTGTTACCGGGAGAATGCATTCCATGTAAACCTTGGTTTTTAGTTTGAGGGGTAGGTTGGAGTTGAAGACGTGTCGCATCTTCCCGTAGAATATACATTAATTTCAAAGCCTGTATATCTTGTGCTGAGTGTTGTGTAGGTTTTCGTTCCAATGAAACGAGTAATCAAATGTCCATTGTCTGTTAACGAAAAGATTATTATTCTTAATCGACCCCTTAGATACCAAAATCCTCTGTATAGTGTTGATACTGTGATGTGAATGTGTTCGCAAATAAGGGGAGTCTGAGAATCATCATTATATAAATTAAGGAGTAAAGGACCACCATCCCAGAAAAAAAATTGTGCATCTCGATAAAGACTACAAACTTGGAATGAAAAGAAGCTATGTGGCCAAAGTAACTGAGATATGCTTTATTAGACGCTTTTTGATTTCAGGTTCTTGTAGAACAGAGGCGTTTGTTCTGTGTTCCACCCATAATTCGAAGGCTTCATTTCGATCTGTTTTCTTTAGTGTTCATGTTTCAGCGGAGTAAACAGCAATTAAAAAGATCAAAGAATTGGCCAGCATTACTTTCACTGTGTTTGTGACGGTTTGATCTCTCCATATTTTTATGAGTTTAGTTGTTGCTGATCTGGCCATTGCCAATCTTTTCTTTATTTCCTCTGAACAGCCTCCATATTTGGTTATCAACGATACCCAGGTATAAAATCCTGTCCACCACATCATATCTCGCTACGTTTTTGATATTGAATGTGTCATTGGATCGATCGATGATCATTATTTAGGTTTTTGTTTTGTTGATTTTTAAACCATATTCTCTAGTGTAGTTCTCCAATTTGTTCATTATGTTTATCAGTTGTTCTTCGTCTGATGCAATAATCAAGTTGTCGTCCGTATACCTCAGGTTACTTATTTTTCTTCCTTCAATTAATATTCCACCTTCTCAATCGTCAAGGACTTTTCTCATGATGTATTCGGGCGAGAGTATGCATCCCGGTCTGACACCGGCCTCTATTTTAAAAGCGCATGTTCCATGCTTGGTTTGGCGATTTAACCTTTTTTGTGCCACAAACTTAGTCAAAGAATACACCAGCCTAAAAGTTGGTTGGTGTATACTGTGCTGCAGTATTAATTGTTATTAATTTGTTGAGCAAACATGGTGAAGTAAGTTATATCTTATAAAAATGAAATGTTTTTTTAACCTCAAATTTATTTTCAGCGTTAATTTGGGTTACCAAGATAATATTAATTAAAAAAAAAAGCGTGAGGTATATTATTCAAATTTTATAAATTGTTATCCAATTATTTAGGTAGTAAACTGTTAATTTATAGATTGAAATTAACGAAATTGTTAATTACATCACTAACTTAGGTGACAAAAACTTGGAAGAAGTCAAGGATATGCTAAGGAAATATAAAAATGACACAATACATGTAAAAGAAAAAAAGTAGAAAGGCAGTTATATTTTCCAAACAACAAATAAAATTGCACAGGTTTGTTTACAAAAAAAAAAACTTTTTGGTTCTTATTTTTTTCTCTTATTCCTACAAATATTTTAATTAATTTTTTCTCTCTCAGGTTTTAAATTATTTATTTTAGGTACAACGTTCTTAACTTACATTTCTAACTAACATTCCTTATCCCATTTCCTTGGCGAAGGATAAGCTCTAACCTCCTCGTGGTCTTCGCTGGGCAGTGACGATATAAAATATTAATGATCAAGAGAGTAACGGTTGGACAGACAAAAAATGTGTTTAATTCTGAAATCGTTCCATACCACTTTTTTACAAACAATAAGTAATTATTTCTTTACTCAACTCACAATATATTTGGTAACATTAATTTTTTTTACTTTGTCACTGGCAAAAAGAGCAACCCTTAATGATCTCAAAAGTATCCTTTTTTATTTTTTTTGTTCACTTTCAATTCCAATACATTTTGTAACATAAAAAGATTCCGTTACAATTTTAAATTACATATTTTTTATATATTCATGTTTTATTTACTTTAAATAAATATTTTTAAACTTTTATCTTATTATTCTCTTCCTTCTGCATACAAATTTAAATTTTAAAAAAATGTTATCAGTTACCAAAAAAACCAATTCATTTTTTTTTATTACGTAATATATTTTAAAATATTTTATGAACAACTCTTTCATTAAATCCTCATAAACGTTAATTTGTGTTCCTCCGGTCATAATGGACGTTTAATTTGAAATGATCCCTTCTTTTCAACATGTTACATTTTTAATATGTCGATTTTTAGTCGATACACTGCTAAATTCTTTGTCTCAAGCATGACGAACCAAATTATTGCTGAAAATAAATTTGGGGTTAAAAAAACTTTTCATTCTTATAAGATATAACTTACTTCACCATGTTTGCTCCACAAACTAATAGTTATTAATACTTATGTTTGTATCAGAAAAAAAAAAGGTTAAATCGCCAAATAATATTAAAATATCGAATTCAAAAAAGCAAACAGTAATTGACATCAACAGCATGAAAACACTGAACTCATAACGCGGAAAACGAACCAAACCAGACATGGAGCATGCGCAGATTGCGTCACACTGGTTTGGTCGGAGTGGTCGGCATGAATGCACTTTTTAATGTATGGTCTCTCCACAGAAGTGACCAGTTTACAGAGTCGAACGCTTTCGTATGGTCCACGAAACACAAATATAATTTTAAGTTGTGTTCCCTCGCTTTTTCAATGATCTGTCGGGCATTGAGTAGCTGCTCTCGTGTACCTTTAACTGGTATAAACCCTCGCTGTTCATCCAATATTTGTAGAGGTAGAATTACTCCGTACCATTTTGAAATAGAGAATAATGGGGCCATCTGAACTGCAGAATTCTTCAAGTGGGACACAAGAAAAGAAAATTATGGGACTAAAAATTAAATAGTCGGAAGAAAAATTGGACTGTAAAATATCTGTTCTGGGGACTATAACCTGCTCTTCATTTTCAATAAGAGAAAAAAAATAATCGGAAATTATTGAAGATCATTTATTTAGAGGAATGAGGACATGCGAGAGTTTAATCAAGTACAAAGCGTTTGCTAAAAACACTGGTCAGCGAGAAAATCGCGCTGTTCACATCTAACATCATTTTTAGTTCATGTTTATGTGTTGTATTCAAAAATAATAATAATATTTTTCCATCACGTCAAATGTCCTCAATTTGTTGTGACCATATGACCAGCTCTTCTAGAACATCATGTCTAAATAACCCGAATAGCTTCTGCTACATTTCCGACAGTTTCATCGTACCGCGTGCCTATTACGATAGGTAACCCGCTGGATCTCAGAAATTATTTAACATACAATTTGGGGAAAAAATCTGTGAATCTTATAATATTCGTAATCTTCAGATCATTTTACGTAAGTTTGCTCCAGTACTTTTTCTTCTATCTTGTAAAATAACTGGTAGGGGTGAGTAGGACTTAATAAAACAGTTTTAACTTTTGTTCCGTTTTATGGATTTTAACAAACTTATAATCATCAAAAAAAGTGCGCACGAAGAACAGCTGAATTTTTAATGATTGGCATCCTGATAGAAATATAGGCCGCTAGAGTTAGTATAGAAATTTGGAGAAACTAGATCCGTTTGTAATAAAAAAAGTAATAATCGCAGAGTTCTCGACGAAGCTGCACAAATCGAAGTACTGTGTCATTTTGATAATGATCCTACCTATTTCATTTTAAAAGTATTCATACTTACAAATACTTCTGTTGGTTTCATACAAAAAGTGTTAAAATTACAAATTTTTATTTCTTATTAAATACAAATTCATCCTCAGCTTAGTAAAGGCGACTATGACCACAAAATTGAATTTTGTGAAACAATGTCCCAAAAAATACAAGAATACGCAAATTTGGTTAAAAATATTTGTTTTATTGATGAATCAACGTTTTATTTATTTGTTAACAAACATAATTGTAGGACGAACATACTCACGTGTTTTGATAGGATAATACTCAGTTTCCAGCAAAGATCAATGTATGGGCTGTTATTCTAGGAAATGAGATAACTAGACCACTTTTTATTGACCAAAACCTAACGGGAGAATTGTACTTACAATTATTCTTTTTCTTCTTTGGGCGCCATCTCCTATCTGAGGTTGGATATCATCATTGCTATTCTTACTTTATTTTTCGTCGTCAACAGTTGATCAGGAGTAAAAAACTTTCTAGCTTTCCACAGAAAACCTAGCCTCTGGCTTGCTGACTTTGCGATGTTAGCAACATGGTCATACCAAGACATATTATTAGAAATAGTGAGTCACAAAATCGAGATGGAGAGACTTGATTCAAGGGTACTTCCGGACATTGTGATGGAATGATTTGAGGAATTAACTTTCTTGGAAAACGTGGCGCTTTGTGTTTTCTGGGAGTTGAACTGTACAAGATTGTTGGTCCTCACATGACGATTGCTTCAAGATGGAATCAACCTGTTCCTGCCTGAGTCTATTTGTATCATTCACCGAAAGTGATCGATAGGATGTGAAAGTTTAGACAAGTGTGCTGTCATCTACGAAACTGTAAATGTGGTTTTCAAGAGGTCGTCAATGTGTAATAGAAATAGGGTGGGGGACAGGATGAAAGCCTGGGGGACCCTGGCATTGGTTTTTAACGCATCAGAAGAAAGCAGTCCACACACTAATAGAGAAATGTACGGAATATAACGTCCTCTGCATATGACATTCGTTGACTATCAAAAGGCCTTCGACTCTATTGAGATATGGGCAGTACTGGATGCCATGAACAGGGCAAGAATCGATTCTAGATACTCGGACTTAATCGAACATATTTAAAAAATGCAACGTTTCAAGTTAACATCAAGGAAGATCTACGAATCAAAAAAAAATTAACATCCAAAGAGGTATGCGGCAGGGCGACACGATTTCCCCAAAGCTTTTCACTCTGGCACTAAAGAACATATTCAAAAACCTGAGGTGGGAACAAAAAGACGGAAATTATCTGAATCATTTACGTCTCGCAGACGACATTGTAATTATGAGCCAAGATATAAACGAACTGGAGAAAATGATAAACGAACTTAAGCAAGCTTCAGAAGATGTTGGCTTGCAGATGAAATTCCAGAAGACCAAAATCCTCTCTCATGAAAATGTCCAAATAACATTAGATAACCACCACTTGGAAACCGTTGAGCAGTACATATATCTGGGGCGTAATATTAAATTGGGCAGGGACAACCAAACAGCGGTAGTCACAAGGCGAATCGGCTTGACTTGGGCTGCCTTACTAAACCATATTATCAGAGACCGTAAAGTCACAATCTGCCTCAAGAGAAAAGAGAATGCGTGCATTCTCCCCGTTTCAACTTATGGCATAGAGACCACCACTCTCACAGTCAACAGCATAAGCCATTTAAGAGTCTGCTAGAGAGTAACTGAGCAAGCGATGCTGGGATCAGCCTGAGAGATAAAATACGCAAAACGGAAATTCCCAAACGCACTAAAGTATCGCATGTCATAGAACGAATTGCAAGATTAAGGTGGCGATGGGCAGGTCATGTTGCCCGAGACGACGTGGAACGTTCCAAAAAAATAATGCAGGGGAGACCCAGAGAGACAAAAAGGAGTGTTGGTAGACCCCAGGCGAGATGGCGGGATGACTTACAGCTGCTAGCCGGAAAGAACTGGATGCACACTGCTCAAAGCAGATCGACCTGAAAAAATATGAAGGGTGCCTATGTTCAGCAGTGGACATCTAAATGCTGAAGAAGATTTAAAATTTTAAATCCACCCTTACAGACCTGACAATATCCATAAATAAAAGCCCGAATCAGGCAGGAAATGTAGAACACTCGCTAAGCTACAAAATTTTAAAGACGAATTTGTTACCAGGTTAAGTCATTGTTTAGTGGTCAATGAAGAACAATAATTGTTTTATTTAAATATTTCTTCTTAAAATGCTTATTCGGTCCGAATGTTGGCAATCATTCTGGCTATCATCATCTTGTTTGCTGCGGCACGGAATAGCCCGGTCGTGGTAGTAGAGAACCACGTTCTCAGGTTCTTCAGCCACGAGATACGTCTTCTTCCCGGTCCTCTCTTTCCCAATATCTTGCCTTGGAGAATTCGTTCTAGAATTCCGTATCGATGTTCGTTGCGCAAAATGTGACCAAGATATTCTAGTTTTCTGGTCTTTACATTATCCATGACTTCTAACTTCCTGTTCATTTTTGTCAGCACTGATTGGTTGGTCGAATGGTCTGTCCAAGAAAACTTCTTCGGTACTTCTGCAGTACAGCCACATTTCAAAGGATTGTAGTTTTTTTGTGGTAGCCTTCGTCAACGTCCATGTTTCTACTCCATACAGCAACACAGAGAAGACGTAGCATCGAAGAAACTTTATTTTGGTGTTCATTTGTAAATTTTTGTTTTTGAAGAGTGATGCCATTTTTTGCTTTCTATATACGGCAGCGAATTTCTTATGAGTGATCCCACTGCTCATTTATCATGGTCCCTAGGTATTCATATTGTTGCGTTCTTTTGATATTTTTATTATTAACTGTCAGTTGTACATTATTGATAGAGAATTTGCTGACCATATATTTGGTTTTATTGATGTTAAGATCAAGCCCATATTGGTGGCTAGTTTCAGTTATTCAAGTCATGAGATATTGAAGGTCTTCTAGATTATCTGCGAGAACTACAGTGTCGTAGGCATATGTAATGTTATTCACTCTCTCCCCATTAACGAGTATTCCTGCTTTGATTTCCTCCAGTGCTTCTTTAAAGATTTGTTCGGAGTAAATATTGAACAGTAGAAGGGAAAGAATACACCCTTGTCTAACACCCCGTTGTATTAATATGTTATCTGTACGTTCTCCTTTCACCTTAGCAAATTTGCCTTGTTTTGTTTTTGTTAGAGTGTACGTTTAGTCTTACATACATACATAGAGTCACGCCTTTTTCCCATAGGGGTAGGCAGAGACCACTTCCTTCCACTTGCTACGGTTCGTACACACATCTTTTGCTTCCTCTACTTTCATCAGTGCTCTCATACATGCTCTTCGGTTGTTGGTACTCTTGACCTGGCCTTTCTTCAAAACAATGTTGATCTGAGCGAGATATGTTCTCCGGGGTCGACCTCTACCGATTTGCCCATTCACACTCGCCTTATAAATTTGTTTCGTCAATCTTCCTTCATCCATCCTTTCTACGTGTCCAAACCATCTAAGCATTCCTTTATCTATCTTTGTGACCACATCTTCTTTTACACCACAGAATTTTCTTATCTCACTATTCTTAACTTTATCCAACCGAGTCACTCCGGCTATACTTCTCAGACTACTCATCTCCGCAGCATTAATCCTATTTTCATGCTTCTTCTGCCAAACCCAACATTCACCACCATACATAAGTGTAGGAACCAACACACCTCTATGCACCGCCAGACGTGCCTTTTTTGACACTTTTTGGCTATTCATAAAGCTATGCAGTGCCCCATTCATTTGTTTTCCTGCCAACACCCTTCGCTCAATGTCACTGTCATACTTTCAATCTCTAGTAAATTTTGAACCCAAGTACACAAATTCATTAACTTGTTCCACTCTTTCTCCCTCAATCGAAACCCCACAGTTTGTCATGCTTTCTTCTCTTTCAAAAACCATTACTTTCGTTTTGCTCACATTTATTTTCATCCTTTTGATTTTCAGGGAATCATGCATAACATTAACCATCGCCTGCAACTTCTCTTCAGATAACGCTAATATGACTTGATCATCGGCGTAAAGAAGGCATTTGACGATCAAATCATTCATTTTTAATCCATACGCACTCTCTTTCAGATCTTTTAAACAATTGTCTATGTATAAGTTAAACAGCCATGGCGAAGCCACACATCCCTGTCTCACACCATTTTCGATGTTAAACCAGTCCGTGCAAGCTCCGTTTATCCTGAGACAAGCAGTGGAATCCTCGTAAAGTGATTTCAGTGCTCGTATTAAACTACCACTCACCCCATACATAGACAATGTAGACCACAATTCACTCCTCACCACTCTGTCATAGGCCTTTTCCAAGTCTATAAAAGCGCAATAGATCTTCTGACTTCTAGCCAAGAATTTTTCGACTATACCTCGTAAGGAAAAGACCTGATCCATACATCTCCTTCCTCTTCTAAATCCTGCTTGCACATCCCATATCATCTTCTCAGTTTCATTCGTTACTCTTTTGATCAATATCTTTGCATACAGTTTGCCGACTACGCTGAGTAAACTAATACCTCGGTAGTTCTTACAGTCCTGCTGCGAACCTTTTCCCTTGTAAAGCGGCACGATAACGGCCTTGCACCAGTCGTCTGGTACACTACCACTTTTCCAACAAAGGTTAAAAAGGCGGTCCAGTAGACTAGCTACCACGTTTTGTCCAGCCTTCAGCATTTCAACTGTTATCCTGTCGTACACAGCAGCTTTACCCAATTTTATACTGTTCAACGCTTCCACAATTTCTGTCGTAGTAATTTCACTTTCATTGCAACTTTCACTCATGTCTTCGAATTGGGCCTGTACTTGTGTATCCTCTTTCTCAAATAAACTTTCGAAGTATTCCTTCCATCTGTTTAATACGCATTCCTCTCCTTTTACCGTACTACCATCTTGGTTTCTGATTCTTTCCAATTTCGAGGTAGTTTTTTTACCTCTGGCTGTTCTTATGGACTTCCAGAAGAGTTTAATATTGTTTTGGAAATCGTCAGATAACCTTCTATCAAAGTCATCTTCATCAATTATATTTACGAACAACTTTTTGTTTTTGTTTACCCTGTACCAATTTGAATTAATCTTTTAGAATATCGACATTAAAGTTACCTTTACTATTTTTTATAACTGCATACCATTTTGTCCAGCTGGTCCATATACAAAGTAAATATTAAACAGCCTTGAGAGTCTTCAGGAGATGATGGCTCGGGTGGTTAAGGTCAGTCAAAGGTATGGACTCTCTCTAAACTTTAAAAAAAAAATATATGGTAGTGTCAAAAACGAACAACTACGCTGGCCAGCTTACGATAAATAACAAACAAATAGAAAGAGTACAGAGTAAAAGTAGTTGGAACAATGACAAGTGAAACATGGGATCATTCTCTCGAAATCAAATGCAGAATAGAGAAGGCCAGATCCGCGTTTCTGAAAATGTCAAAATTGTCTAAGTGCAACGACTTATCCCTGCCAACCAAGATCAGACTGTTGAAGTGCTATGTCTTTCCAGTGCTACTCTACGGTGTCGAGTCTAGGACTCTGACTGAGGCTTCCTGTAAAAAACTTGAGTCGTTTGAAATGTGGCTGTACCGACGAATTTTGAAAATCCTATGGACGGACCATGTCACCAATCTTGGTGTCATAGAACGAATGGGTAAAAAAAGGAATTGCTTGTTTTAATAAAAACGCGCAAGCTGGAATATTTGTGACATGTAATAAGAAACAGCCAACGGTATGAACTACTACAACTGATACTGCAGGGCAAAGTAGAGGGCAGGAGGGAACCTGGAAGAAGAAGAATATCATGGTTGAAAAATTTGCGCACAAGAAGAAGAATATTTTGACGAAAACCACTAAGATTCGCTTATTCTAGATTAGGTAAACTATTTACAACATAATTACAATTTTAAACTACATACCTACCTGCAATTGCCAATTGTAATAAACAGAAAAAAGTACAACCGTTCATTACCATAATGAATAGATAAAAATTAATTAAAATATAGAATGTATGACATGAAAATTATTAGTTTGTATCTTGCAGTAAAAAAGATGTTAATGAGCGGTTAAACAAGAAAACTTAAAAAAAAGCACTGTTGCATCCAACGTCCTGTTTCTTAAATTTGCAGTGGCCTTCTTGTAAGTTTTTGCAAAAAGTGTAAGAAAATGTTTTTGTTTTTTTAAAAATTCTTAAATATTTATTTATGCGTTAATGTGGGTACTAATTGTAATTTTTGTGTATTAAAAGCCTTTTAAATAGTTTTAAAAAGTTTTCGATAATTTTCAAGGATATTGATAGATCTAAATGGCTTTGGAAAACAGCAAAAATTAAATCCTGGTGCCCAAATTGTTATTTTTTTATGTTCTTTTTTATGTTTTTTTTATGTTCTGCCCGTATCTCGTGTAAAATTTAAAAAAAGAATTGTGCTTGCAGGCTTTTTATTCATTATAAAATTTCTACAATAGTAACTTTAACATACAAGATAAGAAAGCAAGAGTATAAGTATTACAATGTTTCTCTATACTCGGTGTGATAAAATTAATAGCTCTGGAACCAGCGATATTGTTCTTGTTTTATTTTGTCAAAAAAACAAAAAAAACTTTTTTTTTTTAAATGGTACGAAGTATTTTCTTAGGGCTGTTACATAGGTGTACAAAAGTAAATTGGTTAAATAGTAAAAAACGTATTTTTTTTAATTTTGGAACATAAAATAACATAACTGCTGCGACTCACGAAAGACGTTTTTTCATTACTACTTGAAAAATGGATTCGTTTATTAACATAGTTAAAAAATTAAACGTCTTTCGTTACGAACAATTTCACTTAATGTTCACTGTTCAGTACATAGGTAGAAGGGTGATCTCAAATGATTTTTTTAGGTAGATCCCGTGTGAATAAACCAAATATTACTACCTGAAGAATGTCAAAGCCTGTATATATCGTGCTTATTCCTAGTGTGTCAATTAAAATGGCTACTTTAATTTTCGTTCCAGTGAAACGAGTAAGCAAATGTCCATTGACCGTTACGAAAAGATTACTATTCTTAATGTATATGGGAAATACGCCTCGGTCTTCAAGGCTGAGGTCTATGCCATACTGAGGTGCGCACCTGACAGAAAACAGAGTGACCAACAGTGAGATTGATATTCTCACTGACAGTCGCGCGGCCATTGGGGCCCACGTGAAATACACCTCAACATAATCGGTGGTGTGGGACTGCATGCAGGCCCTCACTGAGTTAGCGACGGTAAACAAAGCCACTCTTACATGGATTCCTGGGCATACAGGGATAAATGGCAACGAGGTAGTCAATAAACTGGCAAGAAATGGGACTCTGGTGGAACCAAGAAGCCAGTTGATTGGATGGCCAATTGTCGAAGCAAAACATACATTTACTTTACTTTATTAAGGAAAATTACTCTCGTATAGATTTACTTTTAGCCTCTGGCCCATTTATGAGGTCTTATATCGTAAATTTGATTTTTATCAATAGAGATCTTAAAGCAATCGTCGAGAGGGGAACCAACAATCTTGTTCAGTTCAAAGCCCAGAAAACACAAAGCGCCACGTTTTCCAAGAAAGTGAATTACTCAAATCACAATCATCACAATGTCCGGAAATACTCTTGAATCAAGTCCCTCCATCTCGATTTTGATAGTCCCGGTGTCCAATAATATGTCTTGGCATGACCATGTTGCCAACATCGCAAAGTCAGCAAGCCAGAGGCTAGGTTTTCTGTGGAAAGCTACGAGGACCAATCTTCATCAAGAATCATTCTTTTACAGGGCAGCTACAGAATGAAACAAGCTACCAAAATCAGTTTTTCCAGAGAACTATGACCTGCAACTTTTTAAAAAGCGAGTCCACAATTATTTCCTTTCTATAATCCCTTCCCCTTTTAATAGTCACGATAGGTCGACCCTTTTTGCGACTATTTTCAGCAAAAAAAAACTTTTTGTGATCTTTTTTGATCTATTTAAAGGTTGCAAAAATATTATTTCCATAAATCAATATCCAACTAAATGGACGTTGCATTTTAACCCTACTTTATTAAAAAAAATTAATTTCATATAGGTTTAGTGAGAATTTCAGCCACTGGCTTATTTCTGCGGTTTTGGATTGTAAATTTTGGTATTTCGGAAAGAATAAATTCGCATTTAAAAATCTAGAAAATGTCTAACTAATAAAAAAAAGGAAATCATTAATCAATTTCCCGACTAATGATTTGCAATTTTCCTTTCTATTCGATCTTGCCAATGTCTTTGAAAATCCCTCTGTAAATTTTTATGAAAAAAAAGAGCACCTCAACAATTTCTATCTAAGAAAAATAAAAAAAACAAGACATTGTCTGGAGGTTAGGAGGTTAGGTTAGGTTAGGTTAGGTTGGGTTAGGTAAACCTAGCCTATTCATGACTATAACACAAGGATTTAAAATCTCCGTTTACCTCCTCACAAAACAAATATGTTTGGCAAATCTCTCTATAAATAATGTATTGTTTTTATAACGCCTTACCAGATGACATCAAATCAAAACCCACTTACAATTCATTTAAGATTGGCGTGAAATCATTCATCTAACAAAATCCTTTTCACTCCAATAGTGAATTTTTGTTTCCTGATGATATACAGGGTGATTGATTAGGGTTATTAAGCTCATCATAAGAGATACAAAAAAAATTGTGTATAAAAATTGTAGGCAGCTTTTAGCTTCACATTTCAAATTTAGTTACTATGTTACAGGGTGTTCCATAACGCGGTGCAAGATCAAACTTATGTTTTTTTTTTAAATAAAACACCTTACCTTAAAATTAAAATCCGCTTTATTTCCTTATTACAATATACAAGGTTATAATATGTTATACAGGGTATTTAAAAAATTATAACAAATTCTTTTTGGAAATCTTAACTGTATAATCAAAAAGGAGTACAAGAATAATAATCTATTAAAACCAAAGTTTTTTAATGATTGTCAAAGTTTATAAACACAAACGAGTTTGCGAATATTTTTAAATTGAATACAGAGTAAATCAAAACTTGAAAACATTATTTTTCCAGTAATTTCAAATGGATCACCCTGTATGTTATATCACTGTCGAAGACAACTGTTGCTATACTTCTATTTTTATTAACCTAAGGTTATTGGTTTTTGAGATATTTCCATTTTTCTATACAAAGTATTATTTAGGTATCAAACGTATCAATGGTTAGTCATACTTGTTAAGAACACCATTTTTATGAAATGTGGTTTCATCTCCGATTATTAAAAATTCAAACAAATTACTTTGCTAATTAACTGTTTGTGAAGCCCATTCACAAAATACTATTTTCTTCTTAAAATCATTATTAGTTAATTCTTGGTGCAATTGAAGTTTTTTTTTTTAGTTTTGTTTTTACAGTAGTAACTAAGTAACTAAGTTTCGTTAACTGCCACAAGTATATTTTTCTCTTTCACAGCCGTTTTTGTTTTTTTTTGTTTTTCATAAGTAACTGAACTGGTGCGGTTAAACCGATCCCTTAATCTTTCGAAACTTGTAAACTGTTGTAGGTTGTCGCCTCTCAGGATATCTTTCATGATAAATTCTTACTGATAGTAATGCGTTTTTACTACATTTCCCCAATATCCAGATAGTATCTACCATTTCGTCACGAGTAAAATTCATATTTGCTAATTTAGAGTGTATCACACCAATGGCTTAACAAACAGTAATGGTGAATACTCGTAATCGTCAGTTTGTGACAAATCAATCAAGGTCATCTAACAATTGATACGTTTAAATACGTAATTATTACTTTGCATAGGAAAACGGAAATATTTTAAAAACTAATAACTTTAGGTATAGGGAATGGTTAATAAAAATAGAAGTATGGTAACAGTAGTCTTCGACAGTGATATAAAATATAGGGTAATCCATTTGAAATTACTGAAAAAATAGTGTATTTAAGTTTTGACTTACCCTGTATTAATTTAACAAATATTCGCAAATTCGTTCGTGTGTATAAACTTTGAAAATCATAAAAAACTTTGGCTTTAATAAATTATTATTCTTATTAATTTTACAGGCTTTTGAACTTGTTATGATTTCCACATAGAATAAAATACAGAGTGTTTCATTTAAAAAACATAACTTTGATCTGGCACCGCGTTATGAAACACCCTGTAACATTGTAACTAAATTTAAAACGTGTAGCTAAAAGCTACCTACAATTTTTATACACAATTTTTTTTTGTATCTCTTATAATAACCGAGCTACTGAGCTTTATCACACTAAACATTCACTCTGTATAAACATGTTTTCTGGGCAGAAAATGCACAGAAATTATATATACTGAAAATATTTTTATTATATTTTATTTATACATACTTTTTTACACACACATACACTATTTACATTTAATTGTGTCAGTAAATAAGGTATCAATACTTTTGTACCTTCCGTACTTTGCATGTTATTTAAGGTGAATAAATTTCTATTCTATTTTATAAATACTTTAAAAATTAATCTTTTTCATAGGTCTTGATCTTAAACATTGTTGATAACAAATTAATACAACACTTTATGTGAATGGCAAATAAGAGAAAGGTTTTTTCTCTCTCTTTTTCGTTGTATTAACTTAATTTGTCTGATGATCTCACCTGAAATAAGGTTATATCATTTGGTATAAACAAATGACCGTGAAGTCAAAGACCCGGCGAAAAGTAGAACTTTTACTAGTTTAAGTGCAACAGTTTGGATCATTTTATTGATCCAAATAACGTCAAAAACATATTTAAAAATTTAACTTACACCAATTTATTTATTTAGCTTATGGCATGAAACAAAAAAATATATGAAAAATGTAACACTAAATCAAATTATCACCTATACAATACCAAAACACATATCACAAACAATTATTGTAAATCAGAACGTTGACACAGCTCATAACACAAATTTATATACAGATTGCACATGGAAAACAGAAGTGTATACAAATATAAAACATGTAAAAGAAAGCCTATCTAGGACATAACACGCTCCTTCGTCACAGTTCCACGTTCAAATTCCGCAGCCATTCCACAGCTCCTGAGGGCGACCCCTCAGGAAGTCATCCTCAGTTCCGGCAAACGCCCTGAGAGGACATTCGTAGACAATGTGGTGGATGGTTTGTTTTTTACCATCGCAGTCGCACCCAGGGTCCGGTCTCATGCCCCATCTATGCAGCGAATCTCCTCAGCGTCCATGGCCTGTCCGTATTCTGTTTAATGCTACCCAGGTTTTGCTTGAAAGGTGGAAGCCCTCCGGGTGGTTGGGGGTTTTAAGCAGAGTGCGCCATCTGGGATTAACCTGATTTCGCCAGTCCGTTTGACAGGTTTCAGCGCCGTTGTAGCTTATGCTCAAAAGTTGCTGCGCAGACTTCACAGGGGGATTTCTGGATTTGAGCCTCTTAAATTCTTACACCAATGCAAACACTAAATAAATATCAGTGGTGTGGGTGCGACCCGAGAGGTCCACACGACTAACTTCCCAGTGGAAAGAATGAAAAATTACCATACGTTTTGTTGTTATAAATATTATTAATATTATTATAAAAAACGATTTCAAATTATTTATAACAAATTATAATTGTCATTTAAAATATTCTGTTTATGTCAACCGTATTATTTCAAACCTTTTCTTATTATTTCATAATCGGGAGCTATTTTTAATTGTTTACAATAATTGAATTTTTTTTAATTATTATGATCAATAATCATTTGTTAGTAACAATATTCAATTGTTATAAACAATGCTTGATTATTACTTACAATAATTTTTTACTGTTATAGCTATTCTCTCAATACTGACACAAGTTTACAATTCGCCAATTCCTAATTTTGTTTTCTAGAACTATCTCTTTTTATGAAATATTGTCGTCATATTTTTCATACAAATATTCCTAACATGCAATAATCATATTATTTAAAATATCCTAAAATTCTGTATTAAAAATAGTATAATTTATAAATTGCAAAATTCAGATAGTTTACTATATTTTTCAGTTCAATAGATTTTGCTGAAAATCTAATCACACTTTTAAGTTGCATAATTATGCGTCGAATGCAATTGGTCCTACGTCTGTATCATTTTTTGTTCTCGAGATAATCGAGACGAAAAATAATTCCGAACGCACATACGAACATACGCACTTACACACACACACAGATGACCACTTAAATATATATAAATAAATAAATAAATAAATATATATATATATATATACATACATACATACATACATATAGTCACGGGGTAGGCAGAGACCACTTTTTTCCATTTTCTACGGTTCTTACACACATCTTTTGCTTCCTCTACTTTCATCAGGGCTCTCATGCATGCTCGTCGGTTGTTGGTACTCTTGACCTGGCCTTTCTTCAAAACAATGTTGATCTGATCGAAATATGTTCTTAGAGGTCGACCTCTACCGACTTGTCCATTCACACTCGCCTTATAAATTTGTGTCGTCAATCTTCCTTCATCCATCCTTTCTACGTGCCCAAACCATCTAAGCATTCCTTCATCTAACTTTGTAATCACATCTTCTTTCACACTACGGCGTTCTCTTATCTCACTATTTTTTACTTTATCCAACCGAGTCACTCTGGCTATACTTCTCAAACTACTCATCTCCGCAACATTAATCCTAATTTCATGCTTCTTCTGCCAAACCCAACATTCACTACCATACATCTGTGTAGGAACCAACATACCTCTATGCACAGCAAGAAGTGCCTTTTTTGACAATTTCTGGGTGTTCATAAAGCTATACAGTGCCTCATTCATCTGTTTTCCTGCCAACACCCTTCGCTCAATGTCACTGTCATACTTTCTATCTCTCGTAAACTTTGAACCCAAGTACACAAATTCATCCACTTGTTCCACTCTTTCTCCCTCAATCGAAACTTCACAGTTTGTCATGCTTTCTTCTCTTTCAAAAACCATTACTTTCGTTTTGCTTACATATACGGAAAAGTGGCGTGACTACATTTATGTATATTATATGTCAAAATTTGGGATTTGCAAAATTGTACCCATTACTATAATTTCCCACTGAGAAGTTAAAAATAATGTTTTTTAAGTTACAATGGTACCAAATGAAATATTTCTGTATAACGATGTATCTTCCTGATAGTGAATTGTCTTTTCCACATTTTTTTTATTTTTGAAATCCTTGCAGACGGTTATTCGAAATCTTTGTGGACTTTTTAGATCTGATCCTGCAGAAGCGTCGATTACCATTTTAAAAAGGCATTGAAATTTATTAAATAATTGTTCTATTTTTATGTTTTGACAGAAAATTGTTTTTAGAAATTGAAAAGGATAAAAGAAGTTAACTAGGAAAGTTAATTCGTTACAATATCTTGATTGCATAAACTTTAAAATAAAAATAAATACGAACAAATTGTGGGACATAATTTTTTTTTAAAAAAATAAATTTCTGTTCTAAGTTTATGTAAATAACGTACTTAGGTATAAAAGTATCGCAGTATTATTTATTCATGATTCACTACTCGGTCTCATCGAATGATTGACAGTCTGCCGAAGACAGCGTCATGGAATTTTTAAGACCTAGTTCTTCTTTCTTCGCAGTCGCGAAATATTTCTTCGGACGATGGTGATGGCGATGACGATGAGGTGCTAAAGAGAATGTGTTACGACCAAAGTTTAACGAACTCTTCACTATCTGGAACACTTTAAACTCGATACTTTATAAAATTTTCTTTAACGCTGTCAGATTCACGATTGTAAATTATGATTGTTATTAAGCTATTTTCCAAAAATCGACGTCTTTCCGAATCGAACTGCACGATAAAATATTTGTTTTATCGATTGATACGTTCATAAGAAAGAATGGTAGACATTGAAGAAACAAGATAACCTTTTTATATCGACTTGATTTTATTTTTGAGCATTTTTTAGAACGAAGTGACTCTGATGGTGTGAAAGAAGATGTGGTAACAAATATAGATAAAAGATTGCTTGGATGATTTGAACACTTAGAGAGGATGGATGAAAGAAGATTGATGAAGCAGATTTATAGGGCGAGTGTGAATGGGCAAGTCGGTATAGGTCAACCTAGGCGAAAGTATCTTGATCAGATCGAAATTGTTTTAAAGAAAGACCAGGTCTAGAGTACCAGCAACCAACGTTGCGCGAAAAGTAGAAAATTAGAAGAAGCGAAGGACATGTGTGAGAGCCATAGCAAATGGAAAGAAGTTAGCTACCGAATCTGAAAAACTGTACGTAATAGAATCAAAGTACTTGCGTGTTCTTATTTAGTGATGTGTGTGAATAAATAAACAGGAAGAATTGAAGATAATTAATTTTTTTGAACTGTTTTAAATAACAGTTTCTCGTTGATGATGCTAGCAATATTTATAACCAACAATGTACATATAATTTATAATTTTTTGAAACGAAGTTCCTTAACACGGCTTACGGGTAGTGCGATTTAGTATAAATCCTCCAGAACATTTCGAAATCGTCGCGCCCAATTGTAGCAACCAACTATACGGTCACGTGACCAGACATTCACCAATAAAAAACGCTGAATTTAACGCGAGAAGAAGCCACGTTCGAAGTGGCTTGCGGCTTCTCGTCCTCTTTCGCATATCATCAGCCGAAGAATGAACACCTCTAGCGTTCATAGCACCGCTTTAAAACACCACGTGGTAAAATGCACATCAATATAATCAGATAAAATAAATCAAATTAAAAGCTAACAACCAGTGAAATTATTTTGAAGATACAGGAGGCTTGAAACTGTAAGCTCAATGTATTAAATTATACAATATATTCTCGATGACAAGTGTGTTGTTTCATTTACTGTGATAACAAAATTCATGGCGATAAAAGGCAGTAAAACTTTCAGGCTATAGTAGGTAAAAAACCGATCGAGCCAGCTTTACTGAGTAATCAAAGAATCCAACATCTATGCTGCGAAAGAGGTCATCGAATTGCAAGAGTTAGTCGAAGCACCAGAGGTTCCGATGGTGAAGCTGCCCACACCTCAGATCATTTCTCCAGCTTGTCGATTCTCAACTGCTACCTTCTCTTCGTCGTCGCCGGCTCGCAGAAATTGTTTGGCATATCAAAACGGAGACGGATAATTTTCTTGGTAAATGGAATAGTTTACTGAGAGAAAATTAATGTTACTGTTCTAAAAGTGTGGGGTGCTTTGTATGACAAACAGAACAGTAACATTAATTTTCTCGTCAGTAATTTTATTCTTATGTTAAGAATTATTTTTTACTTTTTAGGTTGATTAACTCTAAAAGCATGTTTTTTAATTTTCTTAAACTATAATTTATTATCATATAAACTCAACACAGGGTTGTACAGACACGTGGATAATATGTTTACGCATTTGTTATTTTTGTTTTTGTGTTAGATTATACGTGAATATTTTTTTATTATTGCAATTGAGATTTGAAAAATGGAATATGCAGCAAATGTGTGTAATACAGATTTAGAAAAGTAAGTTGATAAAATTGTATAACTTGATACAAGTATTTACTGTTTACATTCGTTTATTGTACATGTGATTTAAGTGTTTACTATTTGAATTATAGGGAGACAATAGTGAAAATCATATGTTCAGAGTACAACGGAGTATGGAAAGCGCATACATCAGAGAGCAAATAAAATACCGAAAACCAATGCTAGCCTTGGAAGATGTATTTAAAGAATGAATTGGGAAGGTAAGGGTATAAACGTAGATGGTAGATACCTTAACCACCTTCGTTTTGCCGATGACATAGTAATTATTAGCACTAACTTGGAAGAATTACAAGAAATGTTAAGGGATCTAAAGTTGAAGTCTAGGATGGTAGGTTTAACAATAAACATCGAAAAAACAAAAATAATGACCTCAGAAGAAGGAAACATATACATAGAAGAGCAAATTGTTCCAAAAGAACAAAAATACTAGGAGAGTCAGATATATATATATATATATATATATATATATATATATATATATATATATATATATATATAATTTTTTTTTACGTTCTTAGGGATTCCGTCTAAAGGTGGCTATTAAAACTCTTTTTTACTACACAACGTTTCCAAAAGGTTTATTTTCTTTATCAAGGGCTATAATATAATTTTGAATAATTCACTGTTATAATTAACAAGTTCGGTATTTATTGTAAGGTGATTTATGAAAAATTAAAACGAAATTAATATAGAATTTTTAACGAACAAGAAAGACTTACTACTGTTGTGATCAATGTAAAATTTAAATAAAAAGAAAAAGTAACGACAAGCCAACAACTTTTAGTACAGGTATTTAGGTGTGTTAATAGAGATTAAAAATGTTGTCATTTGAATTCATATAAGATATAAATATGACAGAAATTGAAAAATTAAATTTTTTAACAAAAAAAAAACTTTGAAAAAGTATACATGTGGTATATTTTGTTGTTATGTAAAACTCATCACTGTCTGCAGCTTTACTTAGGAGGCTCTCACAACTCCATAAAGAAAAAGCAACATTCATAGATGGGATCAACTTTGGTGTTATTTTTGTTCAACACAAAAAACCAAAAGATAAAAATGTTTCTTTTCAATATGTTGTTGTTCACATGTTCACTTGTAATAGAGAAATGTACAAAATACAATATTCCAATACACTTAGCCTTCATGGACTATAAGCCTTGGAAGATGTATTTAAAACAATTAATTGGGAAGTTAAGGGTATAAACGTAGATAGTAGATAACTCAACCACCTTCGTTTTGCCGATGACATAGTAATTATTAGCACTAACTCGGAAGAATTACATGAAATGTTAAGGGATCTAAAGTTGAAGTCTTGGATGGTAGGTTTAACAATAAACATCGAAAAAACAAAAATAATGACCTCAGAAGAAGGAAACATATACATAGAAGAGCAAATTGTTCCAAAAGTACAAGAATACATTTATCTAGGACACGAAATACAACTAGGAAAAAACAATCAAACAGCAGAAATATCAAGAAGAAGACGATTAACTTGGGCAGCAGTAGGAAAACTAAATACCATAATAAATAACAACGATATACCAATCAATCTCAAAAGGAAAGTATTTAATACGTGCATCCTGCTAGTCATAACCTATGGTATGGAAACGATACCAATGACGATAAACTCGGCAAATAGATTAAGAAGAACACAGAGAGCCATAGAGAGAAAAATTCTGAAAATAAGTCTTAGGGATCATATAAGAAACGAAGTGTTTAGAGACAAGACCAAAGTAGAGGACGCTAAAATGGAGCTGGGCGGGACACGTAGCTAGACAAGAGAATGAAAGGTGGACAAAACAACTGTTACAATGGAGACATAGAGAAAACAAAAGAAGTGTGGGGCGACCGCAACAAAGATGGATTGATGACATCAAGAAAAAAAGCAGGAAAGAGATGGTATCAAGTGGCACAGAATAGAGATGAATGGCAAAAAATATGGGGGGCCTACGTCCAGGAGTGGATGGAAAAAGGCTGACGAAGAGAGAGAGAGAGAATGCTCAATACCAACAACAATTCCGACAGAATAAAAAAAGATACAAAAAAGTGAAACGTTTAATTCAAATTTTGCCAGGTATTATATATCTTTTGTATAAGAATCAGTAAAAATTATATTAGTTTTTCTTTTTTTTTACAACACCTTGATCAAAATTTATAAATAGCGCAAGGAATTTCGTTCCTATCGGGTGTCTAATGACACCAAACGGCTTTTTACTTTTAAGTGATCCTGTTGTAGATTAAATTTACTTGCATCTAAGCATCCATAGCTTTATAAATTAAGTTTGAATTTTGAGTACATTTTTTTCAAAGTATCCAAACACGCTGCAGCAAAACTTATTTGTACTGTGCTTTTGTGTTTTATTGAACTTTGTTTACCAACGTGAGTCGTTTAAAAACAAAATATGTATAGTCACCACTTGAATTACATCATCTTTTGGCAATAGATGGTCGTGCTTAGACAAAGTGCTTAGGAATTAGAATTGCTAATTGCCACTTAAAATCTAATGTAGTTAAAGCATAATTCTAGAAAATGGAGAAAAATACATTCGTGTTCGTTTCTGCGTACAAGCAAATAATACCAAATTAGTGTATCACTGTAACAAGGTCTTGATAACACAATATTTTTTTAAAAGATACTTCTGAATTTAATTAAGAGGGTGATATACAGGGTGTTAGTAAATGAGTGCGAAAAACTTTAGGGGGTGATTCTGCATAAAAAAATAATGATAGTTTACTATATAAACGTGTGTCCGCAAATACTTCGTTTCAGAGATATGGGATGTTTAAGTTTTTCTTAAAAACTGACGATTTATTTATTGCTCTGAAACCGGTCGAGATATGCAAATAAAATTTGGTGGGTATTAAGAGGTAGTTATTGCATTTTTTGAAATGCAAAGAATTTCATGTTCATTATTGGAGGGCATACGGGTAATGATCCCAATATTTTTAAAGAAAAAAATGGTACGGCACTGAAATATTTCAATTTTTTATTGTTAATTTGTTATAAAATATTTTATTTTGTTATAAATTAATTTTAGGACTGACCATTGAACTTAGCACCCATTTACATCTCACTTATCAGTGCCTTCAGACTGAGCCAGACAATAAATATTAGAGCAAAAAATCGGAATGGACATTTGAAGATTTTGGAAAATATTTCACTAGTCTAAGCCGACAGATATTATGCCAGTTAGGTACGACTTTGAAATGAAGTTTGAAGTGGTTATAAACAACCACCAAGTTTGCAGAGAGAACGGACCTTAACTAGGAAGGGATGCTGTAGTGTGGTAAACTGAAAGATCCATGATGGATGAAAGGGTTGAAGTGGGCGTTATAGGGGCGAATCTTAGGCTCTAAAAACCACTTAATAACACCCCAACTATCTATCAAGCAGAATTACATGCCATAGAGATATGTGCCCAGGAGTGCATCGAAAGAAAAACCCAACGGGCAGAAATCTATATTTTATCAGATGGCCAAGCAGCACTAAAAGCTCTGAAGTCATACACTTGTGAGTCTAAGATTGGAACTGTAAACAGTCCCTGAGACAACTGGCAGCGAACAATTAGGTTACTCTGATGTGGGTTCCAGGTCACAAGGGAGTTAAAGGCAACGAAGAAGCAGATTGCCTTGCCAAAGAAGGGGCAAATATACAATTTTCCGGCTCAGAACCCTTCTGTGGACTTTCCAAAGCCCACTTGAAAGAAGAGGTTCGACGCTGGGAAACAGATGAAATGAAATCTCACTGGTATAAAGTGCCAGCCAGGACAAAGACAAGCGAAAAGGCTAGTAAGGAAAGCTAAACAGCTTCTCGAGTTGGACAAGAAAGACTTGAAACTGGTGACGAGGCTCCTCACTGGACACTGCCCTCTGAGGTATCACCTTAAAAAGATGGGCAAAACAGAGAGTGATAGTTGCCGCTACTGCGAAAACTTAACTGAAACTGCAAAACATTTGCTTTGCGAATGCCCAGCGCTTTTCTGCAATAGGCTTAAGTTTCTGAAAGTGGCCTTCATAAAGCCCTTCGATGTCAGAAACTTAGCCCTCAGTAAACTGATAATCTTTGCTCATAGTCTCAGAATCCCAGGCCTTAAATATATTAAGGGTTATGCACAAAAGATCTGATAGGTCGAGGGGCTTGAGAGGTTGCATAGCCTTCACGACCCCCCTACAATCTACAATCTAGATCTTACTTCTTTTGTCGTTGAAGACAACAACCAAGGCGTTTATCATAATATTGAACTTGTCTCTCATTTCACATTTATGTTTTTGATGGGATTTTTTTGACACAAAGATTGTTCTCCTTATCTCTACCATCCATAGGTCAAAATAATATTAAAAAAACGGTGACTGACGTCACAGCTTCGTCTTCTTCTTTTATGTCTGCAAAAAGTGGCCTTGAGCAAAGTTATTTATTATTCAATGATTTTATTGTACCTTAAGCCAATTTTGTTTTAATAGTTTATGGTTTGAAAAAATTTTGTCACAATGAACTTGTTTTAGTTTATCAACTCCAAACCTTCCAACTCAGAAGTATCATTAGATTATTTCTTTGGATGGATTTTTAAGGAAACATAGAAATGTACCTACACAAAATTCAAATATTACATCGTCAATAACTCCTCTTACCTGTAAGGTTAATGACCATTATCTAAAAATAGCTTGATTTTTATCTTCTCTCCGACTGATTTTTAGACTCTCCGATACACCTCAGCAACCACAAAAACGTTTGTTTATTCGTCCGGAATCATTATTTATTAAAAATAATTAAAGTTATACAACACTTTAGCATCAACGCGAGCTTTTGTAAATTTTTCTCGTATAATAATAATTTATCAACATTGACCTGTTGGCAAGTTTTCAACTTTTAAATCATCTCGATTTCGTACGCTGAACATCTGATCGTTGATATGTACCTACAGTTAGATTTCTAATTAGATGTTTTCGCTGCTTATGAAAATTTATTAATTTACTTTATCAATATTTAATATTCATTAATTTATTTTGCCAAAAGATAAATATGCATACATTTCCTTTGAAAACGCATTTCTGGATAAATAACAACTGTTTATTAATTTTGCAAAAATAGTAGTTCATTGAACAAAAATATGTTAATGTCTAAATTTTTAAACAAAATGATACAATAGTCGTAATACCAAATTGTTTTAAATATCATTTTATAAATGGATTGAAATAGCAAAGAATGATCCACGATTATTTACTTTCATTAACTTTTATTTAATTACTTTTATTAAATTAAAAAATGTCTCTGTGAGACATTTAATTTTTTTTTTAAATGCGTGCGAAGTCCCGACAATTGCCAACCGAGAAGCCTTTGTCCACGCAAGGAACGCCTGCAAAAGAACGATCGATCTTGCCAAAGAATCCTACGACACGAGAATATGCAACAAGCTTGTCAATGCCCCTCCTGGATCAAAGACCTTCTGGTCTTTGGCTAAAGCCATAAATAAGAATTTCATAACTTCTTCTTTACCACCACTCGAGAGGTCCGACGGCACGACAGCCGTATCTTCCAAAGAAAAAGCGGATCTGCTGGCCGAAATGTTCAGCTCTAACTCAACACTTGATACCAATGGAAAACAACCCCCAACGATACCTAGAATAAACGCATCAATGCCTGAGGTCACTATCCGCCATCGCACTATCAGGAAAATCCTACGAAATCTTGACTCTAATAAGGCAGTAGGACCAGATGGAATTCCGACAATTGTCCTGAAGACCTGTGCTCAAGAGCTCACCCCAGTTCTCTGTAGACTTTTCAAGTTATCATACAGCAAAGGAGTATTTCCGTCCATGTGGAAAAACGCTAAAGTCCAACCGATTCCGAAAAAAGGAAAGAAGACTATTCCTGCAAATTATCGCCCTATTGCATTGCTCTCAGTCATATCCAAAGTTACGGAAAGAGCGATTAACACAGAACTTATCAAATATCTGGAGAAATTTGAGATAATCCATGACAGACAATATGGATTTCGACAACTTCGGTCCACTGGAGATTTGCTGGCTTATGTCACTCAGCTCTGGACAAACACTATTGAAAAGTTTGGTGAATCCCGTGCAATAACCTTGGATATATCTAAAGCCTTTGACCGCGTTTGGCACCAGGCATTGTTAAGTAAATTATCTGCCTACGGTCTTCCAACCAAACTGTGCCAATGGCTCTCGAGCTTCATGCAAGATCGCTCCTTACATGTGGCAGTTGACGGTACTTCTTCTGATGCGTTTAAAACTAATGCCGGGGTCCCCCAGGGTTCCATCCTGTCCCCCACCTTATTTCTTTTACACATCAACGAGCTCTTGAAAACCACCACGAACCCCATTTACAGTTTCGCAGACGATAGTACACTTGTCTAAACTTTCACATCCTATCGATCACTTTCGGTAAATGATATAAATAGACTCAGGCAGGAACAGGTTGATTCCATCAATAGAGATCTTAAAGCAATCGTCGAGTGGGGAACCAACAATCTTGTTCAGTTCAACGCCCAAAAAACACAAAGTGCCACGTTTTCCAAGAAAGTGAATTCCTCAAATCCTCCCATCACAATGTCCGGAAATACCCTTGAACCAAGTCCCTCCATCTCGATTTTGGGAGTCACGGTGTCCAATAATATGTCTTGGCATGACCATGTTGCTAACATCGCAAAGTCGGCAAGCCAGAGGCGTGTGGAAAGCCAGAAAGTTTTTTACTCCTGATCAACTGTTGACGACGTACAAGGCTCAAATCCGACCTCTACTGAAGTATTGCTCGCACATTTGGGGTTCAGCACCAAGGCATTCTCTTCGTCTTCTAGATTCCATTCAGAAAAGAGCCATTCGCTAGATAAACAGCTCAACTCTCACAGATACCCTTCACCCTCTAGAACATAGAAAAAGAGTTGCAGAGCAGTCATTGCTCTACAGATATTTCCATGGCAGATGCTCCAGAGAAATAAAAACTCTTGTACCACCATTGGCCACATTCGGCCGAAAAACTCGGCATGCTGATCAGTCTCACCCATTTACTCTCAAGAATGACACTACAAGGACCAATCTTCATCAAGAATCCTTCTTTTACAGGGCTGCTACGGAATGGAATAAGCTTCCAAAATCAGTTTTTCCAGAGAACTATGACCTGCAACTTTTTAAAAAGCGTGTCCACAGTCATCTCCTTTCTATAATCCTTTCCCCCTCTAATAGCCGCAGTGCGGGCCGTCCGCGGCCCACACGATAGGTCTACCCTTTTTGCGACTATTTTCATATAAAAAAAAAAAATATTATTCAAAAGATCTTAAAATTCTGTATTAAAAATAGTATGATTTATAAATTGCAAAATTCAGGTAGTTTACCATATACAATATACAAAATAAACCTTACTTTAATTTTATGTTATCTTTGTTAATTTTTTTTTACGATATCTTCTTTCAGTGCACTTTGAGAAGCTGAAATACTTATTTTGTTTAACTAAAATCCTTTCCATGAACATTCCCAAGTTATTTACGGGATTAAATTTGTCAGGTCACTATCTTTCTCTCTCTCCTCGGTCCTATTACCCTCACAAGGGTTTAGTGGCACTATGCTTCTACCATTTTTATAACAATTTTCCACTCCTCTCTGTTCTGGGCTAGTTCTGTGGCCTCGTGCAGAGAAAGTCCAGTCAAGCTTGTGATTCCATCTACCTATCGGATTGGAGATCTTCCTCGTGACCTTCGTCCGTCGACTTTGTCTTGAACCACCAGCTTTTATAAAGCATCCGGTCTTCTAATGACGTGCCCGAAATACCGCACTTTGTTCCGGTTTATTCTCTGTCCTTGATTTTCAGTTCTTCTAGGATCGATACATTGGTGCGGTGCTGCGTCCATGATATTCGGAGCATTCGTCGGTAAACCCACATTTCAAATGCTTCTATTTTCTTTCTGTCCGCTTGTCCGATCGACCAGGTTTCAGCCGCGTATGATGCAATTGGGAAAATTAAAGTAGAGACCAGCCTGATTTTTGTAGCTTTACTAATTGACGTGTCCTTCCACATGCGTGTCAGTTTAGTTGTGAACGTTTTTGCTATTGCTAGCCGTCGTCTTAATTCGGCTTTGCTACCTCCTGTGTAAGTGATGAGGGAGACAAGATAAATAAATGTATCTTCTATTTCGAAACCGGCTACCTGTCGGATATGCGGAGAGTTTGTCACGTGCCTATTTTTTCCCATCTACCGTTTCATTATTAAGTACGTCCCTGATAGTCTGGTGTTCGTAAATAGGGTTGCATACCGTACTCTGTGGTAACTCAAATATATCATTCGTTGTAGATAATGTTGCATACCTTGTAGGGGTAGGAGTCGATAGTTTGGTTTGCAATTTCTGTGTGGATGGGACTGGATATCTACACGGACGAGGCGATTGTGGAGCACGGACTTGAGAAGATTGTGAGTTGACGTTTATTCCGCGCCATTTTTCTTGATTTCCGGCCTAGGAGCGGCAGTCGGGTGTTGAGAGTCTTCGAAGTCAGGTGTCGGTGAAATTTGTTGGGGCAGTGTGTTATTAGCACGTGTGCAGAACCTCTATGGGATTTCTTTCATATCTGGCTGTATTTGGGCCATCTTAATTGGATTTTGAAGAAAAACCACTTAATTTTTAACGTGACCATTCTATCTTACCTACGTTGTTGATATTTTGGATTTCTGGTGTCAAGTTAAATATCCGCAAGCGGGATCTATTTGAGGGAAGCCACTGTTAATTAGCCGGTGCCGCCCCATAATCAAACCGGCCCCAGGAGTAGGCCCCAGGAGTAGGCCACAGGAGTACATGTGAATTCGTATACCCAAAGGTTATCAGTGATTAATTTTTAAATATATAACGCCGTGTCTCATTTCGACACCACGAGTAAGTTCTGTTTTAGTTTATAAATATAGTACTTTGTGAATTCGTATACCCAAAGGTTATAAGTGATTTATTTTTAAATATATAACGCAGTGACTCATTCTGACACCACCATTACGTTCTGTTTTTGTTTATTAATATAGTACATTGTTGGAAACTATTTATTGCATTAGATAATATGCCAAAACTAAACTTGGATTAAAATAACCTTCTCAATAATTCTTTATGTCCAAGTAAAAATATATTTTCTTCCTACTTATTTGTTAATATCCTACAATCTTGATATTTTAAAGGAGAACCATTGTAAAAATATTTTTAAATAAACTCGATTGTTTTGGCAGTAAAAATCTTTATGTAAACGGTTAACTAGTGAATTATCAGCCTTTATGTAAATGTTTAAATTAGTGTTATTAATGAGTTAACTTATATATGTTTTACCTTTTTTTTTCTTCGCCTTTATTTAAATGTTTGAATTAGTGTTATTAATGAGTTAATTTATATATGTCTTACTTTTTTTTGTAACTTGGTAAAGTCTGTTACTCTTACTTCTGTTCTGGTTATTTTATAAAGTTGTAAATTTTAAATTTTTGGTTTGTTTTAGCAAGAAAATTTTACCATAGCTGTTAATTTTGACTATATTTGTTATGATGTTGCTATTGAGTTGTGTACCTTAATTATTTATTGTGTGAGTAAAGTATCCAACATATTTTTGCTATAATTTTATTTATTTGATTCACCACATTCTTAGTTGTTTATCTTGTGGCTCTGCTAGTGCCTATAAGACCTAGGGGTTTCCGGCTTGTACCGTCTAAGTCGGTGGCGCGGCTCACTTTTATATTTTTTTCTTCTACCCTCTACGGCTGAGCTCGGGCATAATTTGCCAGTAGAGAAACCGCTAGCAGAGTACTCTTTAGAGAACGAAAAGACGTGGCAAATTTTGGCGCCCAACGTGGGGCTAAGCTAATTTATTTGTGGGTTAAGTAGATTTCATTTTCACATTATTTATGGTGAACTAAGTAAAATTTTACGGAAGATTTTGAGAAGAATCTTTGTACCTTTATTCAATCCGGAGACGCAGAGATATCGCATAAGAACTAATCGCGAACTAAATCAACTCTACCGAGATCCGGTTATTGTACGTGAGATAAAATCCCGGAGGTTACGTTGGGCAGGACATGTACAAAGACAGTCAGATGAACATTTAGTAAAACCAGTGTGGCAAAGCAACCCACAAACAAGAACTTCCCCCGGAAGACCACGGCTAAGATGGCGCGACAACATCAAAAGCGACCTTGAAGTCATGGGGTATAATATAGATACCCAACTAATGACGAACCAAGAGGAATGGAGGCAAATAATCCGGTCAGCCAAAACCCACCAAGGGTGACTCAAATAAAATATAATAATCCACGCTATAACAACTTTAGAATTCATAAAACTTTGTTTAACCACTTTGTTAGAATTTTGCTTTTATAATAATAATAATATAATAATAATAATTTATTACTCATTTTTAATATTGACTCCTCTTCCCTAAAAGAACGATTAGCGTTACAGAAGCTCAGCCAAGCAAAGTCAGCTTTAGTTTGCTAGTTTTCCGAAGGTATTAATCTTTAAAATCTGCTTGTACAAATTAACACAACTGCACAACTGCGTGATATTATATGTGGTGTTGCAGTGAATTCTTTACAAAAAAATAATCAAACCTTAGAAAAGGAATCTCAAAAACAGTAACAGGTACATTATTGATAGTAATTAACAATTATTTATCGTAATTTCTGAAATAGTAAAAGCGATAGTAGTATGTGTTTAAATTTTTAAAACAGACAAGAATCTTAATATTGCTGAATATTCTATTTCCAAAAACGTCGAATGAATAAATTTTTAAGTGTTATATCATCCATTTGGTGATACAAATATTCCTAGACGACTTTGTAATAAATACTTGGTTTAAATATTTTAACGTCTCATTTAATGAAGACAAACAAAAACTTTCAATTCTTTGTGGGCGTTGCTGCATACACGCGCCCAAAAAGAATGATGACGTTATGTTACCATATTTATAACTTGATGGCATTCGATGAATGTGCAATTTTCTTTGCTGATTTTCATGTTGTTTTAACACCCACTAGTCGAAGAGGATGTAAAATTAATGATCAGTTTTTAGTCTTTTTAAATATTCATAAAAAAATTAAATCTTCACAAAAATATTAAATATGAGATATATCTCAACAACAAAACAAAAGATAATAAGAGGACATTTAAAAGAGCACAAACGGAAGTCAGAAGGAAAATAGTACAGAAGAAGAACGAGACGTGGGAAAAGCGATGTAACACGCTTAACTGCTACTTAGGAAGAACAAAAAGCACCGAAAGTTGGAAGTAAGAAGCCTATGCGAAAACTGCTAAATTAAAATCAAAGTCGCAAATAACATTTCGACTGGATTTGCTCCAAATAAAGGACTTAAACAGGGATGCTGTCTTTCACCAACGCTGTTTAAAATATATGTCGAAAAAGTGTTAATGAAATGGAAACGGAAATGTTCAAATATGGGTATCCCGCTTAACCATTCCACATTGTATACACTCAGCTTCGCTGACGACCAGATCGTTATAGCACAAGATTCTGATGATATTGAGTATATGACTCGGAAACTATTTGAGGAATACGAGAAGTGGGGACTCGAAGTGAACATTGTATAAACAAAATATCTAAGGGAGGAAGCCAGCAAGACCTTATTTTGGAAAATGGCCAAAGAATAAAAAACTGCCAAATATACAAATATCTAGGCGTAATTATTACAAACGATGAAACCTTGGACGATGCCATTAAAGATAGGAATATACAGGGAAGGAAATCTGTGTCGATGCTAAACAGTATCCTTTGGGACCAAAAAATCACAAAAAATATCAAACATCGTATATACAACACCATTGTCAAAAGCATCGTTACTTACGGCAGCGAGATATGGCCACTCAAAGAAAGAGCAAAGAAAACCTTGGAAGCAACGGAAATGGATTTTTGGAGGCGTTCGGCAGGCAGGTCGAAGCTTGAAAGAATCCGTAATGACCGAATACGGGAGATTATGGGAGTACGGCACAGTATTGTAGATGACATAAAGACGAAACAACTGAAATGGTACGGCCATGTCCAGAGAATGACGTACGAGCGACTGCCAAAACAGATAATGACGTGGACTCCAGCAGGAAGAAGACGAAGAGGAAACTAAGGAAAAGCTGGAGAAAGGGAATAGATGAGGAAATAAGAGATAGATGCTTGGAAGAAGACATTTGGAATGATCGAGAACAATGGAGACTAAGTGCCGGAAGACGTCGGAGAAAGTTTTAAACCCGACTTGGTACAAACAAAAATGATGTTGATTTTCAAGCAAAAGCAAATAAATATACATACGTAAAAATAATCCAAGGTAATCTATTCTATGCTGAATTTTTTTAACTAAACTAAAGTTTGGCATTTAAAAAATGTGTCAGTTAATTTTGACCAATTTTATTCAAACCACATCCCAATTTTTTTTTAAAATATTTTTAACAAAAATATAAAAAAAAAATTTATAAATAACCTAAAATTGAAAAATACTTAAATTTTGATTCAATGTTATTTCAAAATAAATCAATAAGTGGTGTGTTTTTCTCAATATGTTTGTAACAGCTGCTGGGCGAGAAACAAATTTAGTTGTGGACTGTATTTACTTATGCAAGTTATAAATTTATTTATTTAATAGTTGGGTAGGAGTAAAGCGTGATGGATATGACAGTGTTCTGGGAATGTACGGTGACGGCAGAGTAAATGAAAACGGAGAAAATCTACTTGAAATATGTTTGGAGCGAAATCTTGTGGTAACAAACACAATGTTTAACCATAAAAGGATCCACTTGTACACAAGACAAGAAGGACACCAGAGAAGTATAATTGATTTTGTAATTGTGGATGAAAGATTGAAAAAGAAAGTAATGGACACTCGGGCATACCGCGGTGCAGGTATTGACACAGACCACTTCTTAGTAATGAGCCGAATAAGAGGTCTCTTTAAGCGGTGGCGCCATCGTGTGCAGGAATCAAGTAGTGTACTGGAGCGTATAAAAGTTGAGAATTTGCAAGAAGAAGGTATAAAAGAGGAGTTCGTTAGTAAATTGACCGAGAAATTTGACAGTTTAGATGAAGCATGTGAGGTTGAAGAATTGTGGAAGCCATTCAAGAAAGGAATCGTGGATATTGCTATAGAAGTATGCGGTGTAAGTAAAAGAAGGAAAGGATGCAAGTTACAGAAAACGTGCGTAGAGGTTCAAAAAGCAGTGTCAGAAAAAAAGAAAACCTGGCTGGATTGGCTAGCTGCAAAAGCCAATCAAAGAACGCAAAAGGCAACTATTGAGGATGTAAACAAGGCAAAGAATGAGTATACAAGGTTAAAAGGTGTGGCAAAAGAGGTTGTGGCAAAAAATAAGGAGAGTTATAAAGATGAATTTGATAGGTTATTTGACGATTTCCAAAACAATACTAAACTCTTCTGGAAGTCCATAAGAACAGCCAGAGGTAAAAAAACTACCTCGCAATTGGAAAGAATCAGAAACCAAGATGGTAATATGGTAAAAGGAGAGGAATGCGTTTTAAAGAGATGGAAGGAATACTTCGAAAGTTTATTTGAGAAAAAGGATACACAAGTACAGGCCCAATTCGAAGACATGAGTGAAAGTTGCAATGAAAGTGAAATTACTATGACAGAAATTGTGGAAGCGTCGAACAGTATAAAATTGGGTAAAGCTGCTGGGTACGACAGGATAACAGTTGAAATGCTGAAGGCTGGACAAAACGTGGTAGCTAGTCTACTGGACCGCCAATTTTAACCTTTGTTGGAGAAATGGTAGTGTACCAGACGACTGGTGCAAGGCCGTTATCGTGCCGCTTTACAATGGAAAAGGTTCGCAGCAGGACTGTAAGAACTACCGAGGTATTAGTTTACTCAGCATAGTCGGCAAACTGTATGCAAAAATATTGATCAAAAGAGTAACGAATGAAACTGAGAAGATGATATAGGATGTGCAAGCAGGATTTAGAAGAGGAAGGAGATGTATGGATCAGGTCTTTTCCTTACGGGGTATAGTCGAAAAATTCTTGGCTAGAAGTCAGAAGGTCTATTGCGCTTTTATAGACTTGGAAAAGGCCTATGAGGAGTGAATTGTGGTCCACATTGTCTATGTATGGGGTGAGTGGTAGTTTAATACGAGCACTGAAATCACTTTACAAGGATTCCACTGCTTGTGTCAGGATAAACGGAGCTTGCACGGACTGGTTTAACATCGAAAAAGGTATGAGACAGGGATGTGTGGCTTCGCCATGGCTGTTTAACTTATACTTAGACAATTGTTTAAAAGATCTGAAACAGTGTGCGTATGGATTAAAAATGAATGATTTGATCGTCAAATGCCTTCTTTACGCCGATGATCAAGTCATATTAGCGTTATCTGAAGAGGAGTTGCAGGCGATGGTTAATGTTATGCATGATTCCCTGAAAATCAAAGGGATGAAAATAAATATGAGCAAAACAAAAGTAATGGTTTTTGAAAGAGAAAAAAGCATGACAAAGTGTGGGGTTTCGATTGAGGGAGAAAGAGTGGAACAAGTTAATGAATTTGTGTACTTGGGTTCAAAATTTACTAGAGATGAAAAGTATGACAGTGACATTGAGCGAAGGGTGTTGGCAGGAAAACAAATAAATGGGGCACTGCATAGCTTTATGAATAGCCAGAAAGTGTCAAAAAAGCACGTCTGGCGGTGCATAGAGGTGTGTTGGTTCCTACACTTATGTATGGTAGTTAATGTTGGGTTTGGCAGAAGAAGCATGAAAATAGGATTAATGCTGCGGAGATGAGTAGTCTGAGAAGTATGGCCGGAGTGACTCGGTTGGATAAAGTTAAGAATAGTGAGATAAGAAAACGCTGTGGTGTAAAAGAAGATGTGGTCACAAAGATAGATAAAGGAATGCTTAGATGGTTTGGACACGTAGAAAGGATGGATGAAGGAAGATTGACGAAACAAAGTTATAAGGCGAGTGTGAATGGGCAAATCGGTAGAGGTCGACCTCGGAGAACATATCTCGATCAGATCAACATTGTTTTGAAGAAAGGCCAGGTCAAAAGTACCAACAACCGAAGAGCATGTATGAGAGCACTGATGAAAGTAGAGGAAGCAAAAGATGTGTGTACGAACCGTAGCAAGTGGTCTCTGCCTACCCCTATGGGAAAAAGGCGTGACTTTATGTATGTATTTAGCGTATGAAAATACGACGCAAAAACAATCAATAACAACAATAAACAATCATCACAAATAGGGTAACAAACAAACATTTAACGAATTAATATAAGCTATTAATTCTGACGTAACCGTCAGGAAATCTTCGGGTGTCCCTGCGTAGGCTGTTATTGGGCATTCTTCTATAATGTGTTTAATGGTTTGGTTTTCTCCACATTCGCAGAGAGGCGTCGCTGTCTTGTCCCATTTATGCAGGGAGTAGACACATCTACCATGCTGGGTCCTTATTCGGTTTAAGGTTGCCCATGTTTTACGTGGCAAGTCATAGCCTGGACGCTGTTGGGTAATGTATGGGTCCATTCGTCGTGCCAGGCATTAGTTATGCTAAATCCTTCTTCGATGGCATCTATAGCTGTTTTGATGGGCGGCTTTCCAGATTGGAGGCGACTGTGGCTAGCGTCTTCAATATTCTCGTAAATTGAAAGAAGTCGGAAAATTTTAATCTCTGCGCCAAGTGCGCCGGAGACCCCCCAAGCTTGGAGTTTTTGCCAATGGGGCACTTTGCCCCCTTCTGTTCTAAAGGCATGAGGGCTGTTAAGCCACACTCGTGCGCAGTATTTAACAGCTAAGAAAACAAGTCTTAGAGCTGAGAAGCGTAGAGAGGAATCCGACGCACCTCATGTTGTTCCGCAAAGTTTTTGTATTACGTTATTTCTCGTTTTTGATTTCTCTGCCGTTTATATTAAGCGCTCCTTGAATGAGAGTGTTTGAGCCATGTATTCTCAAATTTGACTTTAAGCTCTCTTTTGGCAGGTTTGTTGTTCAGATGGAAGCATATCATCTCTGTTTTGCTGGTGTTTGGTTAAAGGCGTTATCTTCGGAAGTATCTTTTCAGTTTCTCCAAGTTATAAAATGATTAACCGATCAAATCTGAAAATTGGTACATATGAAACCATAGTTCGTTTCTATCCTTTTGGTGCTTCCACTGGTGTAATGTGTAGCCGACAACTTGGGAGGGAAACCATGCACATTACCCTTCAGCTTTGAAATTAACACGTTATGCTCGTCTTTGATCTGCTACGCAATTGTATTAGAGACGGATTTCTTCACGAACTTTCATATTGTTATATGAAGATTCCGTTGGAGTTTCTTGCTCTTTCTCTTAAATTTCGCTTCCACGTTGTACATACGTTCTACATGTGGTTTTTGACGTTGACGTATATTTATATAGAATCCAGCCACTTTCTTCTTGAACCTAGGTCTGCCATTAGTACGCGCAAATTTAGAGATAAAATGACAATCTAAAATCAACCACATACTGGGTGGATGAAAATAAATGGGGATTAATCAGCTGCATTTGTAACTCAGGAGCTCTTACCGAGGGGTTTCTTCCTGCAAAAAAAATTTTCATTTTTGGTTGTAGATCTCATGCTTCCTGCGTGTTTTTTATGTACATATCCAGTTTCTACATGATGGACATTCAAGCAGAAAAGTACGCATTAAGATGTCCCAATTGCTCGCGCTACATCTTTTCATCGAGCGCCATTTTGTAACATGCACATGGCACATCGCTCAGCCTTCGGCTTCGGGCTGTTACCAAAGAACGAGCTTGTGATTGTCATAAAATTATCTCGTCTATTATCAATGCCCTAGGAAACTACTACTGAAATTTTTTTGACAGTTCTAACAACTTCAAATTTTGTCATTTCGTGTCATATAAAACAATTTCACCCAATCATGTCAACATTACAATGATAATTGCATTAGTACAAGCCAAGGGTACCAAGAACTTCATAAAGGAAGCTGATGTTAAAAAACAGATGCTGAACAAAGTGAGTTTTTAAAACATATTTCCATTACCTTCCATAGGTTTTAATGACATTTTTTTAGGTTGCACCAATTATTCCTAAAGGAAGCTGATGTTAAAAAACAGATGCTGAACAAAGAGAGTTTTTAAAACATATTCCCATTACCTTTCATAGGTTTTAATGACATTTTTTTAGGTTGCACCAATTATTGGACTAGCTGGAGCATGTAGGAAAGCCGAACTTTGTAATTTGCTTTTGGAAAATGTTAAGGATAAAGAGTTCTCTTCATACAGATTCCTCATACAAAAACCAAAATATCACGGGAATTTTTTGTAACTTCTGAAGGCATCGACTAAATATGGTAGAAATTGTTTGACAATTTGCAGCTGCGTCCTCGTCATAACGTCCATGAACGATTTTTCGTTGGATATAGGAACGGCGCATGCATAAGACATAAATACTTTTGCAATGTTACCAAAAAACGTTTTTTTTTTCTAAAATTACCTGATCCTGTCCAATATAAGGGTCACTACTTCTGGCGATCATCAGATTCGTGGTTTGCAGATTTAGGAGCAGATTTTTTGACTATAAAGCGACATGGAGGCTGGAAAAGTAATACTGTTAATAAAAAGAAAGTTGCCGCGAGCATTTTAGGAGAACTTAAACTTGATCCTGCGGTAAATCTTAGTAATAGTTGTAATAATTACGCTTTAAAGTAACAACAAAACAAGGAATAGCTTCTTCGGGTATAAACGTGTCAAATTGTAAAAATTGTATGATTAATATTTACAACAAATAGCTTATTCACTGTTTCAAATGGGGCACTGCATAGCTTTATGAATAGCCAGAAAGTGTCAAAAAAGCACGTCTGGCGGTGCATAGAGGTGTGTTGGTTCCTACACTTATGTATGGTAGTGAATGTTGGGTTTGGCAGAAGAAGCATGAAAATAGGATTAATGCTGCGGAGATGAGTAGTCTGAGAAGTATAGCCGGAGTGACTCGGTTGGATAAAGTTAAGAATAGTGAGATAAGAAAACGCTGTGGTGTAAAAGAATATGTGGTCACAAAGATAAATAAAGGAATGCTTAGATGGTTTGGACACGTAGAAAGAATGGATGAAGGAAGATTGACGAAACAAATTTATAAGGCGAGTGTGAATGGGCAAATCGGTAGAGGTCGACCTCGGAGAACATATCTCGATCAGATCAACATTGTTTAGAAGAAAGGCCGGGTCAAGAGTACCAACAACCGAAGAGCATGTATGAGAGCACTGATGAAAGTAGAGGAAGCAAAAGATGTGTGTACGAACCGTAGCAAGTGGAAGGAAGTGGTCTCTGCCTACCCCTATGGGAAAAAGGCGTGACTTTATGTATGTATGTATGTCAAATGTGTCTAATTCTTTTTATAAGTTTATTGTCTAAAAAAACGTTTATGAGTTCTTTTTGTTCCTGAATTCATTTCCAATAAAAATGCGTTGCGTAATATAATTTCACTTGCGTAATCAGTTTCATTACGCAACGCAAATGGACCAAAATGAGTGGCGTAATAGCTTCAAAATTAAGCAGTCGTAGATAAAAATATTTAACAAACCAACTTAATAATATCCTTAGATTATTTATTTCCACGTATGTAGTAATGATTATAATTAAGTTTTAATATTTACATCACTTTTACTCGTAGCGTTAGCTGGTGACAAAAGTGTAAAGAATAAAAAGAGAAAACCGTATTCAATGTTAAATCACCCTATTTGGCGGCTTCAGCTGAATTTGATTGGGAATAAAATTATCAGAAAACAATCTGAATAATTAGAAGTACATTATTTTATGATTATAAAATAGAAATAACTTTAAATGGAAATCTTTCATTATACTACACATCCGTAATATTTTTGTGGTAAACTTTTATCGGATTTATTAATAAAATAAGAATAACAAAAATATTCGTAAACTTTGTGTAAAAATGTAACTAAAGAATCTCCTATGCTTCTCTTTCAAACTAATAGTATATCATATTTTCTTTATAGGTATGCACTGGGTAGTCGAAGCTACATAAAAATACATTTTTAATTTTTTTGTGTTGAAACCAATGACCACACAAATCAAGTTCATCAGTTGTATATCTCGGTTTCAATATCTTTAAGTCTGCATAATACATAATGGCCCGTACGTGCGCTTTCCATAAGATTCAAGGTAGCCTAAAACCGGTGTAAAGTATCAAGTTCAATGACTCGATGACGTAGTGGTCCTAACCTAACGTAAGTGAAGAAATTTCAGTAGAAGGTGATTTAAGAAGCGATGCGTGAAGATACGATTTAATGATGGTTTTTACTATTGTTCGCCGGTCTAAAGTCTGAATAATTTAAAAAAAGGAACGTGGAATGCAGTAATAAAAATTACTAAACATTAAATCGTTTAACAATCAATCTTCAATGAAGAAAATAAATGTTCGATAAGCAATATTAGCTCATACGATCAAAAGTTTTACATTAATTTAAGGAAATAAAGTATCTCTAATGTAAGGGAGGCCAGGATAGTCTCCTACAGATTTCTGTCTTTGGAAAGGCAAATTAATGGAGAGCAACTCGGGGATCACTCCGGGATACTGAGTGAAACAAACAACCACCAAATTCTCGGGATGGTTCCTGACTTGCTAGCCACAAAAATACACGTAGAAAAGCCGTTCAAAGTCTTCTTTCCGAAGAGAGACGAATGGGTGAAGGGACAAATCCTCTTCACAGAGACTGAATACGTAATGTACACATTTGGCTCGAAAACCCCAGATGGAGTTAGGGCCGGTGTTTTCAGCAGGAAACCAAAGATTGAAATATCTACCAGTCTTGGCAGGTATGCTACAATCTGAAGTCTTTGCTATCGAATTGTGTGCAAGAGAGTTGACCAACAGACCTCTAGCAAACAAAAACATAAGTATAATATCAGACAGCCAGGCTGCTTTAAAAGCACTGAGCTCCAACAAGATAAATTCTAAACTTGTATGGAATTGCATCGAATCCTTAGAGTACTTTGGTGCGAACAACAGGGTGACCCTACTGTGGGTACCTGGCACCAGAGGGTAGAGGGAAACGAAAAAGCCGACACCCTTGCAAAACAGGGGGCCGAATCTGCGTTCACTAGAATTGAATGAAAGAGTACCAGCGCTACTTTTGGTACTATGTGCATTAGATTCTGGTGAAAACGGAGCTAAGTAAAGTAACCATTTTGTAAATTGTCTGAGAAACACAAGGGAGCATTCCAGATATTTTATGTTTACGTAGAACAAATAAATTTAATGTATCTGATTTAAACTCTTTTAAAAATAAACTAAATTACTATTTAATCGGCCATAGTACAAGTTAAAATCAAAAACAAATGCTACTTTGGTAATGGTTTGCTAAATTTTCCCAAAGAAAGATGTTACAAATACAATCGTCCAATTTCCATTCTTTTTACCATACGAAAACTATTTAAAAAGCTGATCGAACATTATTGACGTTGGTATTACAAAAATTTGACCAACTGCCGGCAACATGGCTTTGTAGAGGAAAAATCAACTTCCACCAATTTAGTTATTTTTCATTCAGATATCACTGCCGCTCTTGAATTAGCATCTCAAATTGAAGCAATTTACTTAGATTTAACTAAAGCATTTGATAGGGTTAATCATGGTCTATTGATTTCTAAATTGGATGGCATTGGTTTTTCCCCATATTTAATTAAGTGGTTAGATAGTTACTTATATGATAGACATCAAGTTGTACGTATTAAAAACATTAGGTCAAAGAGTAATAAAGTTACATCAGGTGTCCCTCAAGGATCTCACTAAGGTCCATTTTATTTAATATATTTATTAATGACCTATATACTTGGATCAATTACTATGATTACCTTTCTTTTGCTGATGATTTCAGAGCTTATATGAGGGTTAACAATGTGGAGGACTGCATCAAACTACAGAGGGATATTACGACAATATGTGATTGGTGTGAGAATAACAGTATGTTACTAAATTAAAAAAATGCTACATTTTAACTTTTTTTAGGCTTAAATCAACTATTACCTTAAATTATACTTTAGATGATAGTCCGCTACAGAGAGTCCATGAAATTCGTGATTTGGGTGTACTTTTTGATATTGATCTTTCCTTTGTGCCACATATTAATTCAATTATTTCCAAATCACTACAATTACTTGGTTTTATCACTAGGAACTCTAAATACCCGAGTGTGGCAGCACTGAAAACCTTATATTTAGCGTATTTTAGGTCTACACTTGAACGTCTCCACATTACGCAATCCATACCAACAGACTCGAATTTATTCAAAATCGTTTCTTAAGGTGTTGTGCCTTTAAAATGGGGAATGAACAGGATAATTATGAAACTATTTTAAGTCTTTTAAATTCAGAATTTTTATATGTACGTAGGAATATTAATGATCTAGTATTTCTACACAAAATTTTATCTGGTAATACAAATTGTAATGAACTAGTATCATCGTTATCCATTCATGTACCAGCAAAGTTGACACGTAATATTGTCGTTTTTATGAAACCCCATCATAGAACTAATTATGGTTATTTTAATCCACTAACTAGATGTATGCGTCTGTACAATAACCATAACCATAATTGTATAGTTGATGGTCTTCCACGTTTTCTTTTGCTTTCTGGAATGTATTCTAAAGCACGTTTGGGCCACCTATTCTCGTTCATGCGTTGCACGTGCCCATACCATATTAACTGTCGAGTTTTTATTCTTTCTGAGGTTCTATGAATTCTATTTTCGCCTAATTTCATTATTTGGAATGTGCTCTCTCCTTGATATGCGACAGGCTCTTCTTAGGTAGTCCATTTCCACACAAACTATCTTTCTTTTTGTCTTTTCTGTCATTTGCCAGCATTCTGCCCTATACGTTAGGAGTTGAGAATTTGTATCGTTCTTTGACCCTGTTGTGCTTTGTGTTTTATATTACGATCTGAAGATCCTTTGTTCGATATAAGACTTGCCAAATATTTATATTCTTCGCACTTTTTTATTTTTCGCAATCCTAGATCCTGATCTTCGTCCCCCTCTCCTACTCGCATATATTCCGTTTTTGTCATGTTCATGCTCATACCCCATTTTTCGTATTCTTCATGTAGTTTCCTATGCATGTAATCTGCATCTTCTTCGCAGCTAGCCATTAATACCTTGTCATCTGCGAAGAACAGCGTCGTCAAACAGTGATCATTGGTTTTCAGAACCATTCCTGAGCATTTCTGTCTCCGCTTGCACAGTGCTTCTTGGATGTATATTTTGAGCAGGGTAGGAGAAAGACAGCATCCTTGCTTCAGATCCTTTGTGACATTAAATGGTTTTGAAAAAGTATTTTCTGTCTTAACTCTGCTTTGCGGGTTCTTGTACATATTCTGCAATACTCTTATATTTGTTTTACTAAGGTCCGTCTTCGTCAAAACATTAAATAAAAGTTTAAGAGAAACAGTATCGTACGCCTTTTCCAGGTCTATAAAAACGAGATGTGTTGAGAGGTTTCGAGCTGTCGGTTTTTCTATTAGTTGCTGTAGAGTAAAGATATTGTCATTGCAGGATCTTCCCGCTCGAAAACCACCCTGTTCTTCTATTTCCATGTATTGAGCTTCAATTATTTTCTTTAGTATACGACCTTATAACCGTCCCAACGAGCTGGTTGCTTGTACTGTACTGTAATGTTACCACTATAGTGTTATTGTAAAGGGATTTCTCCCGTGTATACATAAATAAATATATTTTCACCAAATTTTAAATATTTATGTTCATCTGACGAATCCAGTTAGCATTAAAACGTTTCCTTTTTCGATATTTGAAAACGAAATCAAACTAAAATCGAAATTTCCAACGATTAAGGACCCATGCAGTGCGATTTACAGTTACCAAGATTCCTACTCAATTTCGTTCTGATTTTCCCCATACGCCTCACGGTTTACCTTTCGGCCTCGATTCGCACCATTTTTACACCTACTGCCTCTCTCTATCAGAGACCTACGTACGCGATACCTCTTTATATCGACGACTAACGTTCGCAGATTTCGTCCTCGATTTCCACGGGCTCGCTTTCGGACGCAGGTCGCAGCATCAGCATTTCGGACTATAGCGTAACACATTATGAGTTAAGTTCAACGACCGCTGTTTCACACAACTATAGAATGTTGCAATATGTGCGGCGTTGTGTTGTCAGTGCCAATGGTGATGGCCACTTTTGGCGGTCACTGCCATGTTGAACTCACGAATTTGTTCTTGAGGTAATACTACAGAGTGGTCAGCCCGAAAAGTTTTTACGAAACTTTTACAAACGTGCAGCTCAGGACCACCAAAGAGTAATTACAGTTCAGCAAAAAAAAACTGTACTGTGTTTATTAATCATTAGTTTCAGTTAAACACCACCAAATGTATTTTCCGTGGAAATTTTATACATCTTTTTTTAATTATCGAAGTGAAACTTCTTATGGGTGGCTTTGAAATTCTGATCCGCAATATTTTTGTTTGACGGAAATTGGTGGGGGTAAACATTGTGTCGGGTAGAGTAGGAGCAGTGTCTCGCTTGCCTTCTGGTGTCGGAGAAGAGTGAGACATACGCTCTTCTCTCTTTCATTCTTTCTCGATGTCTGTGGTTGCATGTACTGCATTCAGGCATCGTGTTGTATTTGTAAATTTTCGGGAATTTTATCTGTCAAAGAGGCAGTATAAATATTGTTCGCGAAAAAGGGTGTACATTTTTGAAGGACATCAAGCTAACCTATCTTTCACTGAGGAAGTTATTTGCAAAAAATTGTGGAGGTATTTTTTCGGGAATAAAATAAAATATTTTGACACATTCTGATAAGAATTTTTAAATTTGATAATTTTATTGAAGTGCGCGCTGGCACTAAAAATTCAAGGCCGCGTTTCACGAGCTAGCGAGACGAAAATTTGTAACGATTCATAAGGCTGTGACACTAGGGACGCTTAGAGATTTACAGTCATAGAAGCCCAGAGCTTTCAGTCTTCGCTTTGTGCGGTGTTTCGTAATCTCCCCTCTCTGTTGTCAACCGCTTGTCACTCATACAATCTTTCTATAGACCATATAGAATACAGAGAAACCTAATCGACCACGTCATAGTAGATATAAGACATAGTAGTAACTGCTTGGACGTCAGAAGCATAAGAGGAGCAGACGCAGATACGGACCACTTCCTAGTAAGGACAAAGATTAGAATAAGAATATCCACTTGCCCAACTCCTAATAAGGAGACCAGAACAATTTGGGATACGGGAAAACTAAAAACAGAAGAGACACAAAAAAGGTACCATAAACAAATAAATGAGCAAATAAAGGAGCCTCAAGACAAAAACAGCATAGATGAACTATGGGCTAACATTGAAGAAGCAGTGGTCACCGTATCAAAACAGGTATTTGGCAAAAAAAAAACAGCAAAGAAATTGGTTAGATGATGACTTTAATAGGACACTTGAAGCAAGGAATCTGGCTAGTAAAAAAATTTTACAACATCCAACACCACCAAATATAGAAGAATATAGACATCAAAGAACAGCAGCATGCAGAATAGTGAAACGAAAAAAGAGGGAATACCAGCTATAAATAATAAAGGAAATAGAAGAAAATAGAAAGAACAAAAGAGTATTTTAGCGAAATATCAAAACAGAAAACAGGAGAAGAAAATTTTCTCACAAGAAATAATGGAGAACTCATAACCAACGAAAAGAAGATTCTAAATACCTGAAAGAAATACTTTTGTGAACTGCTAAATGATGAGGAAAATATAAATATACCAACGGCCGAAATAGAAACACAGCCACCGTCGTACGAAGAAGCAGTGAAGGCAATAAATAAATTGAAAAATAACAAAGCTTCAGGCAGCGACGGCATACCTGCCGAACGCATAAAATCTGGCGGAGAAACACTCCATAAGGCCATACACAAGCTTATACAAATCATCTAGAAAACAGAGGCCCTACCGGATGGATGGAAGGAAGGGGTAATCGTTCCTATACACAAAAAAGGAGACAAAAAAATGCACAAACTATCGTGGAATAACTCTTCTAAATCCATACTATAATATACTCTTCAATATCTTGCTGGAGAGAATGAAACCATATACCGAAGAGATTGTTGGTGTCTACCAATGCGGTTTTAAATCAAATAGGTCCACCATAGACCAGATTTTTACCATTAGACAAATAATGGAGAAATGCTGGGAATTCGTCAGAGAACTTCACCAAATGTTTATCGATTTCAAACAGGCATTCGACAGAGTATGTAGATCAAGGTTGTGGCAAGCGATGCAAGAACTTGGATTCCCAAGAAAACTTATATCGCGGATAAAAGTATGTATGGAGAGTACGCGATGTAAAGTAAGAGTGGGGCAAAATCTCTCCAACTCCTTCAATATCAATAATGGTCTCAAGCAAGGTGACGCCCTTTCACCTCAACTCTTTAACATAGCATTGAAATATGTAATTAGGAAAGAGGTACCCAACCTATTCCTGGCTTTTGCAGACGATGTCGATGTGATTGGTAATAGCAGGATTAACCTCAAAGATTCCTTCATAAATTTCGAAAAGGAAGCACAAAGAATAGGCCTTAAAATAAACGAAGACAAGACCTAGTATATGTACCTCAACAGAAATAATCGGAACCGAGATAGAGTAGGACAAAACTTCTCTATCGGAGACTACAACTTTAAATGGACAAGACGATTTAAATATCTGGGTACAAGTATTAGCGAAAACAACGACATCACAGAAGAGATAAATATGATACAGGCTGCAAACAAATGTTTTTTTGCTCTTCAAAACCTAATAAAATCTAGGATACTTAGCAGGAAAACTAAGCAGAACATATACAAAACAATCATTAGTCCTCTCGTAATATATGGATGTAAGACCTTAACACTAACGGTTGTAAGCGAAGAACGACTTACGGTCTTTGAAAGGAAAGTGCTAAGAAAAATATTTGGCCCAACTAGAGATAAAAATACAGGGCAATATAGAATAAAAACCAACCAAGAACTCAAAGAACTCCACACTGATACCAACATAATAAACGAAATAAAGGCTAGGAGACTACAGTGGGTAGGACACGTTAAAAGAAAGCCAGATGATAGAATGGTAAAACTGGCGTGGGAGGAGGTTCCGGGGGGATAACGTTCATTAGGTCTGCCTCGCCTCAGATGGAGAGATAATATTACAAAGAACCTAAAAGCCATGAAAATCGAAGATGGCCCCGATCGGATGCTTTATAGAAAAGGATGAAGCCGTGTGGTTGAGTCGGCAAAAACCCAGCCAGGATTGTGAAGCCACAGATAATGATGATGATGATATAGAATACAGTCTACGGATAGACTTTATAAAATAAATGTATGAAATAAATTAGGAATAATATTCATATGCAAACAGTAGTGTATGTCGTTTTATAAACACTTCATTCCAATCCTTATAATATTCCTTATACATTCAGTATGATTGAATTTAATCTCAGCCGTTTAAACGTTACAAGTTTCTAAACACAATCTCATTTTATAATATTTTTTCACAATAAATGTTGTCGTCTTTGCTCTGTTTTCTGAAATTTCATTTCTACTGCGTCTAAACTGCACACACACATTTTTTTTAAAACTAATCGTCGCATTGCTTCTCCCAAAATCAGATATTTTTTTGGGCAGCTGGCACTTAACCTAGCAAGGGTCAGAGTGAAGTGGAGGCCTTACTACGCCCACTCACGTGAATACCTAACCTAACCTTCATGGTAGCTACGGTGAGCTGTTTTTCATAGACCCTTCCAAGGCTGTGCCAATTAGGACTATAAAAATTGTGATAAAATTGCAATTCCGCCAGTGGCGTAGAATTTGGGAGGGATCAACCAGTCACTTGCCCCTATCGTACGCCTCTGGTAGTAGCCAGAAACGTTCCTTTAACATAATTTAGTAGGGTTTGTACATTGCCCACTAAATATGACAATAATACTTCGAATACTTTTAAAGTTCTGGGCACAAATAATTTTCAAATAAAACACCCTGTAACTAGGCAGGGTACACATTTTATTTAGGTGATTTGGGTTGAGTCTCTACATTTTGAGTTCAGGATTTTATAGTTAAAATATTTCCAATTAGTAATGAAATACCCTGTACATACCCTTATACGAGGATTTTCCAATAGAAACGGTTCATTGTGAATAGAACCACTAGAATGTGGAACTCCTAATATTTAATTTTTTAAGACCGGTATTATTTAGGCATCACCCTCGTGTATTGTTCAAAAAAATCAAATAAACTTTAATTATTACCCTTTTCTCCAAAATCCCTAATGTTACGTTCTTAAAGGATTCACCGATTAACATTGTTAAAAAGTAAAACATAAAATGTCTTTATAGTCGTCTTGTTTTAAAGTATGACTTATTGATGCTAATTATGATAAAAGAGATTGCTGGATAAAAAATAAATGGGAAAAGTAAAAAGTTGGTGACACAAAAATATCGGGAAATTGACTAGTCGATAAAAAAGCAATGAAGTGTTAGTTATCATTCGCAGTAATGACTTGAAGACATAAGGAATTTAATTAATATTTCAAAAGTATTTGTTGTTTTATAGTCATAGTATAAAAATCGAAAATTTCAACTGTTTGGATTTCCTCATCTTCAGATGAGCTAAGAACATTCTAAAGATATAGAGGGGGTTAAAGATTAAAGATATTGGGGTTAAGACTAGTGAAGTCAAAAATACTGGAAGAGTGTCCCCTTTAATCAAAAATCGACGTTTTTCTAAAATGTTGACGAGGTTCCTGCAAATGACTCTGTTTCGTTTTCGTTTGGCCACCCTGTATGTACTTTATACACAGTTTATTAATTAGGTTGGATAATGAATTTACTTAGTTTGTAACGTGCCTTTTTTTTCAATTTTACAGTTCCATTATAATTATATCTCTGATAATTTTATATTCCTCAAGTACTCGTAAATAGTTTCGCGTACCGTATTTTATTGTAACTTAAATATATCATTCGTTGTAAATAGTGTTGCATACCTTATTGTGATAAGATTCAATTGTTAATGGCTATGGCATTTTTGTTGATCACTGGAGAATGAGTAAGGTATTTTTATTATTAGATTTTGCTTTAGTTTTTAGCCTTGATTATTGTGTATTGTCGATTATATTATTGTTTGGTTTACATTTCTGGGTAGATGAGGCTAGCTATCAACTCGGACGAACGCGATTCTTAGTGTGGAAAATAGACTTGCGAATATTCTTGGGTGACGTCAATTCCGTGTCATTTCTTGATATCCGGCTTGGGAAGTAGTCGGAGTCGTGTGGTGAGAGTCTTGGGAGTCGTGTGGTGAGAATTTTTTGGGACGTTGTGATATTAACAAGTGTGCGGAGCCTCTACGGTTTTCTTTCATATCTGGCTGTATTTGGGCCATCTTAATTGGATTTTAAAGAAAAACCATTTAATTTTTAACTTGACCATTCTATCTTACCTCCGTGGTTGATATTTTGGATTTTGGTGTCGAGTTAAAATGACCGCATGCGGGATTTATTTGAGGAAAGCCATTGTTAATTAGCAGGTTCCGTTCCAGAACCAAACCGGCCACAGGAGTAGTGCATTCGTATCATCCATATCGACGATAAATTGCAGTGTTATAAAGACTTGCTTGTTGTTTTTAGCAGGAACTCCGTATTAAGGTGTTCAAGATTAAAGTTTTTTTTTTTTTATATTTGATCTACAATATGCGTTTACCCAAAGGTTACAAGTGATTTATTTTTGAATATTTAACGACGTGACTTATTTTTGATACCACAATTAATTTTTGTTTTAATTTATTAATATAATACATTATTAAAAACTATTTATTGCATTAGATAATATGCCAAAACTAAACTTTGATTAAAATAATCTTCTCAATAATTCTTTATGTCCAAGTAAAAATATTTTCTTCATACTTATTTGTAAATATCCTACAATATTGATATTTTAAAAGACAACCATTGTAAATATATTTTTAAATAAACTCGATTGTTTTAACAGTGTAAATCTTTATTTAAATGGTAAAAACATGAGTAAATTAGCAGCCTTATGCGAACGTTTGATTTAGTATTATTAAAGAGTTGACTTATATACATTATTTGTTGGTAACTTGGTAAAGTCTGTTACTCTTACTTTTGTTTTGGTTATTTTAAAAATTGTAAATTTTAAATTTTTGGTTTGTTTTAGCGAAAAAAATTTACCATAGCTGTTAATTTGACTATATTTGTTATAATTTTATTATTGAACTGTGTACTTTGATTTATCGTAGGAGTAAAGTATCTAATATATTTTAGCTATAATTTCATTTATTTAGTTCACCATAATCTCAGTTGTTTATCGTGTGGCTCTGCTATGCCTATAAGACGTAGGGGTTCCCGGCTTGAACCGTCTAAGTCGGTGGCGCGGCTCACTTTTATATATTTTTTTTCTTCTACCCTCTACGGCTGAGCTCGGGCATAATTTGCCAGTAGAGAGACCGCTGGCAGAGTACTCTATAGAGAACGAACAAGACATGGCAAATTTAAATAAAAACATATTAACTATACCCAAATCGGTAATTTGGAGTGAAAGACACTTAAACACCATATCGGCATTTGTAAATATCTTCAATGTGCAGGTACGGTTCTGTTACAGTTTTATAATAGATTAATTACAGAAGCACTTTAGATAATTATTAACAGTATATAATTGAAGTCAGAAATATTTGTTTTCTGTTTTATGTATTCTGCGCAAATAATTTAGCAGACGACAGGTCCAGGACCGGACTTTAATTGGATGTAACGAACAACTCAAAATATAATATCCCGATAATAGCAAACAATTCTGTACTAAACCATTTTTCTTACCGTATTATTCATTTTTATGGGAAATAGGTACCAAATTGATTTTATTTAGAATTCCGCGCAGCAAAATGCTTTGGAAGTGACACCCAACTGCCAAGCAACAAAATCTTGTAGACATTATCAATATACCTTGTAAATATCTGGTACACTTTTTTAATGGTAAGGATTTATTTCACTTACAAATATTAAGAAGCTCCGTTCAGATCTGAAAAACAATTGTCTGCAGCTCAGTTCCTTGTACCGTTTTCAGTCAATACAATAGGGTTAGTAACCTCTAAAATTCATAAAGTGAAATGTACGCCTGATTATCAGTTGGACTGACTACCTGTCTGTTATTTTACGTATTTTTCAATGTGCAGATGAGTCAATCTAATCGTAAAAATGATGCGGTGCTATAAAAATGCCTCTGATTTTGTATTTACTTTCGTGGAAATTAATAGTTATTTATGTACCAAGGGCATAAATAGATGTTTATGCCCTGAGGGCGACGTTTTACAAACCCAAGGGCCTCTGGCCTGAGGGTTTGTAAGTCGCCCGAGGGTATACACATCTATTTATGCCCGCGGTACATACATAACTTTATGTCATACTAGTTCGTTATTGCAATCCAATCTCAATACAAATCAGTATTTTAAAAAATCCGGTTTGAATTAATAACATTGCCATTTTATCATAGTAGACACCATCGTTGCTAGGTGAATGTTGACAAACGTAAATGTCATAAATTCACAATAATTTTTATATGTGTCAAAGTTAGAAGTCAACATGTACGAATATTTTGGAATTCCTGACGAAATTATTGAAAAAGCAAAGAAAGAAACTGAAAATCTGTTGCCAAAAAAGTCTAAAGAAGCTTACAACATGGAATACGAAAAATTATTAAATTGGATGCAAGAAAACTACGTAAAAGATGTTAATGAAACAGTGTTGCTTGGATACTTCGGCGATCTCGCCAAAACATTTTCTCAGAGTTTCCTGTGGTCCAAATATTCCGTGGTAAAGAAGACTTTAATAGTAAATAAAAATATTAACATTGCTAATTACTATAAGTTCGAAAGGCTACAAACCAAAGAAGTCTAAAATTCTGTCTAGAGAAGATGTTTTAAAATTTATTCATAAGGCACCGAACGAGACGTTTTTAATAAACAAATTTGCATTAATATTTGGAATATTTGGTGGATGTCGACGGCAAGAACTTGTGAACATATTAGTTACTCATGTAGAAGATGGAAAATCGGTTTTTGTGGTAAATGTACCAGAGACAAAGACCGATAAAAAACGCATTTTTACCATTATAGATGAGGGTGAAATGAACAGATTAAAGCTAATAAGAGATTATATGTCACTACGGCCACGTGATTGCTCAGAAAAAAGGCTTTTTCTGACCTATAGACAAGGTCGATGTACTGTACAGCCAGTAGGAAAAAACACGTTTGGAAAAATCCCGTCCATTATAGCGGAATATCTGGGTTTGAGTGATCCTGAGAAATATACAGGTCATTGTATGCGTCGAACGTCAGCAACTCTTCTTCTTCTTCTTCCGGGTCTGGCGTTTTGGTGCAGAAATTTGAAACTCAAACTATGAAACATGAATCGTTTGCTGCAGGCAACTTAACTATCACCGGATCATTTCAGAACTGCCAATTTTTTGTTAATTCGTCAAAATAATGTTCATCGAATATTTACATATATTACTATATTCTTTTTGTAATTTCATTAATAAAGTTTATTAAATAAGTTAACCAAAAAAGTATTTCTCTTTAGGCCCGCACGGGCTATAAAGTAAACTTTATGCCCGCACGGGCTATAAAGTAAACTTTATGCCCGCACGGGCATAAAGTACGACATTAGATAGTTGATAACTAAGTAATAAAAACACAATAATGAACTATTATGACATAAAACCAATTATATTAAAAAAAAAATAAAAACAAAAAATATTACATATCTTAAAAATTAAATTAACTTCCAGAGCACCAAAAATATCAGGTTTTACTTTCAGATCTGCAAATGAATGTTTTTCTTTCCTAAAAATCATTTATTGTTCAATCGTTAGGTCAATCTTAGAATCCACGATTTGGTGTCCTTCATATAATGAAGAAATTGACCTGCCTAAGAGGATCTATTCTTCAAATAAAACCAGTATATCATATTTGTGAATATAACTTTAAAATAATATTGGACATTCTGAACTCGAATACTTTAGCTCATAAAATAGAATTAGATTTTACACCTCCAAAAATTAAATAATCAATAGCAGTACTCGTATTAATACACCGGAATTGTTAAAGTAATAACTTTAAATACAAATTCAAAAAGAACAAGAAATACAAAATTTAAAATTACTTTTTATCACACTAACTATGAACAAAATAAATTTATAGGTAGAATGTTAGGATATGCAAATACATGTTATGTAGATTTAGATCTTTTTGATTTATACGATGCTTTCATTTCAGAACTAGCCAGTGGCACCACTTTAACATCCCCTATCCCTGATTTAAAATGTCAAATATTAACCCCTACCTTGTGATACATCAAATGAAAACCCAAGAAAAATGCAAATGAGTCATATAAACAACAATTAATTCTATCCATTTATTTTGCTGATAACAACAAATTTTGTGAAATAACATGAGACCATAACCAAAAAGACCTACGCCACTGTTGGATAAGTAAATGTCTAATTAGGAATCAATTAACTTACTTCTGAATAAATGTCACCTTTCTTGACATTTTCTGTCATTTTGTATCTTTGTTTCAAAAATTAGCCATTATTTGTAGCTGTAGCATCTTGAATTATTTTAAAATGGTGTATTTTCTGCAAGAATGAATAGGAATAATATTTAATAACGGTCATCAAAACAAGTGCGCTCAAGTAACAGCTCGAGTTTTTAATGAAAGGCATCCCGATAGAAATATAGGCCACCAGACCAACACAGAGTTAGTACGGAAATTTGGAGAAACTGGATCCGTTTGTAATAAAAAAATAACAATCCCAGAGTTCTCGACGAAGCTGCACAAATTGGAGTACTGGGTCATTTTGCTAAAGATCCTACTTATTCCATTCTAAAAGTATCAAAACTTACAAAAAAAATTGTAGTACTATCTATTGACTACAGTTTTATTGTTTCGGTTTCAATAAAATTTTGGATCTTATCATGAACGCACATTAAAGAGATCTGTAAAATTAGATAATTTTAACTATAAGCATTAAAAATATAATTACTTTGATTTTCGCTTTGTCGCTTTAATTTTTGTTACCTCAATTTTAAGAAGCATATAGTCCAGTGGTTCCCAATCTTTTTCGGTTTGCGGCTCCCTAAATAATCGGATTTTTTTTTCTGAGCGCTTAATACATCAGATACCCTGCTGTTGGTACCTGGGTACCAGGGGGTGAAGGGAAACGAAAAAGCTGACACCCTGGCAAAACAGAGAGCCCAATCTGCGTTTACTGGACCAGAACCGGTTTTTGGAGTCACTACAAGTGCCGCCAAAAAAATTATTTCGGACTGGGCGGACAGGAAAATACTCACGTACTGGTCCGATATACTAGCGTTAACTCACTCGAAGGCGTTCCTACCTAAACCCTCGAGAAAAACAACTAAGCAGATTCTAGAATGAAGCAGGAATGACCTGCGAATTCTAACGGAACTGCTTACATGACACTGGCGTCTAAGATACCACCTCGAAAGGATAGATCTGAATCATCAAACGGACTGTCGGTTTTGCTGAGTATAAGACGAAATTTCTGAACATATACTATGTTCATGCACCGGCCTGTGAAGAATAAGGTTCAACGTATTTGGTATTACCAACCTAGCACCTACTGATTTTAAGAAAATCTCACCCCATACAACCATGAACTTCGTGAAAAGGGCTGGATTGTGCAGTGAACTGTAACCTCTAGGGGTGGGTGGAGGGGCGACCTACGCCCCACTCACATAATACCTAACCTAACCTAACATTGCGCTTTTATAGACTTGGAAAAGGCCTATGACAGAGTGGTAAGGAGTAAATTGTGGTCTACATTGTCTATGTATGGGGTATGTGGTAGTTTAATACGAGCACTGAAATCACTTTACGAGGATTCCACTGCTTGTGTCAGGATAAACGGAGATTGCACGGACTGGTTTAACATCGAAAAAGGTGTAAGATAGGGATGTGTAGCTTCGCCATGACTGTTTAATTATATATAGACAATTGTTTAAAAGATCTGAAAGAGAGTGCGTATGGATTAAAAATGAATGATTTGATCGTCAAATGTCTTCTTTACGCCGATGATCAAGTCATATTAGCATCATCTGAAGAGAAGTTGCAGGCGATGGTTAATGTTATGCATGATGCCCTGAAAATCAAAGGGATAAAAATAAATGTGAGCAAAACGAAAGTAATGGTTTTTGAAAGAGAAGAAAGCATGACAAACTGTGGAGTTTCGATTGAGGGAGAAAGAGTGGAACAAGTAAATGAATTTGTGTACTTGGGTTCAAAGTTTACTAGAGATGGAAAGTATGACAGTGACATTGAGCGTAGGGTGTTGGCAGGAAAACAAATTAATGGGGCACTGCATAGCTTTATTAATAGCCAGAAAGTGTCAAAAATGGCACGTCTGGCAGTGCATAGAGGTGTGTTGGTTCCTACACTTATGTATTGTAGTGAATGTTGGGTTTGGCAGAAGAAGCATGAAAATAGGATAATGCTGCGGAGATGAGTAGTCTGAGAAATATGGTCGGAGTGACTCGGTTGGATAAAGTAAAGAATAGTTAGATAAGAGAACGCTGTGGTGTAAAAGAAGATGTGGTCACAAAGATAGATAAAGGAATGCTTAGATGGTTTGGACACGTAGAAAGGATGGATGAAGGAAGATTGACGAAACAAATTTATAAGGCGAGTGTGAATGGACAAATCGGTAGAGGTCGACCTCGGAGAACATATCTCGATCAGATCAACATTGTTTTGAAGAAAGGCCAGGTCAAGAGTACCAACAACCGAAGAGCATGTATGAGATCACTGATAAAAGTAGAGGAAGCAAAAGATGTTTGTAAGAACCGTAGCAAGTGGAAGGAAGTAGTCTCTGCCTTTATGTTTGTAGGTAACCCAACATCAGATTTTTTTCTAAATTTTTGACTTTCTTGAAAAATTGGGAAACTTTCTTTTTTAAAAGCGATTACCTACTAAAGCATGGGTGGGAAAGCCGTGCATACACGATTGTTGGCGCAAAAATTCGAGAATTGGAAATTCCAATAAAATTGCTGAATTGTTTAATTTTTAATTAACGGCTTACACTTTGGGAATCACTGATATAGACAATTTAGATTTTTTTATTTAACACTTGTGTATCTTCCTTCTTCATTTGCTGATTTTGTTTTGAAGTTTAGGTTCATGGTTCTGCACAATAATGAAGTGTTTCAGCAAGCGCAGCTCCCACCCTTAATATTATTTTACTCTTATTTAACTTTGTCAGTTTGAAATGCACAAATCGTTTTCGTACATCAAACAACCTATTTCGCCGATTTTCTACTACTCAAGTTCATCGACACCATATCGTAAACGAACGTAATAGAAACAAATCTTCAGTCTCTTCATTAAAGATGAACTCATTTCCTCGCGATTCTTCTTTCTTAAGAACGTTCATCGAGGACAGCTGTACACTGTAAAAAAAATGACTTTTATTTTTCATTAAAATTTTTAAAGAATCCTAGACTAGTAGTCGGAATATAATTTAATATTTTTAAATTGTTTTTAGTAGATTTTAAGTTTTATAGGTGTTTTAGTTAACATAAAACTCTCTTTTAAATTTCACGTCTTTACGAATGAAAATTGAAATGATTGGCAACTTTGTTTAATTATTTTTGTAGCTTCTAAGAGCTTAATACAGTAGAAAAAATTGACCTTTACCCTGACGTCATACCTACAAACCTCGCGAAATGAATCAATGAGTCAAAAATGGCTACTGTTACTTTGTCGTGTGCCTAAATATTTCCACTGTTTGTTTATCTTGTCAGTATAACTAAATATTGCTGTTAGTTAAAGTCAATTTAAATAATTTCATATTACTGTTTTAAAATAGTCGAAAATTTAGATAAGAGTCCTATAATATTTACTGTAATTATATTTTCTGCTACTAATACACAAAAAACTATTCTGTAACCATTAACAAAAGTAGAAATTTATATGAATCTTTCATTTAAATAATTGTATTTTAATTTAAAACAGCACATAATTTAGGGCTAACAAAAACAATTAGTTAGCTTAATAAAAAATATCAAATCGTTGGTAATAAAGGTATTCATACATTTATTATCATTCAGAAATTTACAATACAGTATTTTAGAAATCATCGTCAGACTCTGAAGAGTGTTTACATGCATGCATCTTTCTTACTTCTTGGTTGTTAACGTAATTCTTACTTTATAAATCTGCCATAAATAATGTTCCCGTTTCATGAAAGTTTAGCCACCATCTAAGAAGTAAGGTTGTTAAAAATATTTATTAAATGCAAAACAGAAAATTTTGTACTCACCGTAAAATAACAAATTAGAGGTTCTAAAAAAACCAATTTTATAGAATTTATCTGAATGACAGTTGTCATAAGAGGTCAAAATAAATTCTATTGAATGCAACCGATTAATCGTTATTGGCGCTATCTCTTTTTCAACATTTAGAGGTCATAATTAGAGATACAAAAAAATTATGTCATTGCTTGAAATACAAGTGTACATATTGTATGATGTGTTTCTACTGTCAGTAGAAAAGGATGAGGTATATAAAGTTTGTGTTTACTACTGTTCATTGTTAGTGGGAGAAAATGTAAAATTTAAAGACTATCGTAAAGAGAATTGTCATTGCTTTAAAAAGACATCTTATTCAACCTCCAATGCCATTTAAAATTTTTGGGATAATTCTTACCGTCGCTTGGGGTTGAAAGTAGTTGAGTCAAAAATACCGAAAAAGAGTGTCCCCCTTTTACATAAAATCGACGGGTCTGAGCGTTTTTCTAAAATGTTGACGAGGTTCCTGCAGCAAATGGCTCTGTTTTGTTTTCGGTTGACCACCCATATAATAACACCACAGTGTTACAAATGACACCAATAGGTACCGTTACATTTGACACCACTGTGATAGCAGTGATACCATTTTTGTTAAAATTCTTTCGTAATTACTATTTTCGAATGCACAACTACGATAATTTTTCTTTAATATGTATATGATGCTGTATTAAATTATCTATCTGTTGTAATATTTTTATGTATTTAGAAGTATTTAGAAGTACAGAAAGCTGGAGAATACTAAAAAACATGAGGAAAGATAATACCAAGGACATAATCTCACCAATAACAGCACAAAATTGGCAACAATACTTCGAAAAAATGTTAACTGAAGACAGAGAAGAATTTAAGAACACAGAATATATGAATGATAGAATTAATACGCAAGGATCCCCTATTAGAATTAATACAAAAGAAGTGAAGGAAGTATGTAAATCTTTAAAAAATAACAAAGCCCCGGGTCCAGGAAATATTGTAGGAGAATTATTTAAATACGGAACAGATAAATTATATAAAATGCTGCAAGATCTATTTCAAAGGTGTATTAATCAGTCCGAAGTCCCAGAAGAATGGAAAATATCACATATGTCAACAATACACAAAAAGGGGGACAAAAGCAAATGCGACAATTATCGAGGAATTGCCGTATCAAACACAATCAGTAGAATATATGGCAAGATCTTAAAAAACAGAATCGAAAGGGAATACACGGAAATGGAAGCAGAAGAGCAAGCCGGATTTAGAGCGGGAAGATCAACGATTGACCATCTGTTCTCACTAACACAAATTATAGAAAAAAAACTAGCATTCAATCAAGAGATCCATATACTGTACGTTGACCTAAAGAAAGCATACGACAGCGTACCCTTAATTAAACTTTGGGAAACTCTGGAAACTTCCAACATTAATATTGAACTGATAAAAGGAGTAAAGTCATTATACAATAAAACCAAATCAAGAATTAAAGTTGGACAAAACCTAACAACAGGGTTTAATATCACAAAAGGGCTGAAACAAGGGTGTTGCTTGTCACCAACATTATTTAAAATATATTTGGAACGGGCACTAGCGAATTGGAAACGGAAATGCCAAAACATGGGCATACCTTTAGATGAGGACACAACATTATACACACTCTCATTCGCAGACGATCAAATTATAGTCGGCCAAGACATAGACGACACAGAGTATATGACACGAAAACTTATAGAAGAATATAAAATTTGGGGACTAGAGGTTAATGTAGAAAAAACGGAATATATGTGTATTGGGGGAGTGCAACAGGACTTACAATTATCAAATGGACAAAAAATCAAACACACGTCAGCTTACAATTACTTAGGAATGAGAATATCAAAGGATGGGACACTCGAAGAAGCAATATTGGACAGAAATATGAAAGGAAGAAGAGCAATATCAATGTTAAACGAAGTACTGTGGGATAGAACAATAAGCAACAACAACAAAAAAAGAATTTACGACACGATAGTGAAGAGCATAATAATGTACGGTTGCGAAGTATGGCCTTTGAAAGAAAAGATCGAAAGAAAAATTAGAGCCACAGAAATGGATTACTGGAGACGAGCAGCGGGGAAATCAAGACTAGAAAGAGTTACAAATGAGAGGATAAAACAAATAATGGGAGTACAGCACGACATCACAGACGAAATAAGAACTAAACAGTTGATATGGTACGGGCATGTTCAAAGAATGCCACCAGACAGAATCCCAAAGAAAATATTACAGTGGAACCCCAGAGGAAGAAGAAGAAGAGGAAGACCACGAAAGAGCTGGAGAGAAGGCATACAAAAAGAGATGGAAGAGAGAGATCTGAGAGAGGACATGTGGACGAATAGAGAGGAATGGAGATTAGGAATCGCAAGACGCCGACGCACGTTTTAACGCGATATATATATATATATATATATATATATATATATATATATATAGAATAAAATGCATACAAATAAATCTCAAAATTGTTACTTTTAATACCACCCTTCCCTACTCAGTACCATGCTACCCACTAACAACAAACAAAACAAACAAACGGCCGATTTTTTGCCGAATATCATTTTTTTGGTCGAAGATGGTCGAAGTCGAAGGTTATCACTCAATAAGGCAACCCAAAATTATGTAACACATTTCAAAAGATTCATCGGTTTCATTACCAAAATATATTTAAAATGAATGCAATGGATTATTTTTTAAATTGGCTCAATTTAAATACTGACATGGTATTTTTATACACCCGGTTTGTTTTTGGCAATCTGCAATAAGATTGGCAGATTTTAACAGTGTACGGGGCCGACGACCTAAGCGCGCGAAGAAACAAGAAGCATAAGAAGTTGCACACGTGAAGAAGTGCAAGGAACAGCGCTAGTAGACTGGCAATTGGAACTAGACCACTGGAACATAGAGTGGCTGACGTCACAGTTACATGTTACCTAGATTGGAATCGAGGCGGTCATCGAACTGTTCGCAGAAATCGAGATTCTAGAGAAGAAGAAGAAAAAGATGAAGAAGATTTCACCCCGACCTTGTGTTATATCCTTCTTGAAGAAAGATTAACAACAATGTAAACTTTGATTCGTTGTAGAGATAATTTAGTATCTACAAGATTTAATTCATTTATAAATTATTCGATACAGAGTATAAATTTAAATTCATTTTTCATTTAAATAAAATTAATAAAAAAATTGCAAACTTTAGTTAATAATTATTAAAAAGTCTTTTTTAATACGTCTCCACATTTTCTATAGCCAACGGCTGGACCGATTTTAATGAAATTTTTAGCCAATCTTTAGATAAGCCCGGCGAATGATCGTGTCAAGTTTGGTATCAACCTCGCATTTTCAATTTTTTTTCTATAGCCACCGAGTGTTAATTTTTATTATTATTGAACGTGAATTTAACTTATTTAATTAATTTGTCAAATTTAAAAATAATAATTATTATTATAATTTAGTTTTTTTGGGGTGTTTTTGGATCTTTTCTAATACGTCCCCGCATTTTCAAAGTTCTTCGCCAGGTATTGTTGATGTTAGGTTAGAACGTTAGGTTAGGTTAGGCTAATAATAATCGGTATTAATTGAAAAAGTAAAAGTAAAAAAATTAGCCTAACCTAAGCTAACACCAACAGTACCTAAAAATATCGTTACAAGAAAAGATCCAAAATTGTAACGATACATAGAATACGTGATAATATCTATGGTCACGTATGGTTCAGTAGTCTGGTGGACCAAATGGTTACAACAGACAGCTAGAGCAAAGCTCTTGCTGGCCTTCAGCGGCTGGCATGCCTGGCCATAACTGGATCTATGTCCAGCACATCAACGACAGCGATGGAACACCTCCTAAATATTCTTCCCCTAGATATTCTCTTAGAGAGGGAGGCCAGGATAGTCTCCTACAGATTCTTGTCTTTGAAAAGGCAAATTAGTGGTGAGCAACTCGGGAATCACTCCGGGATACTGAGTGAAACAAAAAACCACCAAATTCTCGGGCTGGTTCCTGACATGCTAGCCACAAAAATACAAGTAGAAAAGTCGTTCAAAGTCCTCTTTCCGAAGAGAAACGAATGGGTAAGGGGAGAAATCCTCCTGCCAGACTGAATACGTAATGTACACAGATGGCTCAAAAACCCCAGATGGGGTGATACAAGTGATCAAATGATAGAATATTTGTTGTTCACACCTCGATCCGATATTTTGTCATTGACAGCGCCATCTCGTGTTACGTGATTTTTCCCTATTGTTGCAATGATACTTAGTTTGTCAAAATTTATAAAGCGTACCTTTATTAATTTATGACATCTGGACGCCTACTACATTAGGTAAAATTTTAAATTTACTTAGTATAAAACTCGATCCCATAGTATCCCTATTTTTTCTCATATCTTCGCTTAGGAAATAGATATTGAAATACGGTTTTTACTATTTTTTTTAAAATTCCAAGCTCTTTTAATTAAATGTTTAAAAAATATAGTATCGCATTTGCAGATTTCCAAAAAATATTGAAAACAAAACAAATATTCAATCAACGCCACCTAGCGATCGTTTAAACCCTCGAAATAAAACAATGATATTATATTTTATTAGACATTGAATTTTTTTTTAAATGATACTAAGTTTGTTAAAATCCATGAAGCGAAACAAAAGTTATAACTGTTTTATTGAGTCAGCTTTCCCACTCACCCCTACCCCAGTTACTTTACGAGATAGAGGAAAAGTACTACAGCAAACTTACGTAAAATGATCTAAAGATTACGAATATTTAAATTTTGTAGTACTATTACTGTGCATTTATTATAGAAAAATGATTTTTTTGTGTTATTATAGTGAACTACGTCCTCTAGCGGTGGAGTAGGAAACAAATATTTCCAGCAGTTTCTTGTATGCGAATTTGTACCACAGATTTTTTTTCCAAGTTGTACAATTAATAGTTTCTGAGATACAGCGGGTTACCTCTTTTACATTTTACAGTTGCAATAACCGTATGAATACCGATTACTTATTCAATAAGTGGTAGTATAAGACATCCCGAGCAAGCAAAATATATTTTTTTTGTTTTACAAGAGGAAAATCTTTTATAGACACTCAGCGCTTCCACTGCTCTGAGAAGAGCGCGTTTCCGCGCTGAATAGTGTGGGACTCATTGAACGCTCGTTCAACGTTACCCACTAAAAAACTCTTGAGTATGGTTTTTTGGGTTATTGTCTCTTGGTAGGAGACAATCTTACCCCTTATTTGGTGTTATATTTAAAGTGTTGTTTATGTATATGGTTTTCAGTTTAGACTTGGGAGTTTTATTGGATGGGGGAGAGAGATGAAATATCAAACAATACTACTTTTGAGATTTTTGTGTCTGCCACTTTGATGACCTGGTATATAGTCAAAATTAGATTTTATAAGTGCATTTGGATGGGAATTTTCTTTTTCAAAAAATATTTTATGGCGATGTTTTATGTATTCGGTGATCGCCTCGACTTTGAGATCTTTATGTAAATCTGAACTTCGAATGTACCAGGAGGCGTTTGTTATACGTTTTAGAATTTTATTTTGGAATTTTTTAAGTTTCAATCTTGTGGTTTTTGCTGTTTGACAAAAAAAAATGCAGCCATAAAGAAGTTGTGGACGTATAATTTGTTTATAGATAATGACTTTGTTTTTTAGATTTAATTTGCTTCTGTAATACAGAAGATTTCGGAGTCTGCCAGACGTTTAATTACAGCGGGTTATTTGCGTGTTTATATGGGAGTGCCATGAGAGTTTTCTGTCTAAATCTATACCTAAGTATTTGACTTTATTTGTATAAATAATATCTCTATTTTGAACCTTTATTTGGGGCATATTCGGGTTTCTTCTACGAGAAAAGAGAATAGCTTGTGTTTTTCGATATATATATATATATATATATATATATATATATATATATATATATATATATATATATATATATATATATATATTCATCGGTTTACAGCGTTCTCCGTCGCTTTCCGACACCTAACCGCCACAGATCTGTCACCACACATATTATCTGTTAGCTCTCTCCTTTCAATTTCTTTATTGATGCCTTCTCTTCAGATTTTTCTGGGTCTTCCCCTTTTTCTTCTTCCCCGTGGTGACCATTCTAGAATCTGTTTTGGTAATCATTCCTCGGTCATGCGTTGTACGTGGCCATACCAAATTAGCTGTTTTGTTCTAATATCATCTACTAAGGTGTGTTTTACATCCATTATTTGTCTAATTCTTTCATTTGTCACCTTCTCCAGTCTCGATCTTTCAGCTGACCTTCTCCAAAAATCCATCTCTGTAGCTGTAAGTATCTTTTTTGTTTTCTTTTGAGATGCGCTGGTCCCAAAGAATACCATTAAGCATAGATATTGCTTGTCTGCCCTGCTTTTTTTCAATATTGATGTTAATTTAAATAATACCAAAAAACATTTCGACACATTTAAACAATGCTATTAATGCGGCTAATTTACCAAAATATAAATCAGTTCTTAGAGCTGCTTCACCCTTTTGGTCCCTTAACCTAATTTAAAAGAAACATTTATCCCGAATCGATTCTTCAGCTGGTGTATTCGAACAATCTGTGGCTGTTTCCACCTGCCGGACCCTTTTCAATATCGCCCAACCCTAATGATTGCCGCATCGTCTTTAGCTCTTTTTGGTACATCAAGAAAGGGTTTAAATTTTTTTATGGCAATGCCCATTAGGAAGTGGGTGAACGGACCGTTAGGTTGATACGTGAAAGTCAGTGTCGTGGAAAGATGGGTGAACGTTTAAAATATTGTTTAACAGTTAAATTCTAGTAGGTAAATTAAGAGTTTATAAAGGGATGTAGACAGTTTTAATTTGTTAATGCTGATCTTGGGTTAGAAAAAATGTTAATGACTCAACAGTATAAAAACTCGAGTATTAATGGAAATTCTATTTGCCCAATTCGTCATCTGTTAAAGATATTTTTGAAAATAATCCACAACCGAATATTTAAACTTTGTGAAATACAGATATCTCAGTCCCAATTCGGCTTCAGAAGTGCCGTAGGAACCAGGGAAGCTCTTTTTTTAGTCCAAGTATTATTTCAGCGATGCAGGGATGTCAACTGTGATGTGTATGCATGTTTTATCGATTACTCAAAAGCGTTTGACCGAGTACGACACAACAAAATGATGGAAGTCTTGAAGAAAACTGACCTGGATGAAAAAGATATCAAGATCATCCTAAGTCTATACTGGAACCAGGTGTCTTGTATCAGGATAGTCAGAGACAGAACATCATAAAGTCACATTTAGTTTTAAATTGTTAATTTTTAAAGATCTTCTATACTTGGAAAATTATTCACCTTTTGTATGGTAGTGTTCAGGAATGAATCAGTATAAATGAATGTATAAATTCACAACTCACGAAAAGATTAACATCATTAAGATATATGTACCTATGACCCACCACTCTGACTTCTAGCCAAGAATTCGACTATACCTCTTAATGAAAAGACCTTATCCATACATCTCCTTCCTCTTATAAATCCTGCTTACACATCCCATTCATACTGTTCAACGCTTCCACAATTTCTGTCATAATAATTTCACTTTTATTGCAACTTTCATGTCTCCGAATGCTTGGGTATCCTCTTTCTCAAATAAACTTTTAAAGTATTATTTCCATCTCTTTAAAACGTATTCCTCTCCTTTTACCATACTACCATCTTGGTTTTTAATTTTTTTCAGTTGCGAAGTAGTATTTTTACCTCTGGACTTCCAGAAGAGTTTAATGTTGTTGCCACGTCTTTTTCGTTCTCTATAGAGTACTCTGCCAGCGGTCTCTCTACTGGCAAATTATGCCCGAGCTCAGCCGTAGAGGGTAGAAGAAAACAAAAGAAAATAAAAGTGAGCCGCGCCACCGACTTAGACGGTTCAAGCCGGAAACCACTAGGTCTTATAGGCACTAGCAGAGCCACACGATAAACAACTAAGATTATGGTGAACCAAATAAATAAAATTATAGCAAAAATATATTGGATACTTTACTCACACAATAAATCAAAGTACACAGCTCAATAATAAACTTATAACAAATATAATCAAAATCAACAGCTAACAATAAATCAGAGTACTCAGTTTTGGCATATATCTAATGCAATAAATAGTTTCCAACAATGTACTATATTAATAAACTAAAACAAAACTTAATCGTGGTGTCAAAATAAGTCACGGCGTTATATATTTAAAAATAAATCACTTATAACCTTTGGGTATACGAATTCACTACTCCTGTGGCCGGTTTGATTATGGAACGGCACCTGCTAATTAACAATGGCTTCCCTCAAATAAATCCCGCATGCGGTTATTTTAACTCGACACCAAAATCCAAAATATCAACAACAAAGGTAAGATAGAATGGTCAAGTTAAAAATTAAATGGTTTTTCTTTAAAATCCAATTAAGATGGCCCAAATACAGCCAGATATGAAAGAAAACCGTAGAGGCTCCGCACACTTGTTAATATCACAACGTCCCAAAAACTCTCCCCACACCACTCCCAAGACTGCCACCAAACGACTGCCACTAAACGACTGACACTCTTCCCAAGCCGGATATCAAGAAATGACACGGAAATAATCGCGCTCGTCCGTGTTGATAGCCAGCCCCATCCACACAGAAATGCAAACCAAACAATAATATAACCGACAACACACAACAATCGAGGCCAAAAACCAAAGCAAAATCTAATAACAAAAACCCCCACTCAATCTCCAACGATTAACAAAAATGCCACAGCCATTAACAATCGAATCCTATCACAACAAGGTATGCAACACTATTTACAACGAATGATATATTTAAGTTACAACAAAATACGGTATGCAACCCTATTTACGAGTACCTGAGAAATACAAAACTATCAGAGACCCAATTATAATGGAACTGTAGAAGGGAAAAAAAAAATAGGCACGTTACATTATTCTGGATATCGTCAGATAACCTTCGATCAAATTCATCTTTATCACTCTCCTTCTTTTTTGCCACAACCTCTTTCCCACACCTTTTATACTCATTCTTTGTTTACATTCTAAATTGTTGCCTTTTGCGTTAAAAATTGGCTTTTGTAGCCAGCCAATCCAGCCAGGCTTTCTTCTTCTTTGACACTGCTTTTTGAACCTCTACGCACATTTTCTGTAACTTGCATCCTTAACCTTCTTTTACTTACACCACACACTTCAAAACAATATCCATGATTCCTTCCTTGAATGGCTTCCACAATTCTTCAACCTCACATGCTTCATCTAAACTGTCAAATTTCTCGATCAATTTACTAACGAGCTCCTCTTTTATACCTTCTTGCAAATTTTCAAGTTTTATACGCTCTGGTACACCTCTTGATTCCTGCACATGATGCCACCACCACCAATAATAATAATAATATTTATAATATATTACTCTTGTTTACTTAGACAATACACATGTAGAAATTTAATAAACAGCAATAAAAAAAATACGGAAGAAATGCACAAAAATACGATCCTTCTTGTACCACAGATAAATGAACTAAAACCAAACAATAGTTTTAACAAAAGAAATTGTAAAAAGTTTTCAAGATAAAAATCACATTGACACTAATCCGCTAAAAGAGATTTTAACAAATGGTTTTTTTCAATTTTAATAATTACTTTTTCGAACAAGTTTGCTGTATAACAATACGATAAAGCTCTCTGCAAATCACCTGCTGCTTCTCTTTTATTTCTTCGGCTACTGTGCTAAGATCCTTAATCGCCCGATTCCATTATCGTATGCACGTCCATGACTAATATAGTTAAAGACGCAGGTCCTTCTAAGAGATCCTTAAAATATGTAGGTCAATTTATAGGCCAAACGCCATCTGTTCGTAACTTGTGGCACGGATTTGATGTGTATTTATAAAAAATAAAAAATAGGATGTTATCCGAACCGTTAGGTCGCGGCAGATGAAGAAATAATTAGAGACCGTCCAAAATAATGAGCATCGAAGAGGACGAGGGTATTTTTTAAATTTTCTGGCACATAAATCTATTTTGATGTATAAAATAAATTGACAATACAAAGAAATGAACGAATCAATGTTTCAATACTTTTTCGTATGTTTTGTCATTAAATAAATTACCCATTTCTAAGTAATAATTAATATTTATTATTATAGAAAGGCAGCAATAATTTAATCAGTACGTAATTATTTTCAATCTAGAATTCGTCGCCATATTTCTCTTGGACGTCCTCGTTTTTTTTTTTTGGCACTCGGAGATCCATATCCATTCAGCCAGTATCTAAGACTACGATGAGTAGGTTAGGTTAGGTTTTATGTGAGTGGGGCGTGGTCGCCCCTCCACCGCGACCCTTAGTAGGTCTATTGTGGCTCACCCCTAGAGGCTACAGTTCACCGTACAATCCGGCCCTTCTTACGAAGTTCATGGTTGTATAGGGTGAGATTTTTTTAAAATCGGTAGGTTCTAGGTTAGTGTAACCAAATATGTTGAACCTTATTCTTCCCAGGCCGGGGCATGAACATAGTATATGTTCAGCAGTTTCGTCTTCCACGCAGCAGAACCGACAGTCCGTTTGTTGGTTCAGATCTATCTTTCTGAGGTGGTATCTCAGACGACAGTGTCCCGTAAGCAGTCCTGTTAGAATACGCAGGTCATTTCTGCTCCATTCTAGGATCTGCTTAGTTGTGTTTCTCGAGGGTTGTAACGGTAAAAACGCCTTCGAGTGGGTTAGCCCTGGTAAGTCGGACCAGTACGTGAGTATTTTCCTCTCCGCCCAGTCCGAAATAATTGTTTTGGCGGCACTTGTGGTGACTATCAGATCAGGTGGGCCTCGGTAAGGAAGGATATGGGGTTCAATTAGAACTAAAACAAGACTAAGTGCACTATAACTTCAACTTACATAAACATACGAAAGATATAAACGAGTCATATACGGTTTTATTGTTCAACAGGAGTAAATGTGATAAGTTTACGGGCAGTCCAACTCGGTTGCGCAGTAGTTCACTAAAAAGTTTATGTGTTTGTTGACGGTATTTGTTGCAGTTGAAAAATATGTGGTCTAAATCAGCCACTTCTAAACAGATGTCACAAAGATTTGACTCTTTAAGGCCTATCTTGTTAATATGCAAGGTCGTCCACGTTCCTGAATAATAATAAAATATTTTTGACAAAGTTTACGTAAACCACAACCTATTTTTCTACAGCTCTTTCGTTTCAAAATCAGAAAGTCCAAATATCTTTTGATTTTGCGTACATGTAAGAAAGACAAAATACACGTCGAGTTTTAAATCAAGGTGGAGGTTTAAGAATGTTATTCTGCTGTGGTACCCCATTAAATTCCAAATAGCAACCTCTACCTTGTGATACATCAAATGAAAACACAAGAAAAATGCAAATCAGCCATATAAAAAATAATTTAAAATTTTTTTGACAGTTCTAACAACCATTCAAATTTTGTCATTTTGTGTCATATTATGTAACAATTTCACCCAATCATGTCAACATTACACTGATAATTGCATTCAGTGCAATCCATCACTGTGACTTTTTCACTTATCTTAAAATATTCACATAATCTTACCAATCGCAAACCAAAGACAACTCGTATTATCGCAAAAACACCGGCTGTCTCTCAATTCTGATTGGAGTGTCAGCTTCGGTATTTTCAACGACGTAACCATAGCAACACAAAGTTTGGCAGTTCTATCAATATTAATTGTACCTGAATGTGTCAAAATGAGTCGCTTCGGTGCAAATTCAAAATTCAAAACATAGATGAGAACGTACCTGTGTCTACAAAAAAATCAAAATGTTATATATGGAAACAATTTATAACATTCTGTGTCGATCGCGACTACAATTTAGACGCATAAGATACCACCGAACGACTGGCATTCATTCTGAAAGACTGGGCATTTAATATGAGGAAAATTGACGGAAGTGATAACAAGTAAAGTGTTATTAAAACTATATGGAACACTACTGCAAAATTATTGCAAGAAAAATATTTTAGCGAGGGATATTGATCCATTCAGAAGTATAATTTTTAAAGAAGCAAGGGCGGCTCGTGACAGTAAGAGGAAATTATTGCAAGCTGTACCTGAGAAATAGAAAGTAAGTTCTGTCGCTATGACTTCTGACGAATATAAAAATATGTGCCTACAATGGGATGAGGATACGCCAGAAGGCCTCCAGAAAAAGTTTTTTCACATAGCAACAGTAGAACTTGCTTGGAGAGGTAACGAAGCAGCTTTTTCTATGTTACATTTTTTCAAAGAAGAAACAAACAACAAAGGGTGTTTGACTAATAGAATTGCATATAATCCCATATTCTTCAAAACTCATCAAGGTGGCAATAATAGTTGTGAAGATAATAAATGGCTCACTCAGATCTCGAGCAATCCCGAAATGTGTCCTGTGAGATTATATTGGAAACTGATATCAAAAAGGGGAAATATTGCAATTGACAGACTGTTCCTGTCTGCGAATGGCAAGTGGAATAGAAATAATAAAAACAGTTGGTACAAAAATTCTCCTGTGGGTACTAACACACTGTCAAAATGGACAAAACTGTCTGCAGAAAAGATAGGATTAGATACTAAAACCAGTCAAATTAACAAATCATTCTAATCTTGCAACTGCAGTTAGTCAGTTACTACAATCTGGCGTTGGTGAACAACGGGTAATAAAAATAACCGGACATGGAAGTTCCAACTCTATAAAACCGTATTTACAGCTTAGTGAGAAACATCATCAGAACATATTGAATACCTTCCGAAATACTGGAAGTACATCAAGTAATGAGTCCAACAATAGAATGTGTCCAAATAACGGTCAAGCCATTCAAAATTTCTATAATTGTACTATATATAATAATTATAGTTGAGTGTATGTTGATTATTGTTCAAGTATTAAAATAAAATAATGATACATATTAAAAAAGGTTTCGTGTTGGAATAATTATTCAGAATTAGGCATGGTAATACATATCATTAAAGATTATAAACATTTGCTTATGATTGTAATGAATTTTTCATATTTATAATAAAGGAATTGGTTTCGTGAAATAGTCTTGCAAAATACCACTCTGTTCTGAATATATTCTCATAATTCTGTCTCTTATTACTCACTCAATTATTTTGCCGTACAGCAATACCATATTGCTTAGCAACACAATTTCGTGAGCAACAAACCGACAATTATCGCGAATATTCAGAACATCGTGGTATTACTTATGACAACACGATTGAGTTTGACAACTTCATTCCAAATAAATTTCAAAATGTCACGTTTTGGCAATGCGAATATTCAAAGTATAAATGCACTAATCAAAGAAAAAATTCCCAGAAATATAACCTACAGTCACAAATATATTTGGGGAATATTTATGGAATTTTGCTGCGAGCGAGAATATGAATTAAATGAACATAGAAGCTTAGAAGATTTGGCGTTGATACTAAAAGATTGGGCGGTCAATATGAGAAAGAAAGACGGGACCGAATTTAAAGAAGCAACGGTGAAGACAATGTGAAGCGTTTCGTGCAAACTTTTGCAAGAAAAGTACTATAATGACTAATATTATAATTGACCCGTTTAACAATACAGTATTTAAACCAGCCCGTGATGCAATCATGAAGAAACTACAAGCAAATCCATGTAAATGTAAGTCCAGTTCAGTTTCGTTAAATTTGTCTTAACAAAATAATATTGCTATGGGATGCAAATACTCCTGAAGGTCTTATTCGTAAATTTTAGGAGGAGAGGCAGTTGCTTGCCTGGTGGATTTTTTTTCATATCAAGAAAAATAATGATGACTCTTTAACAAATCGCTGCTAACATCGCAAAGTCATCAAGCCAGAGGCTAGGTTTTCTGTGGAAAGCCAGAAAGTTTTTTACTCCTGATCAACTGTTGACGACGTACAAGGCTCAAATCCGACCTCTACTGAAGTATTGCTCGCATATTTGGGGTTCAGCACCAAGGCATTCTCTTCGTCTTCTAGATTCCATTCAGAAAAGAGCCATTCGCTCGATAAACAGCTCAACTCCCACAGATACCCTTCACCCTCTAGAACATAGAAGAAGAGTTGCAGACCAGTCATTGCTCTACAGATATTTCCATGGCAGATGCTCCAGAGAAATAAAAACTCTTGTACCACCATTGGCCACATTCGGCCGAAGAACTCGGCACGCTAATCAGTCTCACCCATTTACTCTCAAAGATGACACTACAAGGACCAATCTTCATCAAGAATCCTTCTTTTACAGGGCTGCTACGGAATGGAATAAGCTTCCAAAATCAGTTTTTCCAGAGAACTATGACCTGCAACTTTTTAAAAAGCGTGTCCACAATCATTTCCTTTCTATAATCCCTTCCCCTTCTAATATTCGCAGTGCGGGCCGTCCGCGGCCCACACGATAGGTCTACCCTTTTTGCGAGTATTTTCATAATAAAAAAAAAAAAATCGCATTAAATACAATCCGGTGTTCGGTAAAACGTGCCAAGGTGGTTCTAAAATCTGTATAAGTGGTAAATGGTTGGTTTCAAATAGTGAAAGACAAAGCTGCCCTGCACGTCTTTTTCATAAACGGATATCAAAACGAGGCGACAATTTTACCTCATCACGACTGTTCTTAAAACCAAATCCACACTAAAAAAATGAAACTGACAAATAGTTCGATAATGTACCTGTTGGTATAAATACAATAAATGTATGGACTAAATCTGCTGATGAAGCAATTGGCGTGAATGTAAAGGACAAAAAAAAACAAATCACTCAAATAGATCAACTGCTGTTAGTCATCATCATCATCAAAGGCTTCACAACCCTGGGTGGGTTTTTGCCGACTCAACCACACGTCTCCATCTTTTCCTATCTAGCATCCGATCGGGTCCATCTTCGATATTCATGGCTTTTAGGTCCTTTGCAATATTATCTCTCCACCTGAGGCGGGGTCGACCTAATGGGCGTTTTCCCCCCGGGACCTCCTCCCACACCAGGTTTACTATTCTATCATCCGGCATTCTTTTAACGTGTCCTGCCCACTGTAGTCTCCTGGCCTTTATGTCGTTTATTATGTTGGTATCAGTGTAGAGTTCTTTGAGTTCTTGGTTGGTTTTTATTCTATATTGTCCTGTATTTTCGTCTCTATTTGGGCCGAATATTTTTCTTAGCAATTTCCTTTCAAAGACCTTAAGTCGTTCTTCGTTTGCAACCGTTAGAGTCCAGGTCTCACATCCATACATTACGACAGGCCTTATAATTGTTTTGTATATGTTCAGCTTAGTTTTCCTGGTAAGTATTCTAGATTTAATTAGGTCTTGAAGAGCAAAAAGGCATCTGTTTGCAGCCTGTATCCTGTTATTTATCTCTTCTGTGATGTCGTTGTTTTCGCTAATACTTGTACCCAGATATTTAAATTGTCTTGTCCGCTCAAAGTTGTAGTCTTCGATAGAAAAGTTTTGTCCTACTCTATCTCGGTTCCGATTTTTTCTGCTGAGGTACATATACTTGGTCTTGTCTTCGTTTATCTTGAGGCCTATCTTCTCTGCTTCCTTTTCAAACTTTATGAAGGTGTCTTTGAGGTCAATCCTGCTATTGCCAAGCACATCGACATCGTCTGCGAAAGCCAGGAGCAGGTTGGGTCCTCCTTTGTGAAAGGTGGCAGCTGGCTTCTCAATTTTGGAGTTCCTAATTACATATTCCAATGCTATGTTAAAGAGTTGAGGTGAGAGGGCGTCCCCTTGCTTGAGACCATCATTGATATTGAAGGGGTCGGAGAGACTCTGTCCCACTCTTACTTTACATCGCTTACCCTCCATGCATACTTTCATCATCGATATAAGTTTTTTTTGGAATCCAAGTTCTTGCATTGCTTTCCACAGCTTTGATCTGCATACTCTGTCGAATGCCTGCTTAAAGTCAATAAACAATTGGTGGAGTTCTCTGTCGAATTCCCAGCATTTCTCCATTATTTGTCTGATGGTGAAAATCTGATCTACGGTGGACCTATTTGGTCTAAAACCACATTGGTATTCCCCCATAATCTCTTCGGTATATGGTTTCATTCTCTCCAGTAGGATATTGGAGAGTACCTTATAACATGTATTGAGAAGAGTTATTCCACGATAGTTTGTGCATTTCTTTCTGTCTCCTTTTTTATGAATAGGGACGATTATCCCTTCCTTCCAATCGTCGGGTAGGGCCTCTGTCTTTCAGATGGTTTGTATAAGCTTGTGTATGGCCTTGTGGAGTGTTTCTCCGCCAGATTTTATGCATTCGGCAGGTATGCCGTCGCTGCCTGGAGATTTGTTATTTTTCAGTTTTTTTATTGCATTCAGTGTTTCTTCGTACGACGGTGGCTGTGTTTCTATTTCGGCTGTTGGTATATTTGTTGGTGGCGTAATTGTATTTTCCTCCTCATTTAGCAGTTCAAAGAAGTATTTCCGTTGGTTATGAGTTCTCCATTATTTTTTATGAGAAAATTTTCCTCTCTGGGTTGGTGTCCGGCTTTCTGTTTCGAGATTTGGCTAAAATATTCTTTTGTTCTGTTATTCTGTCTATTCTCTTCTATTCCTCTTATTATTGCCAGTTGGTATTCTCTCTTTTTCCGTTTCACCATTCTGCGTGTTGTTGTTCTTTGGTGTCTATATTCTTCTATATTAGATGCTGTTGGATGTTGTAGCATTTTTTTCCTAGCCAGGTTCCGCGCTTCAAGTGTCCTGTTGCAGTCCTCATCGAACCACTTCCGTCGCTGGCTTTTCTTTTTGCCAAGTACCTGTTTTGATACGGTGACTATTGCATCTTTAATGTTAGTCCATAGTTCCTCTATGCTGTTTTCGTCTTGAGGCTCCTTTATTTGTTCTTGGTACCTTTCTTGTGTCTCCTCTGTTTTTAGTTTTCCCGTCTCCCAAGTTGTTCTGGTCCCCTTCTTAGGCGTTGGACAGGTGAAGATTCTAATTCTAATCTTTGTCCTTACTAGGAAGTGGCCCGTATCTGCGTCTGCTCCTCTTAGGCTTCTGACGTCCTGGCAGTTACTACCATGTCTCCTATCTATTATGACGTGGTCGATTTGGTTTCTTGTGACTCCGTCATTTGAAATCCAGGTCTCTTTGTGGATGTTTTTATGTTCGAACATGGTTGATTTTACTAGGAGGTTTTGGGACGTAGCCAGGTCAATAAGCCTGGTTCCGTTGTCGTTGCTAGTGTCATGCAGGCTATGTTTGCCTATGGTTGTTTGATAGACTTCTTCTTTGCCGACTTTGGCATTAAAGTCACCCAAAATAATTAGCATATCGTATTTGGGTATACTCAGGATAAGATTTTCTAGTTCGTCGTAGAAGGTTTCCTTTATTTCCTCGTCTTTCTCTTCAGTCCGGGCGTGGGCTGAGACCACCGAGTAGTTATACCATTCTCCTTTCAGTCTCATGTAGCAGAGACGTTCGTTTATTGGTTTAAACTCCATGATTGTTTTTGCTATGGGTTCTCTTACTATGAAACCTGTCCCAAATTGGTGTCGTCCTTGTTCATTTCCGCTATACAGTATTATCGAGTTTCCCACTCTTTGCGTTCCGTTCCCTGGCCACCTGATTTCTTGAACGGCTGTTATGTCCATATTTTGTTTTTCCAGTTCTTTGGTGGCATGTAAAGAGGCTCCAGGTCTATAAACGCTAAGTAAGTTCCATGTTCCGAAATTCATTGTCCTTTTTCGTCGCGTGTTTCGTCTTGAGAGGTCTGTCCGGGTCCGAGGCGTGTGTTTCGTTGTCGTAACTATGGTTTTTTCCAAGGAGGGATAGTTCCCTCGCTTAACCCTCCTCTTTTATTCGGGCTTGGGACCGGCAACCATGCTACTGGGCTACTCAATCCACCCAGCAGCACAGCAGGCAGAGTTAGTGCTGCTGTTAGTGAATTGGCAAAAAGTGGTGTAGAAGAACAACAATTGCTGAAAATAACTGGTCATAGCACTCAAAATTCTATAAAACCATACTTAAATATCGATCAAGAACACCACAACAAGATCATAAATATGCGTGGTAATAGATATTCTATAGTAGAGAACAGCAACAAATCTAACGTTAAGGTAAATTTTAATAATTGTACTTTCACTAACTGTACTTTTAATAACTATAAATGTTTCGTTATGTTGAGTTATAAATTTTGTTGGCAAAATATTCTGCCGAATATTCCTCGGACATTGACAAATGCCTTATAATTTTATGACAAATTTCTCAAGCTCGTTACTTGGTTACAAGGAACGAGCTTTCGATTGTCATAAAATTATCTCGTCTATTATCAATGTCCTAGGGATATTACTACTGAAATTTTTTTGCTCAAGTTGATATCCAATAAAATCAGTCAATTTGTGGTCATCTGATCGAACACAACCAATCAAAACAAATTTATACTGAAAAGAGCCCATGGGTTCTTTTCACTAAATCATGTCATGTTGCTATGGATACATACCTACATTTCCTTTTAATTCGATTTTGACAATTCAAATATTTCAATATGTCACGATTTGGTTGTGACACTTAAGATAATATTGATGAAATTATAGCATCGAATATACCGAAGAATACTGTTCACAATAAAAATTTTGTGTGGAAAGCGTTCATGGACTTTTGTGATGCAAGAAAATATTTTATTTCCATAGTCAGCAAAAAAATTTCTATCCGAATAACCCTCGAACATTGATGAATGCTCAAAAATTTTATAACATCTATCTTAAGCTTGTTGCTTATAGGCAACAGACCGCCTACGGCGTCGGTCTGTTTCCAAGCAACAAGCTTTCGAAATCTGTTATAAAATTGTTTCGACAATTATCAATGTTGGGTTATTACTACTGATAACAACAACTTTTGTGAAATAACATGAGACCATAACAAAAACGACTTACGCCACTGTTGGATAGGTAGATGTCTAATTAGGGATCATTTAACTTACTTCTAAATACATGTCATTTTTTTTGACATTTTTTGTAGTATTACTTCTTTGTTTCAAAAATATTAATAGTATATTTAGTCAGTTATTCGTGACGTTAAATTAGCCATTATTTGTAGAAATTTAAAGTAACTATATTTAGCCTTTGTTTGATATAGTATTTTCTGTGACCAGTTTATTTTGTAATTTTTTTAGAACTTACTGGACGTTGAAAGGATTTTCGGTAGTTTAAAAAATTGACAATATGGACAAAAACTAAGGTCATTTTTAGATTCAGATGCTAAAAGTTGTCGAAAACAAGGATCAGATATTACATACATACATAAAGTCACGCCTTTTTCCCATAAGGGTAGGCAGAGACCACTTCCTTCCACTTGCTACGGTTCTTACACACATCTTTCGCTTCCTCTACTTTCATAAGTGCTCTCATACATGCTCTTCGGTTGTTGGTACTCTTGACCTGGCCTTTCTTAAAAACAATGTTGATCTGATCGAGATATGTTCTCCGAGGTCGACCTCTACCGATTTGTCCATTCACACTCGCCTTATAAATTTGTTTCGTCAATCTTCCTTCATCTATCCTTTCTACGTGTCCAAACCATCTAAGCATTCCTTTATCTATCTTTGTGACCACATCTTCTTTTACACCACAGCGTTTTCTTATCTCACTATTCTTAACTTTATCCAACCGAGTCACTCCGGCTATACTTCTCAGACTACTCATCTCCGCGGCATTAATCCTATTTTCATGCTTCTTCTGCCAAACCCAACATTCACTACCATACATAAGTGTAGGAACCAACACACCTCTATGCACCGCCAGACGTGCCTTTTTTGACACTTTCTGGCTATTCATAAAGCTATGCAGTGCCCCATTCATTTGTTTTCCTGCCAACACCCTTTGCTCAATGTCACTGTCATACTTTCCATCTCTAGTAAACTTTGAACCAAGTACATAAATTCATTTACTTGTTCCACTCTTTCTCCCTCGATCGAAACTTCACAGTTTGTCATGCTTTCTTCTCTTTCAAAAACCATTACTTTCGTTTTGCTCACATTTATTTTCATCCCTTTGATTTTCATGGCATCATGCATAACATTAACCATCGCCTGCAACTCTTCTTCAGATAACGCTAATATGACTAGATCATCGGCGTAAAGAAGACATTTGATCAAAATCAATATTTTTAATCCATACGCATCCATAAGCTCCGTTTATCCTGACACAAGCAGTGGAATCCTCGTAAAGTGATTTCAGTGCTCGTATTAACTTACCACTCACCCCATACATAGACAATGTAGACAACAAATCACTCCTCACCACTCTGTCATAGGCCTTTTTCAAGTCTATAAAAGCGCAATAGACCTTCTGACTTCTAGCCAAGAATTTTTCGACTATACCTCGTAATGAAAGGACCTGATCCATACATCTCCTTCCTTTTCTAAATCCTGCTTGCACATCCCATATCATCTTCTCAGTTTCATAAAAACGTCGCTCTATACGAATAAAAGGCAAGAAAGATTTTTTGTCACAAATTTACCGAGAAATTCAAACATGATTTTTAATTTAAAATATCTCAGTGGCGTACCATTTCTTTCTTTAAAAAAAATTGGTATCATTAGCCGTATGCACGCCAATGAAAAACATAAAATTCCTAATGGAATGTCAAAAAATGCGCAATTCACCAAATTTTATTTGCATATCTCGACCGGTTTCAGAGCAATAAATAAATCGTCAGTTTTTAAGAAAAACTTTAACAACCCGTATCTCTAAAACAAAGTATTTGCAGACATACGTTTATATAGCAAGCTGTCATTATTTTTTCAAAGCAGAATCAACCACTGAAGTTTGTCGCACTTATTTACTAACACCCTGTATAGTATTATCCTTCATTGGTGTTTATCATACCTAACTTACTAATAAGCAATTCATAATTAAAAAGTTTGTACTACAGTTATACAGGGTGGCCAACCGAAAACAAAACAGTGTCATTTACAGGAACCTCGTCAACATTTTAGAAAAACGCTCAAACCGGTCGATATTTGATTAAAGGGGGACACTCTTTTCTGGTATTTTTGACTCCACTTTTTTTAACCCCAAGCGAGGGTAATAATTACCCCAAAATTTTTAAATGGCATTGGGAGTCAAATAAGATGTGTTTTGAAAGGTCTGACAGTTCTGTTTACATAAGTCTTTAAATTATACATTTCCTCCCAATAGTTTGAAAAAAATTACCTGTTAAAATTCCAATTATTTTAGTTGCTTACTTATTACTTAATTGATTAAATGTTCAAACTGATGACCGCCCGCTTCCATACAATAATAAAGATTTTGTTTAAAACGTTCACGCACATTCCGAAGAATTTCCGGAGTAATTTGACGGCACTCGTCAACGGTTTTTTTACGCAAATCTATCAACGACGCTGGTTATGTTTTAAAGATTTTACTTTTCAGATGTCCGCACAAAAAGAAATCGGGGGGCGATATATCTGGCGATCGTGGAAGCCATTCAATGCTGCCTCTCCTCCCAATCCAATGCAACGTTGGTCTAAATACTGACGAACAATCGCTTTTAACAAAGATCAGTACAGAAGGCTCCGCAAGCGCAGTACGGATCAGAAGGAAGCTTTCAACCTTTTTTACTATAAATAACGGCCTAAAACAGGAAGACGTCATATCTCCACTCCTTTATAATATAGCCTTAGAGAAGGTAGTGAGAAAGGCAAAAATGACTCTTTTGACTCTTTTTTTCAGAAATCGGGGTTCCTATCTCATATTGGCCTATGCGGATGACATGGACCTCATTGGAAACACAACTGTGAACGTCAAAGAAGAATTTCTAAGAATCGAATCTGCAGCGAAAAATGTAGGCCCAAAAATAAATGAGAGTAAAACCAAGTATATGACCACATCAAGAACGGAGCGTAGGGATCGAATAGGACAAAATGTTACGATGGACCAATACAACGAAAGAGTCCATTAATTTAAATATCTGGGTGCCACTATCTCGTCAGACAATAACATGACCAAGGTAACTAACATCATAATACAAAGTGCCAATTGCTGCTGTTTTGCATTACAGAAAATAACAAAATCCAAAAATGTATCACGGACGACTAAAATAAAAATATCACTCCATTGTAAGACCGATTTTGACGTACGCCTGTAAGACCTGGACCATGACGAAACAGAACGAGAACAGATTGAGGATTGCAGAAAGGAAAATCCTACGGAGTATATATAGACCTACAAGGGATGAAACTACACTACAGTATCGTAGTAGAAAAAACAGGAAAATAGAAGAACTATATGATTAACCGGACATTGTAAAAATAATTAAAGCGGAAAGACTGAGATGGGCAAGCCATGTCAAAAGACATGAAGATGGAAGAGTTGTCAAATTAGTATGGGACCGGTAGAAGACCATTATGAAGACCACGACTACGGTGGAGAGGCAACATAGCATCAGATCTTAGAACTCTGAATATCATGGATGCCGAAGAGCTAATGATGGACAGAGTCCTAAAGAGGGGAATTGTTGAGTCAGCCAAGACCTATCTTGGGTTGTAAGATCTACAGAAAGAGAGAGAGAATCGCCGCATAATGCGGAGGAGCACCGTCCTGTTGAAAATAAAAATGATCTTCGTCATACTGTGGATTATTTTCAAATTATATTAGTTAAGGTAGCGTCTTCCAGTAGTTACAAATACATTTCGGCAGTAAAATTGCCTGGTAGAAAAAAAGGACCCACCAGTCCGTCACCGCAAATGCCAGCCTATACATCAGATAGTTTCACATTTAAAATCTAATTTTTCAATAAGTAATGGGCACAATTTTTAAATTTAAAGACTATTGTATAGGGAATTGTAAGAGCTTTTGAAAGACATCTTATTTGAATCCCAATGCCATTAAAACATTTTGGGGTAATTCTTACCCCTCATTGAAAGTAGTGAAGTCAAAAATATCGGAAAAGAGTGTCCTCCTTTAATCAAAAATCGACGGGTCTAAACATTTTTCTAAAATGTTGACGAGGTTACTGCGAACGGGTCTGTTTCATTTTCGGTTGGCCACCCTGTATGTAAACTCTATGTTAGATTTTGTAGTCCATAATTTTTATAATTTTAGCCTTAGTGTTAGTAAAACTACTTTATATAAAATAAAAAAGTTATGAAGTTTAAATGTAAGAAAGTAGCAACATAAAAATAAACATTTCGAGCTAAACTCTGATAATTTGAAATATTTTTGCAACGTAAAAAGAAACTAAAATCGAAAACAAAAACTATCTGCCGGCGAACTGCGTTTGACATTAAAGTTTGGCAAATAAACAACAATGTATACAGCTTAAAATGAAATTCCAAAAAAGCCGTAGATGTTTTATCTTATAAAAGTGTTTTATTCCTGCCCGAAAACGTCACCCCAAGGATATATCCCAGGTATTTATAAGAGCGATTAGTCTCAGTTGCAAAAATTTATTACCTTTCGAATGATTTATTTCGAACATTATATTTGCGGCTGTGAACCAACAACCGTGTATAACGTTATTATGGCAGGTTGTAAAAACATTTTTGCAAACACTTTTGCAAATAAAAAAGTAATCGGTTTATTACTGGTCATTGGCATCGGTCGATAATTCGGTGATGACCTCGGACGTAAGAAATAACGAAGTAAAAAATGGTCAATGGTGCAAGTCGACTGACCGTTATTTTTAAAATTATTAATCATCGACTAAAAAATGTTTACCCTTTGTGAACGTCAAGACAAAGTTAGTTTTTTCTGTAGTAGTTACAAATGGTTTGCAAACATACAAAGCAAGCACATTTCAAAAACAGCAACCAAACCAAGCTCTGGCTTGTAGTTTGTAGGGGGAGGTCGTGAAGATTAAAAATCCTCTCAAGCACCTCGACCCATCAGATCTTTTGTGCATAACCCTTAATCTATTCGAGGCCCGGGATACCGAGACATCCTACAAAGTTTTCAGTTTCCTGGGGGCTAAGTTTCTGACATAACCGGGCCTTAATGTCTGAAGCCAACCAGAACTAGACAATTTCTGACTAACAGAGAAAAAAAATCATACGATATTAATATTTATTGAGAAAATCCATAACTATAATAATTACAAAAATTAGCGGTTTATTTTTTATTAAACATACGGTGCATATTTTGCAGCTTGATCCACGATATAACTCAATAATACTTCTGATCATGATGTACCTCCTTCGGATTCTTTCCAATTATAGTAATTTACGACAAGTTCCGAAAGTGATATTTTACGGGATGAGTAGGAAGTTTCCAGAACGAGCCCTAGGTGTGTCCTGGAATCCTGCGAGTCCCGTAAAATATCACTTTTGGATCGTGTTACGTACAATATTTTTTCTGTAGCCGTTTTGTATGTTGAAAAGAATATCAATGGATAATAACTTTATATAGACAATTGCATAAAACAATAACTCTTATAAATACATTACTTATGAATATTAATTACACAATTATGACAATTACTTATATTAATATTATTAACAGAAGTGGCAGTGTTGAAATTAGAATTCGACGCATCAGTAATTGTACTTGTTTTCGAGATATTAATTTCATTACAACCCTTTTTAATCTGTAAAGCTATGTGAATTTTGTTTCTTAAAGAATTTTCTATGTATCCCTCTGCTACATTGGTTGATTTCCATCCTTCGTGTCTCTTCAAGTTGGTTATATTACCACCACTATCAGCGAGTAAAGTAGCTGAGCTCCTGCGTAAACAGTGCCCGGTGTATCCTTTGGGATTAGGTAATTTAAGAAATTCAGCAATTGTGCAGGCGATTTTTCCAAAAGTGTGAATACCAATAGGTTGTATAGTACATTTTCCGTTTTTATAATAAACAAATAATCTACGATAAACACAGGCAAGAGATACGAGTTCCTACAACTGATAATGGAGGGCAAGATTGAAGGTAAAAGAGGACCGGGCAGGAGACAGAATTCGTGGTTAAAGAATGTTGGGGATTGGACTGGCCTGAATTCAGAATTACTACTAAAAGCAGCACAGGATAGAAAGAGAGATTTGCTGAAATTGTAGCCAACCTTCAGTGAAGGCGGCACGTTAAGAAGAAGTATCTACGATGTGGTGTTTGCTTGACGTAATGACAAATATTTTTTGTATAAAGAATTATTATTTTCTCCAATGACGACAAAAGTTCGTTCCATATTCGTTTTGGAATTAGGAATTTTAATCACTAAATGGTTGTCTTATCTTCTATATCATCCAAATTCATTCTACAAAGCTCTTCACGACGACAAGCGCCTGCCAAACCAATTATTAATGCAACCTAAAATATTGAAGAAGAGGAATTAGATTTAATTATATTACCTTTGTCATTAGGTAGATATCATCTCCAGCTTTTGATAAGAAGTGATCTATTTCTTCTTTATTTAATACTTTTGATTTTTTTGGTTTATAGCCAATAGATTTTCTTTTAAGGAAAGCAATAACCATATTATTTTTAATATTAATTGTGGACTTAAGCATCGAGTAATTTCTCCAGAGGCTTGTTGGCACTAATATTTTAGATTTTTCCATTAAATATGCAAGAATCACTTGTTCATTTATAATATGCACATTTTTATCATTACTTCATTTTTTAAATAAATTGTAACTCGCATTTTCAATGCAGGTTATATGAAATGTGTATTTTGAGCTGTCAGATATTTGTTGTTGATTAATGTCATTTATTGTAAGTGCAATACTGTTGCTGTAAAAGTTTATTGCATTCTTGCACTTTTTTAAAGTTATTAACATCTACCATTAATGTTTCTGTTGAAATGCGTCGTCAAAATTATTTTACCAGTAAAGAAATGCGGGATATGACTTGTGTATACACACAAATACAAATTTCGCTCAGTAGCCAAAAGGGATGGATTGTTGTATAGACAGAAGCCAACCAAATTATGAAACTTTTGCAAACCTATATCGGCGTTTAGGTGCAACAAATACAATCTAATCAAGAAGATGAAATTTTGGTTCGAATAAATGAAAATCATAGAATGGGTTTTCATATGTAAGTAGTACCCAACAAAAGTACATTACAATCTTGCGGTTGGGCCATTAGTATAGGCACCTATGTCACCTAGATCTTTTGATCTTCTGTGACTACCGTTTTGTCTTTAGGGCGTCAGAATTTATGTTTGCTGGTTTTGTAAAACCACAGGATTTCTGTTGGCCCTGCCTCATTTAGATCACTTGGATCCATTATTGTGCGGCCCTAGGTTTGGTACCTGTACACCGCTAGCATCGGGCAGCAACACAGAATATGTATGCTGCTCTCTTTCTCTTCGCCGCATAGTCGGTAGTTTTTCTCAGCCGCCAGCTAAAGTTTGAAGAGGTGCGCCCTTAGTGCGACGTGGCCAGTGAGCAGGCCAAGCGTGCTGCTTAGCCTACTCCGGTACATCGTCCATAGAGCGTCTGCCCTCTTCTGGAGAGGTTTTTTCATCAGCTGTCTTGATGATATGTTCTTGCTCAAGGATTAGTTTCAATTCATGTTTCTCTTCGGCAATTGGCAATCCGACCAACTGGCTTCTTGGTTCCACCAGTGTCCCATTTCTTGCCAGTTCATCGGCTACCTCGTTGCCATTTATCCCTGTATGCCCAGGAACCCATGTAAGAGTGACCTTATTTGCAGTCGCTAATTCAATGAGGGCATGCATGCAGTCCCACACCACCAATGATGTTGTCGAGCAACTCACGAGGGACCCAAAGGCCGCGCAACTGTCAGTGAGAATATCAATCTCACTGTTGATATTCTCACTGTTGGTAACTCTATTTTCTGTCAGGTGCGAGGCACACCTGAGTATGACATAGACCACAGCCTGAAAGACCGAGGCGTATTTGCCCTGGGGTATGCACTGGAGGAGATCGAAGCAGGAATACTCGTTAATGGGAAGAGAGTGAATAACATTAGATATGCCGACGACACTGTAGTTCTCGCAGATAATCTAGTAGACCTTCAATATCTCATGACGTGAATGACTGAAACTAGCCACCAATATGGGCTTGATCTTAACATCAATAAAACTAAATATATAGTCATTAGCAAATCCCTTATCAATAATGTACAACTGACAGTTAATAATGAAAACATCAAAAGAGCGCAACAATATGAATACCTAGGGACCATGATAAATGAGCAGTGGGATCACTCACAAGAAATTCGCTGCCGAATAGAGAAAGCGAGAACAATATTTCTAAAAATGGCATCACTCTTCAGAAACAAAAATTTACAAATGAACACCAAAATAAGGCTTCTTCGATGCTACGTCTTCTCTGTGTTGCTGTATGGAGTAGAAGCATGGACGTTGACGGAGGCTACCACAAAAAAACTACAATCCTTTGAAATATGGCTGTACCACAAAATTCTGAAGATTCCATGGACAGACCATGTGACCAACCAATCAGTGCTAACAAAAATTAACAAGAAGTTTGAAGTCATGGATATTGTAAAGACCAGAAAACTAGAATATCTTGGTCACATTATGCGTAACGAACGTCGATACGGAATTCTACAACGAATTCTCCAAGGCAAGACATTGGGAATGAGAGGACCGGGAAGAAGTCGTATCTCGTGGCTAAAGAACCTGAGAACGTCGTTCTCTACTACCAGGATCGGACTATTCCGTGCCGCAACAAACAAGATAATGATAGCCAGAATGATTGCCAACATTCGGACCGAATAGGCACTTTAAGAAAAAGATGCTTTCCCTGTGGTTGCAGGAAGCTCCAAACACACCTGCCTCGTAGCTTCCCTGGTACCCTGATCCGTCAGTATATCATCGTTTCTCTCCTTGGCTGGTCAATGGTGTTTTCTTCAACCAGTCTTCTCTGGTTGGTATTTTAACAAAAGTAAGTCAGTAATATATTTTTAGGATTCTAAGAAAATGGTATCACTATTCCTATCACTTCAATTCTATTCAAAATTTTCGTCCAAGACATTTTCCACAATGTTTACAGTTCTTTCGACGTATTCTGAACAAGCATACTGTCCGAAATTTTATTAATAATATGTTATTTAAGGTCGAAACAACTTTTACCAGACGAAGAATTATTAATTGGAGTAACATCATCATCATCATCATCAATGGCTTCATAACCCTGGGTGGGTTTTTGCCGACTCAACCACACGTCTCCATCTTTTTCTATCTAGCATCCGATCGGGTCCATCTTCGATATTCATGGCTTTTAGGTCCTTTGAAATTATATCTCTCCACCTGAGGCGGGGTCGACCTAATGGGCGTTTTTCCCCCGGGACCTCCTCCCACACCAGTTTTACTATTCTATTATCCGGCATTCTTTTAACGTGTCCTGCCCACTGTAGTCTCCTGGCCTTTATGTCTTTTATTATGTTGGTATCAGTGTATAGTTCTTTGAGTTCTTGGTTGGTTTTTATTCTATATTGTCCTGTATTTTCGTCTCTATTTGGGCCGAATATTTTTCTTAGCAATTTCCTTTCAAAGACCTTAAGTCGTTCTTCGTTTGCAACCGTTAGAATCCAGGTCTCACATCCATACATTACGACAGGCCTTATAATTGTTTTGTATATGTTCAGCTTAGTTTTCCTGGTAAGTATTCTAGATTTAATTAGGTCTTGAAGAGCAAAAAGGCATCTGTTTGCAGCCTGTATCCTGTTATTTATCTCTTCTGTGATGTCGTTGTTTTCGCTAATACTTGTACCCAGATATTTAAATTGTCTTGTCCGCTCAAAGTTGTAGTCTTCGATAGAAAAGTTTTGTCCTACTCTATCTCGGCTCCGATTTTCTGCTGAGGTACATATACTTGGTCTTGTCTTCGTTTATCTTGAGGCCTATCTTCTCTGCTTCCTTTTCAAACTTTATGAAGGTGTCTTTGAGGTCAATCCTGCTATTGCCAATCACATCGACATCGTCTGCGAAAGCCAGGAGCAGGTTGGGTCCTCCTTTGTGAAAGATGGCAGCTGGCTTCTCAATTTTGGAGTTCCTAATTACATATTCCAATGCTATGTTAAAGAGTTGAGGTGAGAGGGCGTCCCCTTGCTTGAGACCATTATTGATATTGAAGGGGTCGGAGAGACTTTGCCCCACTCTTACTTTACATCGCGTACCCTCCATGCATACTTTCATCATCGATATAATTGGAGAAACAGTCATTACTTAAAGATTTATCACGGCATTATAGGTGACCGTTTGCTAGGACCATATGTATATCCTGAAAATGTAAGTGAAGATTAGTATTTTTTTTAAATACTTTAGCGACAATTAGACCTGCGGTGCTAATGAAACCTTTAAAGTAATTGAATATCTGTTAATCTAATTCTGTGATTTGATTTAAAACTGCGAACTTAGTGGTTGTTTAGCAGTTATTTTAAATAATATAAAGTTAAAAAATGTCTGATTTCGAGTTTCCTCCGACTCTACCGGAGTTAGTAGAAGCAGCGAAAGTAGCGTCACAACAACAAAAGCCATCAACAGTGTGGTCGAATTATTTAATGATTAAATAGTATAATGTACAACGAGCACGGAATGACATACATTTCCTACGAGTATGAAAGTTTGCAGCACGAGCTACAAGCGAGTGCTGCAAATCATACGAGTAGGAAATGGTCATTCCATGCGAGTTTTACACTATACTTTTTCTACGACTGTTATAATATACAGTAGTAGTAGTAAAAGTAAAAAACAAACATGAGAGAGAGAGAGAGAATATACTTTATTGTCATAAGAGTAATCTTGTGGACAAAGTTTCACTTAATCTATAAGGCACTTTATATGTAAAAATAAAATGCATTTAAAACAATCAATTTTCACTTAATACATGAAGTCAGTTTGTATATATAAAAACATATAAGTCGTACAAACTACTGGTAAAAAATAAAAAAGTTTGTCTTAACCCATAACATAAATTCATATAAATATAAAAATAAATAAAATATATAAGTCACAATGAAATATACCCCAAATAAAATTTAAAATCACAGTATTGATTGGTTATTTAAAAATTATCGTTATAAAATTTTTGTGTATTATAGTATGGTCTATCACTTAAAAATAAATGAACTTTTATTAATTAATTGTAAAAAATAACGTACCAGGTAAATGTGTTAAGCACCTACTACAATAATCGCGAAAAAATATCTTCTCATTTATTATCAACAATATTCAATGTTACATTGGTACAATTATTAAAAACAAATTTTGGGGAAATAGAATCCGTTTTTTTAAGGGAAAAGTTGACATTATTAATATTTTCTGTAACTGATGTCGATGGAAGGTCTGACAACGTATTGATCGACCCTAATATTTTATTGGCTATGTTATTTCGACTAGTCAGGGACTCTTCGATGTAACCCTCAGCTACTGTTGTAGAGCGCCAGCCACCATGCCGTTTTAATGTCGTTATATCTTCGCCACTCTCTATCAATATTATAGCTGAAGATCGGCGGAAACAGTGGCCGTTGTATTACTCAGGATTCGGAAGTTTTAAGTATGAAGCAATTTGTTTTCCCATATTTCCTATTTTAGTTATTCCAATTTTTTGGGCAGTGCATTTTCCTTTCTGATAATTTAGAAAAAAAGGACATTACTTGGTCGCAGATTCCAATATGTTTTCACAATGTTAGCATATTCTCCCGTTACAGTAAATTTCCGAGAAGTTTTTGTTTTAGTGTTCGGAATGTGGACCAAAACTGCGACACCTAAATCTTCAAAATCGTGAATTTTCATTTTCTACATCTCACTTCTCCTACAAGCATCCGTAATTCCCATGATAAGTACAACCTGCAATAAAAAAATATAAACAAATTATAATTAATTAACTGATAGTTGTGGAACTTACTTTTGCTACAAGGTATTCGTTGTCTGGGGCTTCTTTGATGAACGTATTAACCTCCTTTGTTAAACATAAGGATATCCATAAATATACTTGGATCCAAGAAACCAGGAACCTAAGGTCGATTATTGACTATATTATTACAAAGAAAAACAGCACAATCAAAATTAAGGATGTTAGAGTCCAAAGAGGGGCAGAATGTGGCTCGGACCATAGATTGGTAAGAGCAAAAATGTCATTTCCCTTTATACACACATCGGAAAACCGACAACATAAAAATACAGTAGAACCGGAAAAAAGATTTAAATTAAATAGACTTCAAGATGAATCAATCAAAAACCTGTATCAATGGCGCCTAGACCAAAAAATGGAAGAGTTTAGATATGACAGCATCACACAAAGCTACGAACATATTAAGATGTGTATGAAAGAAGCTGCCAGGGAAGCTCTAGGAGAAGAAGAGACACATAAGACATATAGAGAAGATGTCAGTGATGACACAAGGCAAAGTATAAAGGAAAAGAAGGACCATTACTTAAAATACCTCAGTACCAAAAATCCCGAAGACCTAAGGAAATATAAAGAAAAGAATAGGGAGGTAAAAAAAAATGCAATAAGAAAAAAACATAAGATGGGAACATACATGTGAAAATATAGAACAGTATATAGGGGGCACAAGGAGCTCAGAATCTTGGAGAGTACTTAAAGCACTTAGAAGAAACAACAGAGAAAAAGTTCGAATATCATATATCAAAGAACAGGAGTGGGAACGGTATTACAAAGATCTACTCACGGAGACTAGGCCCCAATTTATGAGAAATGAAGAAATATCAGCAGATGAAAACGAACAAATTACTCTAACATTACCGGAAGTCAAACGTGCTATAAAATCTATGAAGAACAGGAAATCTAGCGGTCCAGGAGGAATACCACCGGAATTAATTAAATACGGAACTGAGAAGTTGGGGCGAATGATACACGCAATGTTCCTCCGAACACTAAATGGAGAAGAACTACCAGATGAATGGACGGAAGCCTACATAACGTCTATCCATAAAAAAGGAGAGAAAAAAAAGTGCGAAAACTACAGGGGAATCAGCGTAATAGCTTCGATGGGCCGACTATTTGGAAAAGTCGTCAAACAAAAATTAGAAGAACAGATACAATGAAAAGTTGATGAAGATCAGGCAGGATTTACGGCTGGAAGATCATGTATGGACCATATATATGTAATTCAACAACTCATAGAGAAAAAAATGGCCAAGAACAGAGAGGTACATTTTGCATTTGTGGATATCCGAAAGGCCTATGATTCTGTCCCTCGGTCTAAAATCTGGGAAGCCATGTTAGAATTGGGTATAACGCAGAGAATTATCAGAACAGTCCAAAATATGTACAAAAAAAATACCGTAAGGATTAAAGAGGGAAATAAACTATCAAATGCCTTCAAAACAACTAAGGGTCTCCTCCAAGGATGCTCAACATCACCCACACTATTCAAAATATTTCTACAACAGACACTAAGACCATGGAAGAGAAAATGTGCAGGAATGGGAATAACAATTAGAAATGATCATCTGTATACTCTAAGCTTTGCCGATGATCAAGTAATCATAGCTCAAGATGAGGAGGATTTAGGTTTTATGATGCGGAAACTAGAGGAGGAATATGGGAAAAATGGAGTGGAAATCAACCTCGAAAAGACCCAATATATGTCAACGGCACAAGACAGGATATATCACCTAGAAATAGATGATAACCGACAGATCTCAGGAACAGACAAATTTAAGTACCTAGGGTTTATAATATCAAAAAGTGGAACAACAGAGGAAGAAATAAAAAATAGACTAGGTCAAACTAGGGCATGTATTTATCAATTAAACCCAATATTATGGGATCGCCACATAACCAAGACTAATAAAACGAGAATATTCAATTCAATAGTTCGCAGCATAATGACTTATGGAGCTGAAATGTGGGTGATCAACAAAAAAACAAAGGGAAGATTGTAGCCACAGAAATGGACTTTTGGAGAAGGAGTTGTGGAGTTAACAGATTAGATCGAATAAGAAATGAGGAGATCAGGAGAAGAATGGAGGTAAAAAAAGACATACTAGAACACATTGAGGAAAAGAAACTAACGTGGTACGGACATGTTAGAAGAACTCCGGAGGATCGCTGGATACACCGGGTAACTGAGTGGAGTCCATTAGGCAGACGAAAGAGAGGTCGACCAAGGCGATCATGGAGAGACGAAGTGGATGAGGCGATGGAATTAAGAAACCTGCACGACGGAGACTGGCAGGACAAGGACAACTGGAGACAAGGGCTGAAAGCAGGAAGGCAGCGACAGCTGTAGATATCCTGGATTATATATATATATATATATATATATATATATATATATATATATATATATATATATATATATATATATATATTTATATATATATTAACCTCCTTCGTTGTGAAAACTTTAGAATTTTTTGCTTTGTATCCATCTGATTTCCGCTTCAGAAATGCTCTCAATTTGGAATATTTACTGATATTCACGCCAGTATTGATAGTAAGCATCGTTTTAAACATGCTATAGTGTGCCCATAAAGTGGAAGATTTAAATTTATTTGATATATTTACAAAGTAAGCCATCAGAACATTCTCTAAACGAGAACTAGTTTTCTATTCCTTGCACCAGTCCATGAATAGGGTATACGAAACTGTGTATTTTTCTTTAGATTTTAGGCACTAAATTTAATGAAGCATTATTTGCTGCCCCCATAACACTTGGCGGTGTTATTAAACTTCTTTCACTGTCACTACTTTCCATGCTGAACTCATTTTGGAATACCTTTATAATATCGTTCTGTCAAAGAAATATTGAATTGTCACTTATGTTTGTGATTATGCCCAGCAACTAGTGCATAATGAAAAGTATTACAATGTACTACATTTAGAAATCATCGTTGAACATACAATGAAGGTATTTGTTGTTGTATTTGGGATTGCAGAAGCTAGTCAGACATAAAGTCACGCCTTTTTCTAAAAGAGGGAGGCAGAGACTACTTCCTTCTACTTCCACTACGGTTCTTACACACATATTTTGCATCCTCTACTTTCATCAGTGCTCTCATACATGCTTGTCGGTTGTTGGTACTCTTGACCTGGCTTTTCTTCAAAACAATGTTGATCTGATCGAGATATGTTCTCCGAGGTCGACCTCTACCGACTTGTCCATTCACACTCGCCTAATAAATTTGTTTCGTCAATATTCCTTCATCCAATGCTTTCTACGTGTCCAAACCATCTAAGCATTCCTTTATCTATCTTTGTAACCACATCTTCTTTTACACCACAGCGTTCTCTTATCTCACTATTCCTTACTTTATCCAACCGAGTCACTCCAGCTATACTTCTCAGACTACTCATCTCCACAGCATTAATCCTATTTTCATGCTTCTTCTGCCAAACCCAACATTCACTACCATACATAAGTGTAGGAACCAACACACTTCTATGCACCGCCAGCTAGTCGAATTTATGAAATCAGCCAGATAACATTAGATGATATTGAAGATTCGGGTTTTTATTAATTGTGAAACTCAAGCAAACAAAGAATGATGTAAACAGGAGATTTGTAGTTACTGAAGAATATATTTCCATTTCATGGTGTAGTTGATCAAAATCAAGTTGCATATTTATCAGTTATTAGGAAAGCCAGGTAGCTTTTTATCATTAAAAATGATTGTTCGATGTTAAGAAATTGAAGAAATCTCATATGTTCTTAGAATAAGTGTGTATTAATCAAGGATAATATAACAAGACCTCGATAAATAGTCGACTATTTTGATTGCATCTAAATTTCGACCAAATTTTATAATAATTTAACGAAACATAATTGTTGCATTAATAATCTGATGCTCGAGAGCTTTCATCTCTTATTATTAATTCCAAAATAATGTCGAGTCAAATTAATGAATAAAAGAGAAATTTAGCAACAATAAAAATAGTAGCTTATTAATCAAGGTCGCGTTATATTTATAAAGATTACTGGATTACACTATCTATTTCTTCGCTTTTGGTTTCGCTAAACCAAATTATTAGAATATAATACACCGGCATTCATCTGTTTCATCGACCTAACTAAAGCATTCGACAAGGTCAAACTAGGCGATGTCATCAATATCCTAATCGAAAAAGAAATACCAGCCAACCTAGTAAAGGTAATCTGCAACCTCAACACCGCCAACTCCACTCAAGTTAAATCAGGGCAACATATCACGAAAAGCATTCTAACACCAGGAGTAATCAGACAGGGAGACAGCCTCAGCCCACTCTTATTTAATCTTCTTATGGACAAAATTATAGAAGTAGCGAACTTAAATATGGGATACAGAATGAGTAACAAACGTATCAGCATGGTATGCTATGCCGACGACGCAGCAATTTTCGCAGAAAACGAGAACGACCTACAAAGACAGCTATTCAAGTTCCACCAAGTGTGCCGACAGCTTAATATGACCATATCGGTCAAGAAAACAAAAAGCATGACAATCACCAGGGAACCACTCAGATGCAAGTTCGTAATTGAAGATAAGCCCATAGAACAGGTAATGCAATTTATGTACCTCGGGATGAATATGTCTAGCGGCTACGACCCAAAAAAAGATCTAAGGGACAAAGTCAATAAAGCATCAGCAACATCAGGCTGCCTAAGAGAGATTGTCTGGGCCAACGGGTACATGCGGAAGGACAGTAAGATTAAAATATACAAAACATGCGTAAGACCCATAATGACGTACGCGATAGAAACAAGAGAAGACACGAACAAAACAAAGAGCATGCTGCGCGTAGCCGAGATGAGGGTGCTGAGAACAATAGCTGGCAAAACCAGAAGAGACCACGTAAGAAACACTGATATAAGAGAACAATGCGGCGTACAGGATATCGTAAGATGGGGAAGGCAGAGAAGAAGGCAATGGTATAACCACGTCAAGAGGATGGATGAAGATAGATTACCCCGCATAGCTCTCGAGGGAATACCAGTAGGAAGCCGACCGCCCGGTAGACCACCGAAGAGATGGAGAGACAGCTGGCAGTCCACATCTCAAGAATTAATACAACGGCAAGCCCGGAATTAACAGATCATATGATCTCAACCAAGTAGAAGAAGAAGAAGAAGAAATTATTTTCAAACACATTTGACGTTTAAGATGTATTTATTTAAAGTACTGCCAGTTGCACAGACTGCTTAATAAAATTCTCATGCTGTGCACCATGCAAATAGTCGTTAATGGTGCTTGCTGATTGGTCTTGTCAAACAGGTAACAAAAGTGTGATTGGTTGACAACTGATATTTAACAGATGAAAGAAATAATCTCAATAATATACTAGCGGACACGGCAGACTTTGTCCTGCCCGAACGTTGGCTTGCGCTTGTGAATATCACTATCAAACTCAGCGACGCCGAAAACTATAAATTCGACACTAATAAAGCATTTTCAAAAAAAAAATTTGATTCCATCCCCTTCCCACCCCTTTCGTAGTGGTGCTAACAACATTGGAGGTATCACAATCAAACTCAGCGATTTTGAAAACTATGAATTTGACACTAATGTCTGCGTTTTTATTAGTTTTTATATTTCATCCCCCACCTACCCCCTTCGTAGGGAAGCTAACAAAATTGGAAATGTTACCATCAAACTCAGTCACCACAGAAACAATTAATTTGACACTAATATCAGCCGTTCCTAATAGTTTTTATGTTTCATCCCTCTCCCACCCCTTTCGTAGGGGTGCTAACAACATTGAAGATATCACAATCAAACTCAGTGACCTTAAAAACCATTAATTTGACACTAATATTGTCGTTTTTAACAGTTTTTATATTTCATTCCATACCCAACCCTATCGTAGGAAAGTTTTTTTTCACTAAAACCACCACTGGTATGTATAAAACATACATACATACAAATAGTCACGCTTTTTTCACGTAGAGGTAGGCGTTGTCGAGCCGGTTAGTAAAATATAAATAAATTTAATACCTTTTATAGGTAATGCTTCTTTAAACATTTGTAGGAAACTACGGCACGTCAAAAAAATTATTTAAAAAGTAGGAAAATTCCTTTTATCAATAACAGAGCACAATAACGTAAATAGTATCGATTCAGATAACAATTTACTTGCAGTTATGGTATAAAAATAAGTCGCCCGAGCAGGGACTTGAACCCTGGACCCTTGGATTAAAAGTCCAATGCTCTACCGACTGAGCTACCCGGGCTTTACACGTATATATTTGAATTCACTTTCTACAGCATCAGTCCTACAGTTTTTTATTATCTCTAGGTTATTTCATTAAATGTATTGCTTTGATAGACAGTCTACGAGATTGTGCCTTTACCACAATATCTGTAATTTTCTTTATAACATACATATAGTCACCACTTTTTCCCGTAGGGGTAGGCAAAGACCACTTCCTTACAATTCCGCTACGGTTCTTACACTCATCTTTTGCTTCCTCTACTTTCATCAGTGCTCTCATACATGCTCGTCGGTTGTTGGTACTCCTGACCTGGCCTTTCTTTAAAACAATGTTGATCTGATCGAGATATGTTTGTTGAGGTTGACCTCTACCGACTTGTCCATTCACACTCGCCTTATAAATTTGTTTCGTCAATCTTCCCTCATCCATGCTTTCTACGTGTCCAAACCGTCTAGGCATTCCTTTATCTATCTTTGTGAATACATATCTTTTTTTACACCACAGCGTTTTATTATCTAACTATTCTTTACTTTATCCAACCGAGTCACTCCGGCTATACTTTTCAGACTACTTATCTCCGCAGCATTAATCCTATTTTTAAGCTTCTTCTGCCAAACCCAACATTCACTACCATATATGAATGTAGGAATCAACACATCTCTATGCAAAGCCAGACGTGCCTTGTTTTAACACTTTCTAGCTGTTCTTAAAGCTATGCAGAACCCCATTTATTTGTTTTGCTGCCAATACCTTTCGCTCAATGTCACTGTTATACTTTCCATCTCTCATAAACTTTGAACCTAAGTACACAAATTCATTTACTTGATACACTCTTTCTCACTTAATTAGAACTTTACAGTTTGTCATGCTTTCTTCTCTTTCAAAAACCATTATTTTCGTTTTGCTTACATTTTTTTTATCCCTTTGATTTTCAGGGCATCAAGCATAAATAACATTAAGCATCGCCTGCAACTTCTCTTCAGATAACGCTAATATGAAATATTCATCGGCGTAAAGAAGGCATTTGACGATCAAATCATTCATTTTTAATCCCTATGCACTCTCTTTCAAATCTTTTAAACAATCGTCTATGTATGAGTTAAACAGCCATGGCGAAGCCACACATTCCTGTTTCACACCTTTTTCGATGTTAAACCAGTCCGTGCAAGTTCCGTTTATTCTGACACAAGTAGAGGAATTCTCATGATTTCAGTGCTTGTATTAAACTACCGCTCACCCCATACATAGACAATGTCGACCAAAATTTACTCCTTACCACTCTGTCATAGGCCTTTTTCAAGTCTATAAAACCTTTTTTTATGTTAAACCAGTCCATGCAAGCTCCGATTATCCTGACACAAGCAGAGGAATCTTCATAAAGTGATTTCATTGCTCGTATTAAACTACCGCTCACCTCTACATAGACAATGTCAACCAAAATTCACTTTTTACCACTCTGTCATAGGCCTTTTCCAAGTCTATAAAAGCGCAATAAACCTTCTGACTTCTAGCCAAGAATTTTTTAACTATACCTCGTAATAAAAAGGCCTGATCCTCCTTCCTCTTCTAAATCCTGCTTGCACATCCCATATATCTTCTCAGTTTCATTCGTTAATATAAGTTAAACAGCCATGGCGAAGCCACACATCCCTGTCTCACACGACACTATTTACTAAGGTTCGTCGAAAAATTAAAAAAAAAGCCGCCCGAGCAGGGACTTGAACCCTGGACCCTTGGATTAAAAGTCCAATGCTCTACCGACTGAGCTACCCGGGCTGTATACGTAAAAATTTGGATTCACTTCCTACAGTATCAAGTTTTTTATCAGTCCTACAATTTTTTATTATCTTAATATTATTCCATTGAATTTATTGCTTTGATATACAATGTACGAGATTGTGCATTTACCACACTATCTGTAATTTCCTTTATAACAACGACAGACACTATTTACTAAGGTTCGTCAAAAAATAAAAAAAAAGCCGCCCGAGCAGGGACTTGAACCCTGGACCCTTGGATTAAAAGTCCAATGCTCTACCGACTGAGCTACCCGGGCTTACGTTAAGTGTGCTTTGAAATACTTATAACACGGATAAAAAAATACCGGCAATTTTTAAGAATAGTGCATGTTGTATATCCATAGTAACGTTTTTCTAAAAATACACTTTATTATTTCATTTCCGTAAGATAACATTACAAACTATTCAAAAGTAATAAAGTATCTGACATATGCTTTTCGGTTATTAAAAAATAGTTAATATAAAAACTTATATTATTTAATTACGAGAGTAGATGCAATGAAAAAAAATCATCATTCACCCTGTACTATATTGTACAAAACATATGTTAAAATAAATATCTCATAAATTTTTCAATGCTGCGAATATTCATTTCTAGTAAAAATTTGGTTTAAACAATTAAAACATTTAACAAGACAATAAAAGTTACCTGACAATTTTTTAAAACAATGCAGTGAAAATTCGTTTGTTTGTTTAAACAATTAAAATTTTTTTAAAAAGGCAAAAAAAAATTCGCCCGAGCAGGGACTTGAACCCTGGACCCTTGGATTAAAAGTCCAATGCTCTACCGACTGAGCTACCCGGGCTTACAATAAAAGGAACAATATTTTTAAGCAACACGCAATATTAGGAACCAACAGAACTTTAATTGTTTAAAAAATTAATAAAATTTATAAACTAATAATAATTATATCATTATGCTCTACTAAAATATAAATTCTTAATATACACAAAAAAACGATCAAATTAAAAAAAAATGTTGATTTTTTTTCTATTTAAATAATATCTCAACCGCTAAGGGTTACTGGCATCGTGAATTTAAGATTATAATTATATCTTATACAAAAGGTCGATATCTTGTAGAAATTTTAGTAAATTCAGTAAAGTCAGTTTTTGCGGATAAAATGTTTTTTAGTGATCCTGTTATATTATTTTTGTGCCTGTCTAAAGTAAACAGCGGACATTCTACCAAAATATGTTTTACACTGATGGGTAAATAACACGCGTGGCACATGGGGGCTTCGTCTCTTGTAAGAAGCTGTTGATGCGTAACTCGAGTGTGACCAATTCTAAGTCTTGTTAGGATGGTTTGGAGACTTCTTCTCTGAGGGGCTAGTTTCCAGGTTAGCACTGATTGCTTCACTTTGCGTAATTTAGAATTTGATTCGTTTTACTGGCACTGCCACGCACTTAAAATTAAACTTTTTAGAACAGGTTTGAGATCAAGATGGGTAACTTGTGTGGACACTAATGCTTCTGGACTTGATATGGGTCAGCAAGTTTTTGATTTGGATCCTGTTTAGTGAGGATTTTATTAAAAGAAGAATTGGGTGTTGAGGGTAGAGTTGATTTAACGATGATACTGCACTTAAGGAATCTGTGATGATGATACATTTATTGATGTTATTGTTATCTATAAAATTTAGTGCGTGAAGTATGGCGGTGAGCTCTGCTGTATAAGTAGAGGTTTATTTTGGAAATTTATATAGAAAATGGTTATTATTTACAGTGAAGGATGCTCCTACTCCCTAGTCACTTTTTGAAGCATCTGTATATATATATATAGGTATGTTCTTGATAGTAATTCAGCTGCTGGCAAACCATTTGTTGATATAGTTTTGAAAAAGTGTCTGATTTTTTTTGAATGTTGATTTTTCATGTTTTTACAGTTTTAAATAATAACAATTCCTCTCAAAATTGACCTTTTCTCACATATTATTGTTTGTATCTTTTTTATCAAGTAATCATCAAGGTAATATAAACAAAAACATTCCTAAAATTACTTATTAAGTGAGCAAGTATGCAATATCTACACAGTAATATGCAAGGAGGAGAATATGTTAGGATATGTTGCTGAGTTTATGTTTAGATTACGTTTTAGCAATCATTGTCAAAGATTGCATAATTTTTTTGTTCTCTTACAAGATTTTTTCGACGATAATATAAGTGACTGATTTATTTTTGAATATGATACATAGTTAAATTTTTTTTCATCATTTTAACATTATGTATATGAAATCTTATTTATTTTTTTTAATACAAATATATTATATTGTGTTGCCATTAAACATGAAAATATTAAATTTTGAAATCATTAACAATATTTTAAGTTATTTAACATTGAAGTATGATCTAACAACGTGTATAAATGTTATATACGATTATTGAAAAAGAAAGTTAATTTTAAGAAACATTAATAAAATTTCATTTGTAAAAAATTAATAAATAAACATTTTTGTATGATTTTTTTTCGAAATGGTCATTTTTTTGTGTAGATTAACAAAAAAAATATATGAACTTCGTTTGATGCTTTGCAAAACAGTTATGAACGATTATATTATATAAGTGCGATTATGATAACATTTAAAGTCATAAAACCATATGAAATCTCTAAGTGAGATAAAAAATTAACAAAAAAACATTTTTATATGTTTTTTTTTCAAATTGTTTGTTTTTTGTGTAGATTAACAAAAAAAATATATGAACTTCGTTTGATGCTCTGCAAAAAAGTTATGAACGATTATATTATATAAGTGCGATTATGATAACATTTAAAGTCATAAAACCATATGAAATCTTTAAGTGAGATAAAAAATTAACAAAAAAACATTTTTATATGTTTTTTTTTCAAAATGTTTGTTTTTTGTGTAGATTAACAAAAAAAATATATGAACTTCGTTTGATGCTCTGCAAAAAAGTTATGAACGATTATATTATATAAGTGCGATTATGATAACATTTAAAGTCATAAAACCATATGAAATCTTTAAGTGAGATAAAAAATTAACAAAAAAACATTTTTATATGTTTTTTTTTCAAAATGTTTGTTTTTTGTGTAGATTAACAAAAAATATATGAACTTCGTTTGATGCTCTGCAAAAAAGTTATGAACGATTATATTCAAAGAAGTGCGTTTATGATCGCATTTAAAGTCATCAAACCATATAAAATCTTCAAGTGAGATATTTCCTATATTTTTTCCATAAATCCGCCGTAAAAATGAAGATGTAAAAAAAAATTTATCAAAATCGGATGGTTTTTCAATTTTCTAAAACCAATAAACGATAGGACGCAATAGTATAAAATTTAATATATAGGTATATAATATATATTATATAATATATATAATTAATATATAGGTATTTTAGTATCACCTAAAAAAATGTACATAGGTATTGACAAAATCTCATAAAAAAATTCGCCCGAGCAGGGACTTGAACCCTGGACCCTTGGATTAAAAGTCCAATGCTCTACCGACTGAGCTACCCGGGCTTATAAAAACACGAAAATGTTTAATCTTCATCAAAAATCGGAACTACTGGGACTTCGGTTTTTTAAAAAATTTATGTATGAATATTATTATTCAAAAGCGATAAGAAATTTGTTATAACAGTGACAATTTGATGTAGGTACTTAAGTATCAACTAAAGAAATGTAATAAGTAAACAAAAAATTTCGCCCGAGCAGGGACTTGAACCCTGGACCCTTGGATTAAAAGTCCAATGCTCTACCGACTGAGCTACCCGGGCTCGTAAAAATATTATAAATTAGGCACACCCATTATTAGGAACCGATGTGTTCCTCGGGATATAATGCACACTCAATATGAATTGATCACTTCTTTTCAACATTTTTGTTATACATTACTTAAACATTTTTAGTCGATACACTGCTAAATTCTTTGTTGACAAACCAATTTATCGCTAAAAATAAATTTGAGGTTAAAAAAACATTTCAGTCTTATAAGATATAAGTTACTTCACCATGTTGTTTGCTCCACAAATTAATAAAAATTAATACTGTTGTTTGTAGCACAAAAAAAGGTTAAATCGCCAAATTATAATATAATATCGCAAATCAAAAAAGTAAAAAGTAATTGACATTAACACAGCATGACAATCACTGAACAAAACGCGGGAAACAGAAGCCAAACCAAGAATGGATCATGCGCAGATTGTGTCGCAAGCAAGGAGCATGCGCAGATTATGTTGCACTGGATTGGTCGGAGTGATCGGCTTGAATGCAACCTTTAATGTACGCTCTCTCGAATGAACATAAAGAAAGCTGGAAGTCGGCTAGTATTTCAAAATGTCAAGTACCGCTAGTGACGAAATTTGTTTGGTCGAAAATGTTTAATTAAAAAGTATTTTAAATAATATAAATCTTGGTAGATAAAAATAGGGAAGGTATCATCATCTGTTTGTGCAGTTAAAAACCGAGCCAGATAGATTTTATAAGTATATGAGAATGAGTCAAGAGTACCAACAACCGAAGAGCATGTATGAGAGCACTGATGAAAGTAGAGGAAGCAAAAGATGTGTGTACGAACCGTAGCAAGTGGAAGGAATTGGTCTCTACCTACCCCTATGGGAAAAAGGCGTGACTTTATGTATGGTATGTATAAGAATGAAATTGGAGACGTTTGAATACTTATACACTGCGGTCCATATGTAAATTAAATTTTAATAACAAATTTTCTTAGTTATGGTTGCACCAAATATGAAAAACTTAGTATTGCTAAACAGATAATGAAAATCCCTTTTGAACAAGATACCACACTTCTTATTTAAATTTTTTGAGGGGGTGCTCATAATTCAGAGGGGGTGCAAGAAGGGGGTAATATTTTCACACTGTAAATTGTTAAATTGACAATAAAAATTGACATGTTTCAGGATTTTTTGATAAAATACATAATAACGCTAAAAATGATTTTATTCCATACATATGGACCGCAGTGTATATCTTGAAAAAAATTGAGCACCGCTTAATAAAAACATGGGGCAACTGTCATCAACAACCGATTTTACTAGAGAAAAGTCTGGTAATTTGTTTGAGGTGAGTCATTGGATATAGGGGGTACAAAATAGTCTGTCTTTACATCTGTGTTCTAAGTGTAAATTTAACAACATAATAAATTTCAAATACAGTTAGGGTACCAAATGGTCTTTCTTGTCCTCCACCTGTTTTTAAAAGCAACAATAATAAAATAAGATCCAAAGAAATATTCGAAATTAAGAAAAAAATATATAAAATCCAACAATAAAAAAAGCCGCCCGAGCAGGGACTTGAACCCTGGACCCTTGGATTAAAAGTCCAATGCTCTACCGACTGAGCTACCCGGGCTACGTCTTAGTGTGAATTGATACTAATATTTAAGTTAAAGTTATTTTTAAATAGTATATTAGCGAGAGTGCGAGAGATATTAGTTCACAAAATATTATCTAAAAATACAACATGGTTTATTTCAAAAAGTAACAACAACTGTTATTAGGAACAAGAACTTTTTTCTACTTAAATATTACGCTTAAAATTCAAGTAGGTATAGGTAGATTAATACAATTATTAATTGGTTGCAATATTATAGAAATTAAATTAAATTGTTATCGCTGCGGTTTGTAAATTGTAGGGGTGTGTGTGTTAAAGATTAGATTCTATATTTTCTCGGATGTTATGAAAAAGTCTATTGCTTGTAATAGAGTGCTTGACGTTAATGGTTGTGGATTTATTTGAGATATTGCTGACTGAATATTTTTTTCCGATATTGCACGCACTGCACCTACAATTTTAAATGCAATATTCATCCTGTTCGTAGTTGAGTCATTGATATAGGTACCTCTCAGCGAAAACAAAGGACTTTCATTCTCCGTGTCTCTTAAGAGTGGTAATATCTTCTCCTGTATCTACCAAAATTGTAGCTGATGATCTTCGGAAACAATGACTTGTATATGCTTTCGGATAATTAAGTTTCAAAAATTTTGCAATTGAGCTAACGTATACAGAACCTATTTTGTTTATTCCTGCTACTTGCTTGGTGCATTTTTTATTCTTGTAGTAAAGAAAAAATATCCTTTCATGTGTTGCAACTCTTAATTCTGCATATTCTTTGTATTTCTGATTAAATACTGTAATATTGAATTTTTTTTCAATCTTATTTTTTGTATTATTAATCTTAATTATAGCAGCAATGCCCAGATTTTCTATTTATCATCTACAGTAATTCTCACTAACTCTTGTTTGCGACATGGTGATAACAGTCTTGAAGCTGAATATGTTGCTCGATTTGAAATTTTAAAAGTATTAAATTAAAAAGTACGGTTGGATTCTTTTTGAGGTTTAATTTACTTTTAGTGATTTTTTTGGAAAGTCACGTGGCGCCCTAACGTGGTTTAGCTTTGAATTTTCAGGTAGTTTGGTTATATATAAAAAAAGGGTGGATAGGTCCGTGAACTGATCTCTCCATTCCGTTAAAATTAATTCAATCGAGATATCAAGAATTCACAAAACCCCGAGTAAGATTTTTAGTTTTTTAACTTCCCAGTGGAAGTTATTGTAATGGGTCCGATTTTGCGAATCCCAAATTTTGACATATCTTCACAATCCAAGCTCCCCAGAGTCGAGTACAATAGTGGACGTCTGTGTGTATGTACGTATGTGTGTACGTTCGTATGTGCGTTCGGAATTATTTTTCGTCTCGATTATCTCGAGAACAAAAAATGATATCGACGTGGGACCAATTGCATTCGACGCATAATTACGCAAATTAGAAGTGATCTAATTTTCAGAAAAATCGGTCAAGCTGTTTTTTATGGAGAATAAAAAACTAAAAAAAATTGTAAACTACCTGAATTTTGCAATTTATAAATCATACTATTTTTAATACAGAATTTTAAGATCTTTTGGATAATATTTTTTTATTTTTTTATGAAAATAGTCGCAAAAAGGGTAGACCGCACTGAGACTATTAGAAGGGGAAGGGATTATAGAAAGGAAATGATTGTGGACACGCTTTTTAAAAAGTTGCAGGTCATAGTTCTCTGGAAAAACTGATTTTTGAAGCTTATTCCATTCCGTAGCAGCCCTGTAAAAAAAGGATTCTTGATGAAGATTGGTCCTTGTAGTGTCAAGCTTGAGAGTAAATGTGTGAGACTGATCAGCGTGCCGAGTTCTTCGGCCGAATGTGGCCAATGGTGGTACAAGAGTTTTTATTTCTCTGGAGCATCTGCCATGGAAATGGCTTTCCACAGAAAACCTAGCCTCTGGCTTGCCGACTTTGCGATGTTAGCAACATGGTCATGCCAAGACATATTATTGGACACCGTGACTCCCAATATCGAGATGGAGGGACTTGGTTCAAGGGTATTACCGGACATTGTGATGGGATGATTTGAGGAATTCACTTTCTTGGAAAACGTGGCACTTTGTGTTTTTTGGGCGTTGAACTGAACAAGATTGTTGGTTCCCCACTCGACGATTTCTTTAAGATCTCTATTGATGGAATCAACCTGTTCCTGCCTGAGTCTATTTGTATCATTCACCGAAAGTGATCGATAGGATGTGAAAGTTGAGACAAGTGTGCTATCGTCTGTGAAACTGTAAATGGGGTTCGTGGTGGTTTTCAAGAGGTCGTTGATGTGTAAAAGAAATAAGGTGGGGGACAGAATGGAACCCTGGGGGACCCCGGCATTGGTATGATGATAATATGATGACAATATTTTTCCACTGGGAAGTTAGTCGTTACACACAGAGAGGCAGAGACCACTTCCTTCCACTTGCTACGGTTCTTATACACATCTTTTGCTTCCTCTACTTTCATAAGTGCTCTCATACATTCTCGTCGGTTGTTGGTACTCTTGACCTGGCCTTTCTTTAAAACAATGTTGATCTGATCAAGATATGTTCGCCGTTGGTCCAAACCAACTAAGCATTTTTTTATTTATCTTTGTAACCACATCTTCTTTTACACCACAGCGTTCTCTTATCTCACTATTCTTTACTTTATCCAACCGAGTCACTACGGCTATACTTCTCGGACTACTTATCTCCGCGGCATTAATCTTATTTTCATAAAATATATAATATACAGAATTATTTTTTGTGAGTTTCAATTTGACGTTTTAGAGAAGCTTGACATAATTAAAATCTGAAAATTTAAGGTATAAGGTTTTCGCATTTGCCAAATTGATCTAAAATATTTAGAGCCTCCAACTACTTTCGGTTATACCGGAAGTTGACTATAACTTGCTTATTTATACAGAACACCATTACACCTTACACTGTTTTACGAGATATGACCATTTTTTCATCATCACGAAAAAGATTTGACACCCTGTATTTATATAATTAATATAAATTTAAACATTTTTTTTTGCATTATGTTTTTCTAGTATTGTGTATTTTTACTAAACTTGGTCATTTTGTTATTAAAATGATTGTTATTGTAGAGGGTGATTCCAAACGCATATTTATCAATTTTATTAAGTAAATGGATCATCCTGTATTTTATAACGTTGTTAGACACAACTTTTACTGTTCTTTAAGTTTCGTAAACAACTTTCTATACCTAAATCAAACCGTCATTGAGATATTTAACTTTTAATCTATGGATTAAGAGTTTGTATTATTTTTATTGCACAGTGCCATGAAAAACAAAAATATTGCTATAATTTTAGTAGCACTAAGAGGGAGACGTTTTTGAGCATTTACTTTAAAGTTTTAAATTATTAAATGTTAATTAAATATTTTTTTTGTTTTTTTTTTGACCGCAAATAAAATACCAACTCATAATTTATAATTTAAAGCTGAATATCTCAGTAACGGTTTGACTCAGGTATAGGGAGTTGTTAACGAAACTTAAAGAGCAGTAAAAGTTCTGTCTATCAACGTTATAAAATACAAGGTGATTCATTTAAGAAAGTTGAGAAATCTTAAGATTTATTTATTGTATTGTATTTATTCACCCTGTAGAATAATAATAATTTTATTAACAAAATGACCAATTTTAGTAAAAATACACAATACTAGAAAAACATAATGCAAAAAAAAATGTTTAAATTTACATTAATTTTAATGATAGGTACAGGGTTTCAAATCGGACACTTTCGTGAAAAAAATGGTCATATCTCGTAAAACACTCAGTGTAAGGTAGCAAAACCATATATTAGGAGAATCCACAAGAGTAGCTTTATCGAAATACGTAATAATATACATAGTGTTCTGTTTAAAATAAGCAAGTTATAGTCAACTTCCTGTATAACCGGAAGTAGTTTGAGGCTCTAAATATTTTAGATCAATTCGGCATACCAGAAAACCTTACACTTCAAATTTTCAGATTTTAACTATGTCAAGTTTCTCTAAAACGTCGAATTGGAACTCCCAAAGAATCACCATGTATAATAAATATTAGAAATCACCACATTCAAGGCTTAAAGGGATGGGGATTAACCCCAATCTAATATTAAAAAGGTCGTCCTTAAAAACACTAAGACAATTTCATAACAGACACATTAAACAAAAAGAAAAAGAAATCACATGTAGAGATCATAAAATAACGAAAAAACGAAATGAAAGAAATTTGTCAACGAATAAACATAGTTACTAGACATTCTCGGAGTTGGACTAAAAACAGGTTTTATTATTAACACCCTTTATTTAGATATTTCCGAACGAGAGCTGTCGTGGCATAATGAATACGCAACCAGTTTTATTTTTAGCAAATCTCGCAGTGGATTCAAGAAGAATCTATTTTTGCACATGATATTGCAGCGATATGAATATCACTGCCAACGTGTGTCGCTGGTTCAATGCTACGAGAGCGACCATGTTTCAATGATAGGAGTTTAAAGCAACCGGCCGGCGGGGACGGCGGCGGCGGTGGGGTCCGCACCGAGTGTAGGTAAGTGTGCTAATGAACGATATTGACCTCTAGAAGACAACAACTAATACATTGTTACGTCCACGACGGCCACCGACATTTCTTATTGTATTACATTATCGCATTCAATACCTATTACTAATAGGAATGGCCTTTGCGAATACAATACGATATATGTCTTTGAAATATTAGGAAAAAATTTGATGTTTTTTATTTATACCTATTTCCGTCAAGCTTCATTTTACATAATTGTGAGTTTTATCAAAGAACCAATTTCTTTTTAAATGATTAAAATTTTCAGACATGCTAGATCGATTGGTACTACTTTTTTCTTTTATGATTAAAACTCAAAGTTCTTGATGTAAGTTAAAAATAATCTTAGGATAAGAAGGTTGGTAAATTAAAGTTTTGCACTTGATAAATTAAAACAAGTTTATCAGCTTGAGCTTTTTCCTATCCAGTTCTGAGTAGCAAGAGCAACGTTTGGTTGCGCCATCATTCTCTTGCTGTGCCTCAGGCTCTTGGTTTCTAGCCAGCTTCGTTTTTGCTGCCAGATTAGCCAAGACTTGGCCTTCTTCCTAACAGCAGATTTTGTTACACCCTACACCGAGTCCAGGCCCCACTAGCGGGTCTTCAGAATCCATCCCTGTGTGTGGTTCTACCCTTTTGTCCTGGCACCCACCCAAATAAATCCGGTTGTGCTTTGCCAGGTTTCTCAGGTACATTCTTTCACCAGATTCGAGCTGGTTTGGCAACTTTAACAACAATTACTTGAATTGCCACTTAGCTGTCTGACATAACCCGTATGTTCCTGTTTCTCAGGTCCATTATGCTTGGATTATTGTGATATGTCTCCCCAGTCGCATAGTTATACTATCTCGGGTCCCTCTCCCATATATCTCAGCGCTAGAGTTTTCGCTCTTCACTGAGCCTTCCGTGAACCTCGTGAGCTCGTTAAACGGCACTTTTCCTATCCACCGGTACTTTTGGGCCCACCTTGAAATTGGGGTTAAATTAGAAGGACATGGGCTGCCAGTCATTAATCATCTCCTTGATCCTCGAGTCTCCGTAGGCATCCAGATACTCATGAGTTGCATCCTGTACGCTGCCATTCTAGCCTCAGCTATTTCCACAGGGTGTAGTGGTGGGAGATTGTGTATGGTTTACATCGCTGCCATTGGCGTGCTTTTCATAGCTCCTCTTATGCATAGACAAGCCAGTCGATAGTGCAATCGTCGCCCCACTATGTTTACATTTTTCCCACCACACTACAAAGGTTTTAATCCCCTTGATTGGCCAATGGCTAACTTACTGTCATGAGTGTCTTTTTACAGTTTGCTACAACAGCTTGCAGGTATGCATTTTAGGTTAATTTGCTGTCAAGCTTCATGCCTAGGTTACAAACTGTAGCTGTTTTCCCACGAGAGTCGGAGGTTTAAGACCCTCCAGATTTCTTGTCTTTGTAAATGTCTAGGTTTTTTTTTATGAAAATAGTCGCAAAAAGGGTAGACCTATCGTGTGGGCCGCGGAAAAACTGATTTTGGAAGCTTATTCCATTCCGTAGCATGCCTGAAAAAGAAGGATTCTTGATGAAGATTGGTCCTTGTAGTGTCAAGCTTGAGAGTAAATGTGTGAGACTGATCAGCGTGCCGAGTTCCTCGGCCGAATGTGGCCAATGGTGGTACGAGAGTTTTAATTTTTCTGGAGCATCTGCCATGGAAATATCTGTAGAGCAATGATTGGTCTGCAACTCTTCTTCTATGTTCTAGAGGGTAAAGGGTATCTGTGAGAGTTGAGCTGTTTATCAAGCGAATGGCTCTTTTCTGAATGGAATCTAGAAGACGAAGAGAATGCCTTGGTGCTGAACCCCAAATGTGCGAGCAATACTCCAGTAGAGGTCGGATTTGTGCCTTGTACGTCGTCAACAGTTGATCAGGAGTAAAAAACTTTCTGGCTTTCCAAAGAAAACCTAGCCTCTGGCTTGCCGACTTTGCGATGTTAGCAACATGGTCATGCCAAGACATATTATTGGACACCGCGACTCCCAAAATCGAGATGGAGGGACTTGGTTCAAGGGTATTTCCGGACATTGTGATGGGATGATTTGAGGAATTCACTTTCGTGGAAAACGTGGCACTTTGTGTTTTTTGGGCGTTGAACTGAACAATTTGAACTGAGGTCAATTTCTCCGCATCAGGTTTTGACCATTTTTAGGGCAGTTTGTAGCAGCTCTGAGGCAGTGAAGCTGCGATTATTAAGTCTCAACCACAAGTCATCGACAACTAGGCTCCATAGTTTATATGACTCCCCCTTGCGTTGTGCCTCTAGTTAGGATCACTTTGCCTTTTCGCTGCTTCCAGCATGGCTAAGTGGGTAATATTGTTAAACGGTTCCTTAATATAAAGAAAGCAAGCAATGGCCACCTCGTTATGTTGGATTGTATCCTCTATCCCTGACACCAGTTGGTGCAGAGCTGAGTCACACGATTTTTCTACCTGATAAGCATGCTGTTTGCGATGCAACGTCCTCCCTATAAGAGAGGTTTGTTTCACATGCATTTCTACAAGCTTTTCCGTCTTACACATTACTGGAGCCAGAATCTCCCCGCTCTGTTGTAAAAGGGCTGGTTGTTTTCCATCTGGGCCCGGTGATTTGTAAGGAGCAAAGGTTTGAAATGCCCATTGTACTGTAAAAAGTTATTTGAAACATCCCCTTTTCGTAGAGCTGGTCCCATTGCTCCGGTCGTTGGATCAATGACTCGAAAAGATGCGTTTAACAGAAAATCCAGCATATCTTTTTCCATTTCTGTGAAGCCTTCCTCAGGTACCTAGGGGGTTCACGTTAACTGTTAATATTGCTTTAAATGGAAGTTATTAATTTTTAAAAATTATTGCTAAAAACACGGTTTTACCATTTTCTCAATTTCTCCTGAATTCAATCATAACTTATACAGTGCTTTTATTTCTAAACCAGCCAATCCAAATACCTTTTGATTTTGCGAAAATGTAAAAAAACAAAACACGTCGAATTTTAAATCAAGTGAGAGGTTTAAAAATGTTATTCTGCTGTTTCCAAGTGGCACCTCTTTAACATTTCTCACCCCTTTTTTTAAAACTATCGATTTATTTTGCTGATAACAACACATTTTGTAATATAACATAGGACCATAACAAAAACGACCTACGCCACTGTTGGATAGGTAGGTGTCTAATTAGGGATTAATTAACTTACTTCTGAATACATGTCACCTTTTTGACATTTTTTGTTATTTTGTTTCTGTTTCAAAAATATTAATAGTATATTTAGTTAGTTATTCGTGACGTTAAATTAGCCATTATTTGTAGCTGTAGCGGTCATCAAAACAAGTGCGCTCAAGGAACAGCTCGAGTTTTTAATGAAAGACATCCTGATAGAAATACAGGCCACCATAGGGTTAGTACGGAAATTTGAAGAAACTGGATCCGATTTAATAAAAAAAATAATAATCCCAGAGTTCTCGACGAAGCTGCACAAATTGGAGTACTGGGTCATTTTGCTATTGATCCTACCTATTTCATTCCAGAAGTATCAAAACTTACAAATATTTCTCTGTTAAAATTGCATAAGTTTTTTCCTCGTACAATACAAATTCATTATCAGCTTATTAAAGACGACTATGACTGCAGAATTAAATTTTGTGAAACAATGTCCCGAAAAATACACGAATACGCATAATTTGGTTAAAAATATTTGTTTTATTGATGAATCAACGTTGTATTTAAATGGCTTTGTTTACAAACACAATTGTAGGTATTGGGATGACGAAAATCCTCACGTGTTTCGACAGGATAATACTCAGTTTCCAGCGAAGATGAATGTGTGGGCTGGTATTTTAGGAAATGAAATAATTGGACCAATTTTTATTGACTTAAACCTAACGGGAGAATTGTACCCACAATTATTAGAAAATAAAATTGATCCACTTATTACTCAGTCACTAGAAAGACGAGTTGATGAACATAGAAATTTGCACTAGCTGTAATACAATGTCTAGACGAATGATTTCCAAGACATTGGATTGGTAAAGGGGGTTTTATTGAATGGCTAGCAAGATCTTCAGATCCAGCACCAATTGACTTTTTCCTGTGGGGCTATTTAAAAACATTAGCTTATAAAACTTCTCCCGAAGACATCGAAGAACTAAAGCTTAGAATAACTGAAGAATATAGACGAATTACTAGCGTCTCTAGTTGTCTCTAGAAGTTGTTTAGTTCTCGCTGTGTCTGGTCGAGTTTCTACCGTGTATGTCATAGTTGGTCTTACTATTGCCTTGTAAATTCTTGATTTGGTTTCTATTTTAATGTTTTTATTTCGCCATATTGTGTCATTTTGGCATCCTGCTATTCTTGTTGCCTTCGTTGTCTGTTCTCTCACCTACGTCTTAACATCACCATAGCCTGAGATTTCTATGCGCAAGTACTTATATTTCATTTCCTGTTGGATATAAAATAAATCGATAGAATATATTGTTGTTTACATGGCTGATTTGCATTTTTCTTGGGTTTTCATTTGATGTATCACAAGGTAGTGGTTGCTTATTAATATTGTAAAGATGGGGTGGAGAATGTTAAGGAAGTGCCACTTGAAAACAGCACAATAAAATTTTTAAACCGCTTACATTTACGCAAAATCGAAAGTCATTTGGACTGGCTGGTTTTGAAATGAGAGCACCGTATATTTTATCGCGTATATTTTTAGGTAAAACACAGCTAAATATCTCGGAATGAATTTTGACGCTAAGTTGCGCTGGAAAGAACATATCAAAGTAAAAAGAATTCAGATATAGAAACAAGTATTGGTTACTTGCGAGGAAATCGCACCTCTATCCAAAATAAACTCCTGTTATATACACAGGTATTAAAACCTGTATGGACTTATGGCATACAGTTGTAGGGATGCGTTAAACCTAGCAATATAGCCATAATACAATGATTTCAAAACAAGGTGCTCAGAGGAATAGTTAATGCACCATGGCATGTTAGAAATTGCGATCTACACAGTGATCTAGGAATTCCAACCGTAGCAGAGCAAATCAAACGATATGCCAGGAAGTACGAGACGAGGCTACACAATCACCACAACATTGAAGTGTTGCAGATTTTGGACAACCAGGATCAACAGAGACGATTAAAAAGAGAGAAGCCCTTTGAATTAGTGCTATGAAGTGATTAGTGGTTAAGAAGTAGTTATCACAACAAACAAGTGATTGGTGAGATAGAAGCTAGAAAACACCAGTGGGTGATGTCATTAGTTTTTAAAAACTTTAAAGCAAAATTGCTGGTTGATCAGTTGCAGTTTCAATGGAGAAAAAAAATGTATTTTTAAAAAATATTTTTTTTGTACAGGTTAAAGTTTTTGTTCTTGAAGCAATTAACCATATTTTACCATTTACTTACATAATGTTCCCGTCCTGACATAAAACAACCATTGCTTAAAATATGCGTTTTTAATCGTATTCATATCAATCTAAACGGTAATCATTCAATATCGAAAATCTACTGAAAGTAAGAGATTTTTGAGTTAATTCGTCCGGTGTAAAAGTAATGTAATGTAATGTTTAACATGACACATTTAAATTGTTTATTAAAACACATCCATTTTTACTGACAAATACATCTTTCACAACAAGAAAAGAACAGTGTCCCCTGTATACATCAATAATATAGAAATTCCTACAACCTCCTGTGTAAAGTATCTAGAGATTCATCTTGACAGCAAGCTGATTTGGAGGGAGCATTTAAGAAAAAAGCGAAAACAAATCGACATAAAAACAAGAGAACTCAATTGGTTACTTGGAAGAAGATCCAAAATGTCGCTAGAGAATAAAATTCTTATAAACAAAGTTATAATCATTCCCATTTGGACATATGGCATTGAATTATGGGGACGTGCTAGCAGCTCCAACATTGACCTCATTCAACGCGCACAATCAAAAACTCTTCGCGCAATCACCGATGCCCCATGGTACCAACCAGATACTACATCAAGACCTACAGATTCAGACAGTTAAAGACGTAATTAAAGAAAGAAGCAACAAACACCACCATAGACTAGAGTCACATGAAAACACACTCCTTCAACAACTCCTACAAGAATACCCTTAAAGAAGACTGGAAAGGAAATGGCCAGCTGACTTGAAATAAGGTGCAAGAGGTTTTTCTCATTGGAGAAACCTTATCATGCTTTTTACACGTTGTCCTGTGCCAACAAAATAGCTTAAAGAATTTGTATTTTTCTGATTGCTGTTCAATAAAAGAGAAAAAAAATACATCTTGACGTATGTCAGTTTTTTATTGAAGATACTAATCACATGATTGCTACTTTTTATAATTACAGGATCTTCATGTTATTACAAGAAATTTAGATAGCTTTATTTATGCCGCAATGAAAAGAAAGTAAAATTGTCACAATCTTCTTCATCCAATTTTATCGTGTAAGATCTAAATATTTTAAAATTAATTATGTCGTTCATGATACACACGCTTGCAAATATTCACAAAATTTGTATTCACCTGTCTGCATAAAATACTGTAAATAATAATATACAATTTTTGTTGTTAATAACATATTTATTATCCGGCAGATGACGGTTCTACAATTAACTGGTTTTTAATGTTTTTATTGGCGGAATTTCATGTGTCCGTCAGTCTTTGTAATCGTGACAACCCTTATTTGCATTTTATTGTACTTTCGCTAGAATGTATTTTACGCTAATTCTTGCTAAATTCATAGCAACTTTGTTGTAAAAATATTTTTACAATAAAAATCCTGAAAAACCAAAAAGCAGTCTAAATAGTTAGACATCAGAAATTTTGTTTGGTCGGCAAGAAAATTTTAAAAAAAGAATTACCAAATAGCAGCACTAAAATTACAAAAAAAAGAGATAAAATTTAATGAAGAAGATTATAATAAATTAAATGCCGTGAGTAACACCATTACGCTTTACTTGAATTCTGTGAATTAATTTGTTGTAAAGCACAAAAAAATCGATAATGAAAATGGAGAAATTAATGAAAATTAAAAAGTAAAAATCAAATTAATTAAAAAATATATAATAATACAGGGTGTTCCATTGGAAAAAAAAACGTCAAAGATGGATAGAGGGCACCAAGATGGTTCTAAATATACCATATTTGTTGGGTCTCACAAGTTTTATAATCGAGATATAGGATGTTTTGGAAGATCCTTAACGCGGCTTACGTGTAGTGCGATTTAATAGAAATCATCACGTAACGAAATGCATCGGTGGTTAGTGGCAGAATGCTCGCCTGCCACGCGAGCGGCCCGCGTTCGATTTCCGGCCGATGCATTCTTTTTGTGCTTTTACCATTTAATACATAATATTTAGTGAGTAAAACAAATCGAACTAAAAAGCGAAAAATAAATTATTGTTGAAAAAAACTAAAAAACACGCTTTTAGAGTTAACAGACTAAAAAGTAAAAAATAATTTTTAACTTAAAAATAAAATTACTGACGAGAAAATTAATGTCATTGTCAAAACTTTTACGATCAGAGAAACGATGTAGTAATGTGTTTCATAGATTGCGAAAAAGCATTTGATAGAGTGCACCATCATAAACTCGTTCAAATGCTCAGGCGACTTGACATAGATCAAAAAGACATACGCTGTATTGAAAACTTGTACTAGAACCAATCAGCTGCAGTTAGATTTGACAACGAAGTTACAAAGGCACAGAAAATCCTTAGAGGTGTAAGACAGGGATGTGTCCTCTCCCCACGTCTGTTTAACATTTACTCTGAAAACATCTTCCAAGAAGCTCTCGAATGACAACAATTAGGCATCAAAGTAAATGGCACATGGATCAACAATATACGGTATGCAGATGACACAGTCCCGTTAGCAGATAATATGAATGACCTCCAAAGGATCCTGGACATAGTTGGAATGCACGGCCGACTTATGGAAATTAACATCAACATAAAAAAAACAAAATTCCTAGTAATCACCCGCAAATTGGATGAGTTCCAGAATGCAAAACTCTCATACGATAGTGAAGACATAGAACGAGTAAAAAAGTTTAACTATGTGGGGACTTGGTTATGTGAAGACTGGTCTTCAGACGTAGAAATCAAATGCCGGATAGAAAAAGCGAGGAGCTCATTCCTAAAATTCAAAAACGTCTTCACGAACTCTTACTTTGACCTTAATCTCAGAATAAGATTCACAAAATGTTACATATGGTCCGTACTGTTGTATGGTATGGAAGGCTGGACATTGAATATTAGCACAATGAATAGGCTGGAAGCATTTGAAATGTGGATCTATCGAAGAATCTTGAAAGTCCCATGGACAGTAATGAAAACCAACAAGGAAATTTTAAGGACGATAGGAAGAGAACGCGAATTTCTGGGCACAATAAAACGCAGGAAAACAGCGACCCAGCATTGGACAGGAATATGAACCACAGGAGAATTAATTCACACCACCAGAGATAGGGGAAAATGATCAGAAGTGATCGCAAACATCCATTAATGGATAGCAGCGGAAGAAGAAGAAGTCAACAACAAAAAAAGTAACTCTGCGTTTTGGAATGAAAGCACCCCACGCTTTTAGAACAGTGACATTCATTTTCCCATCAGTAATTTTATTTTTATGTTAAGAATTATTTTTTACTTTTTAGTTTAATTAATTAATAATGGATAGCAGCGGAAGAAGAAGAAGTCAACAACAAAAAAAGTAACTCTGCGTTTTGGAATGAAAGCACCCCACGCTTTTAGAACAGTGACATTCATTTTCTCATCAGTAATTTTATTTTTATGTTAAGAATTATTTTTTACTTTTTAGTCTAATTAACTCTGTGTTTTTTAGTTTTTTTAAACTATAATTTATTGTGTTAGATCATATGTGAATATTATTTTATTACTGCAATTAATTTTGAAAAATGGAAACTGCAGCAAATGTGTGTAATACAGATTTAGAAAAGTAAATTGATAAAATTGTATAACTTAATACAAGTAAACGTCAGAGTGCAAAATAAAATACCGAAAACCAATGTTCAACGCCAACAACAATTCCAGCAGAATCACAATAAAACGAGGGAGCCTTTACAGTAGTCGCATATGATTTATAACACTTGAAATGTTACCTTAGTAACAAGCAATTTTAAAATTATATTTTGAAAAAAATGATTTTTCATAACAAGAAATAATTTTTTTTAACGAAAATTGTATTTTATTTAATTGACACTAGGAGTGACAGTCATCAACCTCAAAATTTAAAAAAGCTAAATACTGATATATTTTATTCGAATAATTATTTATTATTACTTACTTGAATTTTTTATCAATGATCTGCACATTATTGAGACTTATTATCAACAGTAAATATTTATTTATATAGTTTACGCATATAACAGCAAACTTTATACTCAACACTGTAACTGTATGTGCACAGCTGATGGCTGACAGTACCGACCTCTCGGAAAATTAGTGGACGGATATCTGACGGCTAACTCTTCCACCGCGCGCTCATTCGTCAAATCAAATAGCGCGTGCTTCCGCGACTTCTTGTTACATTTCACGAAATCACTCCCACAAATTGCAAGAAAGCGAGAGGAAAGATGTTACGTATATGTTAGACACTTCCGTCCCATTTCGCAAAATCACTCCCACAAATTGCAATATTGAATGAAATTCGGAGTTGAAAAAAAACCATAAGGAACGAAATTGCTTATGGGGGTCTCCCGACCGCACTCTTTCTATTTTACTCATTTCTTTGTGGTGTCATAACTTACGAACCACCCAGTATATATATTTTTATCATATTTGGTACACACGTTTTTCTACTTTTATGCAAGCGACTTGCTTATCAGTCAGGTGAAAAATCCAGGTACGGATTAACAATAATTAAAGATATTTTTGGTTCCTCAAACCCTCTAATATTGAATTTCCGAAATCCGCTTACATATTTAAGAAGAGCATAAAAAGCTAAATTGAACTGTGTGCTTCTTGATATAAGTTAAAAATAATCTAAATATAGGAAGGTTTTGCTTTTTCCTATCCATCTCTAAGTCATAAGTAGCAAGAGCTAGGTTTGGTTGCGCTATCATTCTTTTGCTGTGCCTCAGGATATTCGTATCTTGCCAGCTTTGTTTTTGCTGGCAAGTTAGCCAGGTTATCCAGGTTACTGAAATGACCATTACAGTTGTGTAGTCGTCGAAAAAATATAATATGACACAATTGATTTATTATTGAAATATAGCAGAAAACGATATCTGAATGTCCTGAAAAGGTCCAATTTTCAACAGTGGCCAATAGGATATCAAAGGACATTGCAGAATTTCTGTAATGGAAACATTCCATTTTGAAATATCCAAATGCATTATACTTTAAATTCAAATTCAGAAAGTTAGTAGAGAAAAAAAATGCGGGAAAATGAAAAGTACGTACTTTGTTTTAGTTTTTTTTCTTTTTTCAAAAATTTAAGCAGGTTCTTCCACATCCTCTGCATTGTAGTGGATCATTTGTGATAGATGAGTCAGGAAGCTGGCTTTTTTGGGTGCTTGTTGTACATTATTTTCTTCTCTTTATAGATTGAATATTATCCTGGATGTATGGTGAGTTAGGATGACCGTGTCTTATATGGCTTGAGTACCTATTCTGACTTTTTTAAGAAGGTAATTTGACACTTTTCTTTTTTTCTCGGCAAGCTTGTGTAAGAGAGGAATTCACATATTGTTACCCGCATGTCTTTAAACTCTTCTCTGTTCAGCGTGCTTGATTTGGGTTTCCTGATTTTGGTTGATTTGTATTATAATTTTTGCTCTCCACTCTTGGCAGTTGAAGGCAAGAGTTTTCCAGTTTTTTTCCTAAATACATACAAATAGTCCCGCCTTTTTTCCGCAGTGTTAGGGTTTTTACACACGTCTATAGCTTCCAATGTCATCAGCGCCTTCTAACATGCTTCGTCGAGATTGACCTCTACCGACTTGTCCATTTACATTCGCCTTTATAACTATCCTCTTTATGTGTCCATACCCTCTAAACATTCCTTTATCTATCTTTGTAACTATATTTTTTTTCACACCACAAAGTTTTCTTATCATACTATTCCTCACTTTATCCATCAAAGTAACTCTAGCTATATTATCAGACTACTCATCTACGCAGCATTAGATCTTACTTTCATGCTTCTGTCAAACCTAACATTCACTACCTATATGAGTGTAGAATGTAGATTTTAGGGTGGGTCGTGAAGGCTATGCTGCCTCTCAAGCACTTCGACCTATCAGATTTTTTGTGCATAACTCTAAATCTATTCGAGGCCCGGGATTTCGAGACTTTGCACAAACTTGAGCCTCTTGCAGAAAAGTGCTGAGCATTCGCAAAGCAAATGTTTTTCAGTTTCAGTGAAGTTCTTGCAGTAGCGGCAACTATCACTCTCTGTTTTTTCCATCTTTTTCAGGTGATACCTCAGAGGGCAGTGTCCAGTGAGTAGTTCCGTCACCAGTTTCAAGTCTTTCTTATCCAACTCGAGAAGCTGTTAAGTTTTTCTTATGCGAACTAGCCTTTTCGCTTGACTTTGTCCTGGCACTTTATATCGGTGAGATTTCATTTCATCTGTTTCCCAGTGTCGAACCTCTTCTTTCAAGTGGGCTTTGAAGAGTGTTAGTACCTAAATTATCTTAATTAAACTATTTTTTAGCAAATTTATGGACATAAATTATGTAAATAAATAGAACAATTTTGATTATTTTCCAAATAACCTATTCAGTGTATTACCTAATAAAAAAAAATTGAATTTTAATCTCGAGTTCATTTTACAAAATATTTGCACAAGTTAATGCTTATAAGGACGGTTTACTATAACTGCCCGTTACCAGAATTAAATTGAAATTTTCAGGACGAACGGTAAATCCAAATATAATCACTAGCTAACTTCTTCAAGTATAATATTTTACAAGCATTTTGAGTTACAACTTTCAGATAAAGCCAATTCTTGCTCTCCAAATAACCACATAAAGATAATAACCATTATACTCGTACTACAATTATTATGTGCAGCCATCAAAAGCAAATAGGTACCCGTTATATTTGAAAGTAGAACTGAAGAAACGAGTATACCTGCTCTGGTCGATACAAAATTACAGTAATCTCGACGACCGTACTTAGGTTGCAGTAATAAATATTATACAATAGATATTTTCAAATGGGTTAGCAAAGATACGGTGATTTATGACTGTCATTGACCGCTGGTGCACTGCGTTTTTTAGCTAAATATTTATGGATAATAATTAATAAACAACAAATTCGAACACATTAATGCGATAATGAGCTGCTCAAAAGTAGTATTCTTAATGTTTCGTCTCTCTCCCCCAGGAGATAAAATTTAAATACCTAGGCATAGAAATATCAGGAATTAGTTGACACCAAAGCGGAGGTAAGAAACCAAGCGGCAAAAGCAGCACGAACCTTAGCTTACCTGAACGATACAATCCTCCGAAACAAATATATCGGAATCGAAACCAAATTTCGAATCTACAAGGCGGACATCTGACCTATATTAACATACACAGCGGAGACTAGAGCAGATACATCGAACACAAAGAGAATATTAGAAACCACCGCAGGATCGCTGGAAAAACACTATTTGACGAACATGTAAAATCATCATCATACAGCCCCTCGCGTCCACTGTCGGACATAGGCCTCCTTAAGGTCTTTTCACGTTTCCCTGTCCTGGGCAGTAGCAATCCAGTTTGTAATAATCCTCTTTAAATCGTCTCTCCATCGGGAGGGAGGTCGAACTCTGCTGCGTTTGTGGCTCTCGGTCTCCATTCCAGTATCCTGTTTGTCCAGCGGTCTCTGTTCATTCTTGCTATGTGTCCGGCCCATCTCCATTTCTCTTAGGTTCAGACCAGACTCTTAGGTTCAGTTACCTGTAATTTTCTTATAAATGCATTAGTAAGTGTTTGGTTTTCTGCGCCATATGACATAACTGGTATTATACACTTATTCAAAGCTTTCCTTTTCGTACTTATCGGAATATTCTCCTTGAACACATCTCTCATCCCAGCCCAAGATGATTCTTCTGAACAGCTCGCATGTCTGGTTATCCCTGTCATTTCTTATCTCGTGGTCCAAAAACATATATTTGTACATTATTTCGACGCACAAATTTTCAATCTTAATAGGTTTGCTAGGCACCATGTTTGCCATTATTTTGATCTTTGCAAAGTAATCCCACCCCTTTTGATATATTTTGTAAGTCTTGTAGAAGATCTTTGACTTCGCTGAGCTTGTCGGCCAGGAGAACGATATCGTCCGCAAAGCGGAGATGGTGAAGTCTTTCTCTATCAATGATGACGCCTTTTTGCTCCCAGATTAGTCTTTTAATTGCATGTTCGAGGACTGTAATGAACAATTTCGGGGATAGTGTATCGCCCTGTCTAACTCCCCGTTTTATTTCTATTTTGTTGGTGGTGGAGTGAAGATGTGCTGTTGTTGTTGCCTTTGTGCAGATATTTTTGATGATATCACATTATCCATGATTAATTCTGCACTCCTGTAATGCTGCAAGGATTGCAGGAAGTCCTATGGTATCGAAAGCCTTATGGAAATCGACAAAAATCAGAGCCAATGGTCGGTTATACACGATTGTTTTCTCTAATAGAGAAAATAGAAAAAAAAAATGTAAAATAGACAACGTAAATGAATGGATACTGGGAAGAAAGAGAGAGTGTAACGAACACATAGATAGGATGAATGACAGAATGGTCAAAATAACAAGAGACAAGTCGCCCTTAGGGCATCGAAGCGTTGAAAGACCCCGCAAGATATGGAGCGACAACCACTTTAATAACTGAACGGCAGAGTATACGAAGAAACACAAGCAATTTGGTTGATTAAAAAAAGGAAGGAAGAAGGAAGGATGGGAAAAAAATGAAATGAAATCCTAAAAATATAATATTTTCCAAACAACCAAATTAACATTATAATTTCAACAGGTCTCAATTGAGTTCGCCCCTGCTTTCTTCCAATCGATAAATTTATTCATGAGATTCTCGGGCCGCGTGCAATTTTATGAATCACTCATTTTGCGCGATCTAACCGAATTCCGTGTCGATTATACCTATATCGCAGGCGATAATTATTATTTTTCTTTTTATTACATTTGGTAAACAAAAATGTTTGAGTTATGATTTCGCATTTATTTACAGCCTTAAATAAACTTGATAGATTGTTACTGAAATTGGTTCCGCAACTGCGTTCTTTATTAAATAACAGTTATCTCCCAAAAAATGTGAGTAGTTATTATAACACCAAACAGTAAAAAAAATCTTCGTTTTATATTTTACGGTACTTAGACCCTTTCAACATCTTTACAGTCCTAACAAGATTCTCTCACGGAATTCGATCATTAACGCTTTCATAAAAAAAAGAACCGTAGCTATGCAACTAAGGAAGTACCCACCGACCTAAATCTATATAAAAACCCTGGAAGCAACCTTTTCTACATTTTTTATGCGCCAAGTACCGCTAAGTCTAATAAAGGCCCTTAGTAGGTAAAAAAAACGAAAGGTAGAATATTAAGTATCACATTCGGTGTCGCATATCAGCTGGTGTATAGGAGAGAGAGGTATAAAAAATCGAATACGGAAAAGGGCACATGAAACCCATTTTCGATTTACGGTACTTTCGGAGATTTTTCAGTCTGGCATTCAACTCGTAAATTGATACGTCTTCCTATGTTATTATTGATTATCAAACGATGATTTTTTTAAAATGATGCTTTACCTGGTACTCTGATTGTTTTTTTTAGTTTTCTCTGCAAAGAACTGGATTTATTTTCGAATCAAGCTTAGACAATAATCCGATTTTGAGTTTATTAGAAAGACCAGTATAGTATTTCTTAATGAAGAGGAACTTTTATTCAGATTCTTTTGATCCGTATTTGTATAAAAATAGGACCATCCAATATGGTTATATAGCAATACTGCATTAGCAATTCTGCAAAACCACATACACAAAGTAGAACAATGGGTAAATAAATAGCGTATTAGAGCAAATAAAACAAAATCGGTCCGAATGACATTTACGAAAAGGAAACTGCCCTCCAGTCAGAGTACAGTACAACAAATTGACCTTTACCCTGACGTCATACCTACAAACCTCGTGAAATGAATCAATGAGTCAAATTTCCACTGTTTGTTTATCTTGTCAGTATTTTTTTGCGTTATAAATAACTAAATATTACTGTTGGTTAAAGTCAATTTAAATAATTCCATATTACTGTTTTAAAATAGTCGAAAATTTAGATAAAAGTCCTATAATATTCACTAATAATTATTTTTTCTGCTACTAATACACAAAAAAACTTTTCTGTAACCATTAACAAAAGTAGAAATTTCTATAAATCTTTTATTTGAATAAATTATTTAAATTTAAAACAACACTTAATTTAAGGCTAACAAAAACAATTGGCTAGCATAATAAAAAATATCAAATAATTGGTAATGAAGGTATTTAATGTACACTATTCATACATTTATTATCATTCCGAAATTTACAATACAATATATATTAAGTATTTTAGAAATCATCGTCAGACTCTGAAGAGTGTTTACATGAATGTATCTTTCTTACTTCTTGGTTGTTAACGTAATTCTTACTTTAGTTCGCTTTATAAATCTACCATAAATAATGTTCCCGTTTCACGAAAGTTTAGCCACCGTCTAAAAAGCAAGGTTATGTTAAAAATATTTATTAAATGAAAAACAGGAAATTTAGTACTCACCGTAAAATCAAAATAACAAATTAGAGGTTTTAAAAAACCGATTTTATTTATTTTATCTGAATGCAAATGATAAAACGCTTTGAACAAAACTCGATGTATCCAAATAATGACAGTTGTCACAAGAGGTCAAAATAAATTTTTATGAATACAACCGATTATTCGTTATTGGCGCTATCTCTTTTTAACGTTTAGAGGTCTTAATTAGAGATACAAAATGACGTATGTCATTGCTTGAAAGACAAGTGAACATATTGTATGATTAGTTTCTACTGTCAGTAGAAAAGGATGAGGTATATAAAGTTTGTGTTTACTTTACTATACTGTTCATTGTTAGTGACGTTAGGGTAAAGGTCAATTTATTTTACTGTACGTACTTCCCGGACTAGGCCGGGAAGAATCACATCGTTGTTGTCATTGTAAATATGAAAATCTTAGCGGGTATGGTTTTGATAAATGCTGTTGATCATTGCCATGTCAGCAAAATAACGATCAACAGCTATTTGACATGAAATTAGTTGACATTTTGATTTTTGTGTTTATGGTCGCATTATTGCAAAAACTATGGAAAGCAGCAGCGATAGTGAGTTTGAAAACGTGCCTTACAAAATTTTCTATGCAGCAGCCTCTGCTACAACGTACTTATTACCTAAAAAATCAAAGTCCAGGTTCGAAAACGTTTATGATTTGTTCACGAAATGGATGGATGTGAAGAAATGCAAAACTATTACATACAGAGGATGAAATTTTGGCTTATTTGGCTCACAAATCTGAAAATGTCAAATCTTTCACCCTTTGGAAGGAGCATGTACTCCATGTTGAAAAGTACCATTTTAGTAAAGAAAAATGTAAACATAGCCACTTTACCAAATGTTATCGCATTTCTTAAAAGGAATAATGTTGATTATAAAGCAAAGAAATCAAAAGTCTTCAGCAGCGAGCAGATCAACAAATTCATTAGGAAAGCAGATAATGAAACAAAATAAATATTACGATTGTAGGATATAAAGATATCAACTTATTTGCTTTATTTTCAGGTAGCAACAACTATTGGGCTAGCCAGTGCGTGTAGACGGGAAGAACTAACAAAAATGTCAATTGATCTAATAAACGACAAGGAAGACATGTCGCTTGTGAAAATACCAAATTCCAAAACATCTATTGAGAGAAATGTTGTAATTGGGCAAGAAAACCTGCTATTATTTAGGCAATATTTATCTTTACGGCTATCCCATACTTCACATGACGTATTATTCGTGAATTACAAAAAAGGAAAATGTTTGATTGGTATCCACAATTTTGGGAATTTCAGATTTAGAATCGAAGACTTTTTAAATTTACCCAATCCTAAAAATTACACAGGGCATAGCATTCGTCGAACTTCAGCGATGTTATTTGCTGATAATGGTGGAAACCACAAATTTGAAGAGACACGGTAGCTTGAAGTCTACCAAAGTCGCTGAAGGATGTACAAACAAAATTAAAATTGCCAAAACCATTCAAAGATTATTTATCGGATGAAAACAATCAATGTAAAACGAAAACTTTACGTTCTTGTTCTGACTTCAACAAGAGGCATTTAAATATACCAAGCATTTTAAACAAATTGATTTCCGTCAATATTAGCAGTTGCTCGAATTTTAATATAAATATTTATATAAATAAGAATTGAAATGTTTCTGTTAGTACCTTTCTTCTGTTCAAATTTCAATATTTATTACAAATAAGAATTAAAATGTTCGAAATTTTGTTCTACAAAGAAATATGTGTCCCATTGATTTGTTATTCTACAAGGTTGCCGAAAAAATAGTGTATGCAACACGTCTGAAAAGTTTTTTGGACTCGCAGAATTTTGTCTACTCGTCCAAAAAAACAATATTTTTTTTCTTTTTTTTTTTATGTTCTGGTTCCCACGAAAAGGGATATCCTGTAATGTTCAGAGAACATCGTGGGAACCAAGGGAAAGAAGGTAGGAGTTGGTGTTCTTCTTAAATTTCTGGAGGTTGTATGCCTCGGGGAACACCTTCATAGGCAATGAGTTCCAAAGCCTCGCAATTCGTTGGATGAATGAGTCTTTGGAAAGTGATGTTCTGCAGGTCTCAAAAGTGACCACGAAGGGGTGTGAAGACTGAACTTGACGGGTTAATCTCGAAGAGACTGCCAAAGGAGGAACGATTGTTGAAATTTCAGAAGAGCATCGCCCATGAAAATATCTATAAAATAGAGACAAATCGCCAACTTTTCTACGGTGTTCCAGACAAGTGAGCGAGTTTGTAAGCGAGGCATCACCGACGAGACGAATTGCCCTTTTTTGGACAGAATCCAGTAGCTTCAGGATATGTTTAGGTGCTGCACTCCAAATATGGGAACAGTACTCCAGTACAGGTCGGATCTGTGCCTTATAGATCATAAGCAGCTGACTGGAGGTGAAATAGCTCTTGGCACGAAACAAAAAACCAAGTTTTTGGGATGCACTTTTGGCAATGGACCTCACGTGATTTACCCAGGAAAGGTTATTGCTGATAGTAATACCAAGCATCGATATGGATGACTTCAGTGGTATGGTTACTCCTGACAAAGTTATGTTAGGCACAGTGAGATCGGCTTTTCTAGAGAAAAGACATGCTTGTGTTTTGTTTGCATTGAATTCTACCAAGTTATTGGATCCCCATTCGAGAATTGTTGCTAAGTCCATATTTATATTGTTAACATTTCTTCCTCGTTCATTTCTGGTTTCACGGGCTGATATAGGGGCCCTGGAAGAGAATGCGGTATGGAGGGTACTATCATCGGCAAAGCTGTGTACGGGACATGAAGTTGCTTTCAATAGGTCGTTGATGTGAAGTAAAAATAGTGTTGGTGCTAGAATGGATCCTTGCGGAACACCAGCATTTATGAGTAGGGTGTCAGATGAAACTCCATCGACCACTACATGGAGAGACCTGTTTGAGAGAAAACTAGCAAGCAGAGAAAACAGCTGAGGGGGCAAGCCATAAGATGGAAGCTTGGCGAGGAGTCCCTGGTGCCAAACTCGATCGAACGCCTTGGAGATATCTAATGCCACAGCTAAAGTTTCTCCATACTTTTCAATAGATAGCTGCCATATATGTGAGATGTATGCGAGCAGGTCACCAGTTGATCTCTGATGGCGGAAGCCATATTGCCTATCATTGATAATTCCTGAGTCTTCCAGATATTTTATGAGCTCGATGTTGATGGCTTTTTCCATGACCTTTGAAATAATAGATAGCAGTGCGATAGGTCTGTAGTTGCTAGGTAGGGTCTTTTTGCCTTTTTTAGGGACTGGCTGTACTCTTGCAATTTTCCAATTGGACGGAAATACTCCCAAATTGTAAGAGTGGTTGAACAACTTGCAAAGAACAGGTGTTAGTTCGGGGGCACATTTCTTGAGAACAATCGGCGGGATTCCGTCAGATCCACAGGCTTTGTTGGTGTTGAGACCCAGCAAAATCTTTCTGATAGTACGTTGGCGAAAGGTGATCTCGGGCATGTGACTGTCAATAGGTGTAATGTTCGAGGGTTGTTTTCCCGAAGAATCCAGAGTGGAATTTCCAGCAAATAGGTGCGCAAAGATATTGGCTTTTTCCTGGGCAGTCGTTGCTAGTGTTCCATCTTCATTGGTTAGGGGAGGAAAAGAGCTGTAAGTGAAGTTTCTTCCCACAGCTTTTGCGAAAGACCAATTGTTACGTAAATTAATTTTTTTGTCTTTAGTTTGTATTTCCGAGTTGAAACTAATTGGATATTAATTATGTTTATTAAAGGGAACTACCACTGGGAAACTCCCTACAGGACAATTATTATCAAATCATTTTTTTACAACTGCTTAGCAAAGTAGCCTTTGACGCTTTCAAATTTCAACGCAAAGTTGACGTTTTCCGACAAACGTCAATTTGTGACATCTTTGCCGCTCTAGCGCAGAAATATTTCAAAAACGCTTGCATCTCTTACTCATTCTTTTATCATGGAAAATGGTGATAGTGAATTATCGAACACACCTCCTGATGTAGCAGAAAGTGTAAAAAATGTAAATCGAGAGCAAATTATGAATTTCAATACAATGGATTCATAACCTGGTGTCAATCGAAGAAGGTCAAGTATTCATAAAATGTGTTACTGGCTTATTTTGGAGAAAAATCAAAGACTTCGAAATCATCAACTCGTTGGTCCATATATTCGATGATACGAACATGCTTGAATGTTAAAAATATCATCGAAATCAATAAGCATCCTAAACTCATCGCATTTCTCAAAAAACAATCCGTTCGATTCAAAGCGAAAAAATTTACCACTGAAGATATTCACAAATTTCTACGAGAAGCTACCGATGAAGAATATCTACTAAAAAAAGGAAATTTCAATTATACCTTACAATCTCTGTAGTTTGATAAGCAGTGAGAATAGTTTCTTAGTTGAATAATACCATGAAACTCTCTATTACTTGAGCAGTCATATAAGCCTAGAGATCTGAAGCGCAAGCAGGCATTTCAAACTGTTCGCTTGTGTTCAATTCCGACCGGGGCCACTTTTTTTTTAATTTACGAGTTATTTTCCCTTCTATTTCGTTAGAAATATGAATTATTGGATTGATAGCAACTTGGATAGCTTATACATTTTGGATAGCTATTGACTGTTAATTTTTTTGTAGGTAATTCTAATAATGGGTATTGCTGGCGCCAGCTGACGCGATGAATTGATGAAAATGGAGATCGGTGACATAGAAGATAAAGATTCTATTTTAATAGTCCGAATTCCAGATTCGAAAACGAGAATTTGCCGTGTTTTTACGATTGTTGGTCATAATGAAGAAAATTCAGTTGATTATCTATCAATTTGTAAAAAATACATTGCAATCAGACAACTTTGTCAAAATAACAATAATACTCCCCAACGCCTATTTTTACGTTATCAAAAAGGTAGATGTACGAAACAAGTTGTTGGTATGAATACAATCAGGAAAATTCCCAGTAAATTGCTAAATATTTGGAATTACCTGAGCATACTTTATATACAGGACACTGTTTTCGACGAACATCAGCTACTCTATCGGTGAATGGTGCAGGAGATCTAATACAACTAAAGAAACATGGTGGATGGAAAAGTAGTAATGTCGCAGAAGGTTATATAGACGAATCAATCAAAAATATGATTGAAACCACCAAAAAAATATTTTCAAAACCGCATGTATCTACATCTCCTCGCCAAATCAGGTGTACCGCAAAGATCTAACCTCGGTCCACTACTGTTTAATATCTTTATCAATGACATTGGTGACATAATTAAGCTTAATTTTTTACTGTATGCTGATGATCTAAAAATTTTCTCTCCTATCATTAATATGACTGAATGTGAGAAATTATCTAAAAATCTTAATCAAATAAGCCAATGGTGCAGTCGTAATAATTTAGCGTTAAATCCTACCAAATGTTGCGTAATGTCATATACATTGAGATCTGATCCAATTATATTTGACTATAAGATAGACAATTATTCTCTAGACAGACCATGTAATTTTAAGGATCTTGGAGTTATTTTCGATCGAGAACTATCTTTCCAAAACCACATAGACAATATAACTACGTCAGCAAACCGTTTGTATGGATTTATAATTAGAGTAGGCCGCGACTTAAACCATTTAACACTTAAAACTCTTTACTATGCTTTTGTGAGATCAAAGCTAGAATATGCATCAGTTATCTGGAACCCATATTATCAAGTGCATATTTATAAACTGGAGGCAATCCAAAGACGCTTTCTCAAATACCTAAGTTTTAAAGTAGATCGGACTTATCCACTAATTGGCACGGCACACGAGAGTTTACTGTCAAGACATAGCTTTTTCACTCTGGATAGAAGACGAGAATGTTCTAGAGTCATTATGCTACACAAAATAATTAACAATGAAATTAAATGTCAATGCTTACTACATCAGATAAACTTTAAAATTTCCCGTCAGGCATCTCGATACACCGATTCATTCTACACTACCACACCACGAACAAATATACTTAAAAACTCTCCTGTTCATACTATGTGTAGCAACTATAACCTAATAAGTGACCAGCTTGATATATTCTATTGTAATGTGAGGCAAATTAAGAGCTATTATTATCAGCAGTAATATTGTTGTGTTAGTCTTAAGCTTTCTACTAATGTTAGTCTGATTTTGTAAATTGTGTATTACTCTTAAGCTTTTTTATTGTTAGTACTATTGTGCAAATGTTTACTTTGTTTTGTTCTGTAATTGGAAATCTTTTTTTCTGTAGAACAGTGTAAATAAATAAATAAATAAATAAATAAATAAATCTCTATAGATTTCCAATCTTCGGAAGAATTTATGTTGGAGAAATATCCTGATGGACCATCAGGTTCGGGAATAAATATCAAAGATTGTCATAATTGCACATTCAATTTCAATATAGTAAATGATAAACTGAAGTAATTATTTTCAAGAATATTATAAAATGTTATAATTAAAATACAAGTAATATTATATACTAACTTATTTTGAATAAAGTATTTAGTGTTTTTTTCTGTCTAAAAACTGCATTTGTAGAAAAAATCTTGTGTGTATTTCGAGCACAAAGTGTCATTGCCGCTCTCCGCTCTCTTTGTCGAGCAGCAATATATCACTTTGCGCTCTTAATACACAAATAGCTATTATTTCACGACCTAACTAGTGTAGACGTTGACAAGTTCTCATGAACCATGGAAAATATTAATGGATAGTAAAAAAACTACAATTGTAATATTTTTAATAAAAAAGTTAACACTTATTTTCTTCTAGACTATATATTTTTTAAACATCAGCCCTTAAAAACCATAAATATATATATATATATATAAATATATATATATATATAAATTTGGGTTAAAACGTTCTTCGACGTCTTCCGATCTCCAGTCTCCATTGATCCCTATCCATCCATAAATCCTGTTCTACTGTTCTCGGAATTGATTTTCTATACCCTCTCTCCGGCTTTTTTTGGGTCGCCCTCTTTTTCTTCTTCCTTAGGGTGTCAAGTTTAAAATTTGCTAAGGATCTGTCCTCAGTCATCCTCTGAACGTGTCCATACCATTTGAGTTGTGCAACTTGAATGTCCTCTACTATTGTATGTTTGACCCCCATAATTTCTTGAATCCTTTCATTTCTGATTCTTTCCAATCTTGACTTTCCCGCAGCGCGTCTCCAGAAGTTCATTTTGGTTGCCCTTAACGTATTTTCCCAGTGCTGTTTCAGTTGCCATACCTCACTGCCGTATGTGGTTATGCTTTTAATAATACTGTTGTAGATCCGATGTTTGTAGGCCTTCGATATATTTTTGTCTCACATGACACTTTTCAACAGGCTGATGGTTCTGCGTCCCTGTGTTATTCGGTCCCTTATTGCTTTATTAGTATTGCCGTCTACTGTAATATACATTCCCAGTTACTTATATTTGCTGGTATGTTGTTTCGGGTCATATACTCTAGGTCTTCGTAGTCCTGGGCTAAAACCACTTGGTCGTCGGCAAAACACATAGTGTATAAAGTTGTGTTATTTAGTGGGATATCCATATCTTTGCACGTCCGTTTCCACGGTTTTAAGGCTTGTTCCAGGTAGATTTTAAATAGCGTCAGTGAAAGATAGCATCCCTGCTTTAGGCCCTTGTCCACTCTTAACCCTTTTGAAACCGTTTTTTCTATTTTAATTTTGGTTGCGTTGTCCCTATTCAGATTTTTTATGGCTTCAATTCATCATCACTCAGCTATAGTAGTCCACTGCTGAACATAAGCCTCTCGTTTATTTTGCCACTCTGCTCTATCTTGAGCCATTTGTATCCAATTACCACAGATTCTTTTGATGTCATCGGTCCATCGTGTGGGGGGGCGCCCTCTACTACGATAAGCTTCGTGCCTCGAACGCCACTCCAATAGTTTTTTAGACCATCTTCCGTCAGTTCTTCTAGCTACGTGGCCAGCCCAGTTCCACTTTAAAGTTGTTATTTTTTCGATTACATCTATAACACCTGTTCTTTGGCGAATAATCTCATTTGGTATTCGGTCTCTGAGGGAGATACCCAGAATAGCCCTCTCCATCGCCCGTTGGGTGACATGCAGTTTCTTTGCTGACTTTTTTGTAAGCGTCAATGTTTCGGCTCCGTATGTCATCACTGGTAATATGCACTGATTGTATACTTTTCGTTTTAGACTGATGGGAATATCCGACTTGAAAACATACTTTAATCTTCCAAAGGATGCCCACCCCAAGCCTACTCTCCGGAGAAGTTCGCACGTCTGGTTGTCCCGTCCTATTCGGATCTCATGACCCAAATATTTGTAGGCGGTGACCTGTTCAATAGATTTGCTTCCAATAGTTATGTTTTTACTGGGGACTAGGTTTGTCATGACTTGCGTCTTTGCAAAGTTAATTCTTAGGCCAACTTCCCTTGAAGCATTGTATAATTTTTCCAACATCATGGACGCTTGATCTATACGGTCGGTGATAAGGACGATATCGTCTGCAAATCTTAAGTTATTTAATCTTTCACCGTCTATATTTAGGCCCATTTCCCCCCAGTCGATTTTCTTACAGACATATTCGAGCAGTGTGGTGAACAGCTTTGGAGAGAGGGTATCTCCTTGACGTACACCTTGTTCTATTCGGAATGTTCTTGTGTTTTTATGTAATCTTACACACGCCGTTGCTTTCTCGTATATACCCTTAATCAGTGCAATGTACCTGTAATCAATTCTGCATTCTGTTAATGATTTGAGCATATGTTGTTGGCTGATTGAGTCAAAAGCTTTTTCATAGTCTACGAAAACAAGGATGAGAGGTTTATTATATTCTGTTGATTTTTCTATAAGGGTCTTGATTGTATGTAAATGGTCATTTGTACCGTACCCTGCTCGAAATCCTGCCTGTTCTTTCGGCTGGTAAAAATCTAATTTTGGAGTTAGGCGTTTAGCAATGGCTTCAATTAGGTTGACATTAATATTGGTCCTTTCTAGTGCTTCCCATAGTTTGCTTTGGGGGATATTATCATAGGCCTTTTTTAGATCTACATACTTCCTGTTGAAATGATATTTTCTTTTCTATGGTCTGGGCGAGAAAAAAAAGATGATCCACTGTAGACCTTCCCGCTCTGAAAAAACCATAAATAAGTACACAAAATACAGAAAATAGCAGTAAGTATGTTTTGTTAATATGTATCTCGAGCACAAAGTGTCATTGCCGCTCTCCAAAAATTACTCACTTTGCGCTCTTAATAAACAAATAGCTATTGTTTAATGTATAATGTGTTACAGATCGCAAATAAATGAAAAGTTAACAAAAAATCATCTCATTAATTAAGGATATTTATTTTCAAGCAATTAGAATGAAACTATTTGACCGGTTAGCTTAAATTTAATAAATAATCAAACACCCTGTATATGTTTTGATGAGTCGAACTAACCACCTTCTCGGTTTCGATTCCGTATAAGCTCCTTTCTTCGGGTCACTGTCGTTCGTTGGTCTACATTCGCATTGTCGCGAATTCCTCGATCCAAACAAAGACAACGCCATCATGACCACCGGGTGGTTAGATAAAGAGCGAGACCACGAAGAAGAGGTCCATGAACCTGGCCGTATAACTGTAATACATTGCATAAGTTAGTCGGTCCGTTATAACTTTCATTCAAAGTCGACAAGTGATCCGAACATTGTTGCCTTTCCATTGCGAATATCTGTTTTTTTGGAGATTTTATCAATTAACACGTCGGGTTCGATAATCGTAGAAGTGGATTCACGAAACAATTTTTTTGTGCGACTGAGGTGATCCAAAACTAATTTTTTTAACAAATTCATAATTTTTTTTTCTTTTTTGGGTTTTTCTAATACAGCAAAATTGGTTCTTCACAGACATATGAATCCATGCACTGCATACTACTAGAAAATGTATTATTTTACAATAATTCGTTTCAACTTCACTTGAATGAAAAAAACTTACATATTACATTTGTAGCGATATTCTTATACCAAGTTACCTTATAATTACTGAGGAAATACGCCTTGGTCTTCCAGGCCGAAGTGTGAATAACAGTGAGATTGATATTCTCACGACAGTCGCGTGACCATTGGGGCCCTCGTAAATTGCACCACATCATCGGTATTAAGAGACTGCATGCAGGCCTTCACTGAGTTAGCGACTGCAAATAAGGTCACTCTTACTTGGGTTTCTGGGCATACAGGGATAAACGGCAACGAGGTAGCTGATGAACTGGCAAGAAATGTGACCCTGGTGGAACCAAGAAGGCAGTTGGTCGGATTGCCAATTGCCGAAGCGAAACGAATTAAAACTAATCCTTGAGCTCTTCTTTTAGGTGCCATGACCGTTTAACGATCGTTGGCGATCATTCTGGCTATCATGTTTGCAATTATTATTTTGTTGGTAGCCGCTCTGAAAAGTTGTATAGTGGTGAGACCAAACCGCTGTCTGAGATTTTTGAGCCAGGAAGTTCTTCGTCTGCCGGGGCGTCTCTTACTATTAATCTTACCCTGTATTATAAGATGTAGAATTTCATACTTTTCTGGGTGTCTCAAAATATTCAAGTTTTCGTTGTTTTACAATATTGACCATTTCTGTATCTTTATGCATTCTTCTAAGCACCTCCTCGTTTGTGATCTTTTCCACCCAACTTACTCTTAGCATTTTCCTGTACAACCACATCTCGAAAGCTTGTAAACGTTTGAGCGTGACGTGTCCAGCTCTCGACTCCATACAAAAGAATTGGAAAGACATATGCTCTAATCATCCTCATTCGCAGGGCAATCGATAGATCGTGACTAGTAAAAAGTTTTTTTATGCGAATAAATGTTGCCCGCGCACACTCAATACGTATTTTGATTTCAACTGATGGATCCCAGTCCTCGTTTATCCTGCAACCAAGGTAGCTCGCACTTGAGACTCTGTCTAATTGTGTTCCGTTGACGTAGACACTAGCAACTTGATTATGAATTCCTTTGCTTATTAGCATGTATTTGGTTCTTGCCGTGTTTATTTTCAAACCAAATACTTCGCAAGCTTCAGTTACCCTATTAATAAGTCTCTGTAGGTCATCGATGGACTGCGCGAGAATTCCAGTGTCATCCGCGTATCTTATGTTGTTGAGAATTTGTCCACTTATCACAACTCCCAAATCCAAGTCTCCTAGGGCCTGTCCAAATAATACTTCAGAGTATAAATTAAAAAGGAGTGGGGACAAAATACATCCCTGTCTCACACCTTTCTTCACTTCAACATCTTCCGTCAGGTGACCGTTAATTCTGACTTTGGCAGACTGGTGCCAATATATATTACCTATCAAGCGGATATCTTTGTCATCAATACCAGTTGTTTTGAGTATCTCCATAAGTTTGTCATGTCGCACTTAGTCAAAGGCTTTTTCAAAATCCACCAGGCACACGCACACGTCAGAGTCAACGTCCCGGCAGCGCTGTATTAGTACTTGAACTCCAAAGAGCGCTTCACGCGTTCCCAATCCTGATTGAAATCATAACTGAGTTCTGCCGATTCTCGCTTCTAATTTTTGATATTCTCTCGAATAAATAATACGCAAGGATATTTTAAGAAGGTGGCTCATCAAGCTGATGGTACGGTAGTCACTACATATCGCTCAGTGGAATGCAAATACTGGCTGCAGAACATCAGCTGATGAAAAAACCTCTTCAGAAGAGAGCAGACGCACTCCGGACGATGAACCGGAGTAGGCTAAGCAGCACGCTTGGCCTGCTCACTGGCCACGTCGCACTAAGGGCGCACCTCTTCAAACTTTAGCTGGCGGCTGAGAAAAACTGCCGACTATGCGGCGAAGGGGAAGAGAACATCATACACATTCTGTTTTGCCGTTCGATGCTAGCGGTGTACAGGTATCAAACCTGAGACCGCATGATAATGGATCCAAGTTATTTAAATGAGACAGGGCCAATAGAAATCCTGCGGTTTGCCAAAACCGGTGGACTGGAATTCTGATGCCCTGAAGACACAGCGGTAATCCCAAAGGATCAAAGATCTAATAGCTATGCCAATTGCCCAACCACAAGATTGTAATGTAATGTAATGTAAACTTATAATTTTTTCTTAAATTTAACGATTAATATTTCGAGTCAATAACCGACTAAAAGTCGAACAAATGAGAAATGATCCATACGTTACGATCTGGCAACGACGCAATTAAGTATTGCAATATTTTGCACTGGGAAACGGTGGCATAGAGGTGGAGGAAGTAGTGTGATGATTAAGTATCGCGGGGGAAGGTTACTATCAAGGAATATATTGAATGTGGTCAAGGTTATACTTGTTTAGATCAGCACTTATGTAATTTTTATTTTAATTATGTCTTTCAAGGGTATTAAAAAACATCCGAGCATAGCAATGCAAATTAATACAATTTTAAATAATATATGGTTGCTTTTTTCTAATCCAAATTACCTGGAAATGTTGATAGAATAATACTAACTTTGAAGAAGACTTGTTTTCGTATTTGGAACACTACGACTGCATCTTCTTTTGAACACAATCAATCCCCATCTATCAGTTAAACTTTTTTTAACTTTTTAACAGACTTCAAAAAAGGAGGAGGTTCCCAATTCGACTGTATTTGTTTGTTAGCTAAGAACTTTCGACTGGGTGAACCGATATTGATGATTCTTTTTTTATTTGAAAGCTGGTGCTTCCCGTGTAGTTCCATTTTAATTTGGTCCACTTCTGACAATGGCATCCATGAGAAAACCATATAAGTCTTTGACGTCGCTTTTTTTACGTTTTTGTGTACGGATTATCTAACTTTTATAACTATACTCTATTTCGAAATAGTCTCTTCTTATTTAGGTGCCATCTTCGTTGCAAAGGTTGGCGATCATCAATGCTATGCGTATTCTTAAAACAGCAGATCTAAACAACTTGTTTTGTTGTGCATCCGTACCAGTCACGCAGATTCTTCAACCACGAGTGGCGTCTCCTTCCGACACTTATTCTTCCTTGAATCTTTCCCTGTATTATCAGTTGTAACAAGCTGTATTTTGACCCCCTCATAAAATGTCCCAGATACTGTTATTTTCGTTTTTTCTTCTTCTTATAATAGGACCTGGTCCTGTTTAGTCCGTTGCGTTTAGTCTCCTTCGGAGCTCTTCCTGTGACGCTGAGCTCCAGCTTTCGTATCATCTCTTGGGTGGTCTACCTACCGGTCTTCGCGTGTTTGGTTTTTGCGACATGGCCTACTTTGCCCACCTTTCATCTGGCATCCTTTCCACATGATCTTTCCAGCACCTCTTGCGTGTTCTAGCCCATCTTAGGTTAGGTTAGGTTTTATGTGAGTGGGGCGTGGTCGCCCCTCCACCGCGACCCTTAGTAGGTCTATTGTGGCTCACCCCTAGAGGCTACAGTTCACCGTACAATCCAGCCCTTCTTACGAAGTTCATGGTTGTATAGGGTGAGATTTTTTTAAAATCGGTAGGTTCTAGGTTAGTGTAACCAAATATGTTGAACCTTATTCTTCCCAGGCCGGGGCATGAACATAGTATATGTTCAGCAGTTTCGTCTTCCACGCAGCAGAACCGACAGTCCGTTTGTTGGTTCAGATCTATCTTTCTGAGGTGGTATCTCAGACGACAGTGTCCCGTAAGCAGTCCTGTTAGAATACGCAGGTCATTTCTGCTCCATTCTAGGATCTGCTTAGTTGTGTTTCTCGAGGGTTGTAACGGTAAAAACGCCTTCGAGTGGGTTAGCCCTGGTAAGTCGGACCAGTACGTGAGTATTTTCCTCTCCGCCCAGTCCGAAATAATTGTTTTGGCGGCACTTGTGGTGACTCCAAAAACCGGTTCTGGTCCAGTGAACGCAGATTCGGCCCCCTGTTTTGCAAGGGTGTCGGCTTTTTCGTTTCCTACCACCCCCTGGTGCCCAGGTACCCACAGTAGGGTCACCCTGTTGTTCGCACCAAGGTACTCTAAGGATTCGATGCAATTCCATACAAGTTTACTACATCCTGTATTTCTAATTCTTCTCTGATATCCTGGCTTCTTATTATATATCTGAGGGTAACACCCTTTATGGTTCTTAGTATTTTTATTTCGTTCGTTATCATTTCGTTCGTTATCATTATTCTTTCCGTTGCTGATGTTTTAGCTCTGGTTTCTGTGGCGTACGTTAAAATAGGTCGTACACATGTTTTATAAATCCTCAGCTTGCTTTTTGTACTCATCATTTTATTTCGCCATATGATATTTCTCAGGGATCCGCTGACTCTTGTTGCTTTTATGGTATGTGTTCGTGCTTCTTCAATAAGGTTTCTTTCGCTTGATACCTCCACTCTTAGGTAGTTGAATCTTCTCACCTGCTGTATTATCTTGTTGTCGACTGCCAGTTTGCACCTTATGGGTTCTTTAAAGATAACCTTTGACTTTGTTTTTTCTGTTGCGATGTTCATGTTAAATTTGTCTGCTGTTACTGTTGTCTTGTATAACAGGCGTTGTAGGTCGTCTTCATTCTCTGCTATGAGGATTGCATCGTTTACATAGCATAATACTTTAATGGTGCGATTGCCCATCCTATATCCAGCGTTCATTTTTTTAATATTTTTAATGATTTGGTCCATAATGATGTTAAACAGAGTACAGAGAACAGAGAACAGAGTCACCTTGTCGTATGCCCGTTTTGATTTGCACTTCCTTAGACAGTCCATCGTTTGTTTTTATTCTTGTTCTACTTCTGCAGTTCAGTTCTTGTATAATTCTTTGGTACCGGTAATCGATGTTGTTCTGGTCTAGAATCTTGATTACGTCATCCAGTCGGACGCTGTCGAAGGCCTTGGTTAAATCCACAATACAGACAAACAGGGGCTTGTTAAATTCTATCGATTTTTCTATCATTTGGCGTAATATGAATATTGCGTCCACCGTTGATCTATTGGACCTAAATCCTTGCTTTTCTTCGGATATTGGCACCTTTTCCATGAGCCTATTAGCGATTATTTTAGTAAATAGCTTAAGGACCGAGCTCAGTAGCGTTATTTCTAAAGTTATCGGGGTTCGTTTTTTAATGGTCAGAATTATTTCTTTTTCTTTGTTCATCCGTCTTAGCACTTTAATATTTGTTATTCTGTCTATCCAACTAATTTTTAGTTTTCTCCGGTATGTCCAGTGTTCGAAAGCCTCTAGTCTTCTTATATCTTCTTTCTTTAGGGTCCATGCCTCCATGCCATAAAGCAGCACAGACAGCACATAGCATGTCAGCAATCTGATATTCAAGACCAAATAGTGGGGAGTAGTAAATCTTACTTATACATGCAAAACGCTGACATAGTGGTCAAACAAACTTTTATGATTTCTAAATGGTCCGTAACAGCTGTTATAGTGTTGATTATTATATTTTACTTGAGCCACCCCGTTTTATTTGGCAGCCTGCTGCAAACAAATGGTTTTATCATTTCCTATCTGTAGTTGTGTAACTACTTAGACCTATACGAATCCAAAGTACAGGATCAAAACGATGATCAAACGAAGAAGGTGAAAGTGAGAAACGTCGGATCTGAAGAATTACCGGTAGTAACTGAGGAAGAAGTATTAAAAGCCCTAAAGAACATGAAACGCAACAAAACACGCGGAGTGAATGATATTACAACCGACATGATGATCGAAGGAGGCGGTAAACTAATAAAACTGATAATGACCTTAATGAATGAATGTCTCCAACAAGGTAAAATCCCGGATACCTGGAGGAATGCTAAAAGGAAGATAAGACTCAACTAATGAACTACCGTCCCATAACTCTACTATCGCACCTGTTTAAATTACTAACAAAAATAATTACTACACGTCTAACGCAAAAATTGGATGAGTATCAGTCAACGAATCAGGTGGGTTTTAGAAAGGGTTACTCAACTGCGGATCACTTGCTTACCATGAAACTCTTGATTGAGAATTGCAATGAAAATCACTTCCCTTTGAATCTGGCCTTTATAGACTATGAAAAGGCTTTCGATACGGTTGAACATTGGGTCGTTCAGAAAGCACTGCGAAATTGAAAGATCGATAGTAGATACTCACAACTAATAAAAGAGACTACCAACGAAGCAACAGCGACATACTACTTAAATACAAAAACCAATCAGGTCCCACTGAAAAGAGGATTTAGATTGTTCAAAATTGGCTTTGAAAGACGTGTTTGGAAAACTGGATTGGTCACAACGCGGCATTAATGTGAATGGTCAATACTTGAGCCACCTACGTTATGCAAATGACATAATCATAATGGCAAAAGATCCTACAGAACTTGAGAACATGATAAATGAACCAAATAAAGAGTCTCTAAAAACTGGACTGAAGATTAACATCAGTAAAACGAAAGCAATGCTTATGGAGGAAGGCATAATCCAGGTGTGAAACCAAAAATTGGAGAGAGTGAAGGAATACATATATCTGGGTCAAAAAATTGGAAGAGAAAATCAAACAGTGGCGATACAAAAAAGAATACAGCAATCCTGGGCGGCGTTTGGCAAACTGAGTTATATACTCAAAAACAAAAAAATAACGTTAACGAACAAAAGAAAAGTATATGATATGTTATTTATTTTATTTATTTAGCATATGGATCTTTTACAATACAAATGAGAGTATGATATAAACATTACAATAGTCATACAACATTAATATAGTCACAAACATTTAATTTAATGTATACAGACCGAAACAATTCAAAACAATTAAACATTGATATCCAAATTGCGCAACCATTCGATTGCGCTATGGGTACAATGCGTGAAGTCTTGCAAGTTTCCAGGATATGAGCGAGATGGACTGTCCGCCACTGTATGCTGAATGGTCTGTCTTGGTCACAACCCGGTGACTCAGCCTGCCCCATCGCCCTTAACAAAACTGTCAACACAGTTAACCGTTTACAAGAATGCTTGACGAGAACTTGAAATATTTTTTTAATTTCCACATCTTTCCAACATTATATTCTTTATTGAGCCAAGTTTTGTCCAAATAATAAATAATTTTATTTTAACTCCTAAAATATTTAATCTGTCTTAAATAATGTCTCCTCCAGTAAATAATTTCCTCTTTTTTCTATTAAGAGCAATTTCTTAGAGGGGAAAGTAGGTTGCGGTGTCTTCTCAGAAGACCCTTCACTTAGCCTGTCGTTTCGTTTGCCTGATTACTGCAGTGTGTATTAAGCCGAAATGACAGCCATTACCGAGGCAGCTGTCTGGATACTCCGCATTGAACGAAAGTTCAGCGAGATATCCATTCTTTGCGACAGCCAGGCTGCTATCAAATCACTGAACTCAGGCTACTTGACCCCTAGGGTAGCGGTGCAATGCCGAGCCACCCTGAATGAGCTAGCAGCTAAGTTTAGAGTTCACATTGTCCAGGTACCCGGCTTCAAGAACATACCAGGCAACTGTAAGGCGGACGAGCTATCAAGAAAGGGCACCACTCTCCCAGCTGTATCTGTCTCATCTCAGTCAGGAGTACCGATTGCAAACTGCCGGCTTCTCCTTTATAGCAAAATAGTTCAAAATCCAAATTGAGATGGCAAAATGAACCCACAAGCACATCATCGAAACAGATTTGGCCTAAAATAGAGCTATGACACGACTTCTGTAGAAGCTGTCACGATGAGGAAGAGGAGGAAACAATGGTACATCTTCTCTGCCACTGCCCTGTCCTAGACAGAAAACGTCTTTCTATACTAGGGCAACCAAACTTTGATGACTTATCTGATCTCAGCTCAATATTGCATTAAAGACTTTTCATTAAAAGTTCCAACTGGTTCTTACGGTAGAGAGAGAAGGCACGCCGTCCATCACGGTATCACAACGGGCTAAAAGGCTTAAGTGGATTCCCTTCGAACCGCCGTTTTAACTTAACCTAACCTAAACACTTGTGTTTTAAATCTTGTGTAGTAAAAGTATAAACCAATAGACCGTGTTTTCATTTTTAAAACGAATAATTTAAGAAATCGAATTGGTAATTTATCTTTAAAAGTAAGATGATTTAATTCGAATAACAAATGAATAAACAAATAAATGACGTCAAAGTAGATTAGCAAAAAAAGTTAATGAACTCGTATTTCACAAAGTAGCTCAACCAAGACCATTGCTAGTTCTTTCTTGAAATATTAAGTACAATTAAAAAAAATTGATTTAAAAATTATTTAACTAGGATTTAATTTTTTTTTTTATAATCACACTATAAAATTAATTTTAAATTTACTCTAGTTTGTAATTATAGAATGTCTGATATTGTATGATATTCAGGGCCGCCGTAAGCGGGCGTGCAAAGCGTGCACCGCACACGGGCGGCCCACCCAGGTGGTGGCAAATCGAACGACTCATCACGTAATGAAAGTCATTGTCATAATACTCACCCCACCATAAGTATAATAAGAAATGTCATAGCATGGAAAAATTCCGACCGAATGACGTTAACACCGCCATGTATTGGTATCCGTTAAAACTAAGATGCAATACCAAACGTCATCTGTCATTCTATAAAAAACAGGAATCGTGATCTTATGGAAATCTCCTTTGAGCTTCCTTCTCAATTGGTAGGTTAAGTACCTAGGCTTGTACGCATTCGAACAGTGCTATGGTAGATAAATAGTAACGATGGCACGTAAATTGCAATTATTTTTTTAATTTAAAATGGGTTTCGGCTTAATTATTGATATTTAAACTTGTCTAGTGACTTATCATCCGTCAGTATAAAACAGAAGTGCAAAGGAATCGTAATTATGGTAAGTACTAACCTACGTTTGTATAGAGACTTATCACAATAATTACTGTTCAAGAAACAATAAATAGGGGCTTTTAATTCTTGAATAATATACGTTTGCCACGTCTTTTAGTTCTCTAAAGAGTACTCTGCCAGTGGTCTCTCTACTGGCAAATTATGCCCGAGCTCAGCCGTAGAGGGTAGAAGAAAAAAATATAAAAGTGAGCCGCGCCACCGACTTAGACGGTACAAGCCGGAAACCCCTAGGTCTAGTAGGCACTAGCAGAGCCACACGATAAACAACAAACAATTATGGTGAACTAGATAAATAAAACTATATTTACAATTACTGCAATATATTAATTAAGTAAAAATGATGTTCTGATTTTTTACAACAAATTCTGTATTTTCGTAAAGTGGATTAAACGAATTTAATACACTTTTCTTAAAATAATATTTAAATTAATTATAACAATCTTTCAGACAATAATAAAAACCTAATGAGGTACAAAAGAGAATTAAAAACAACAACAAAAAAATGTTCACAATATTTAAAATTTCAAAAATAATTGGTTTTATATAGAATTCCTGATAGCAAAAGATTAACAAAAAAAATACAAAATAAATGGACTTGCAATAAAAATAATAATTTGAAACCCTCACAATAACTACATAAAGTATATTCAGTAATGTATAAATTCAAATTCAACTTGGAGCAGGTACAAATTTAATAAAAATAATTTGTTACTTTTAAACTATTGAAAACACTTAGATCAAGCACATAATAACTGATAAGTTGATAAAATTAAACTCAATACTATGTAACCAATTGAAAACGCCAATTGAGACGCCACTGTTACATCGATGATCCAAGAAACAGAAACACCAAGTACTATTTTTAAAGATTTACACTGTTAAAGCAATCGAGCTTATTTTAAAAATAATTCTTTTTACGATGGCTGTCCTTCAAAATAGCAATATTGTAGGATATTTACAAATAAGTATGAATAAACGTTTTTACTTGGACACAAAGAACTATTGAGAATATTACTTTAAACAAAGTTCAGACTCGGCATATTATTCAATGTAATAATAAATAGTTTTCAACAGTGTACCATATTAATAAATTAAAAAAAAACTTAATCGCGGTGTCGAAAACAAATCACGTCGTTTAAATATTCTAAAATAAATCACTTGTAACCTGTGGGTATATGAATTCACGAATCCTGTGGCCTACTTCTGGCCGGTTTGAATTATGGAACTGCACCTGGTACTTAACAATGGCTTCCCTCCATCAAATCCCGCACGCGGTTATTTTAACTTGACCCCAATATCCAAAATATCCACCACAAAGGCACGACAGAATGGTCAAGTTAAAAATTAAATGGTTTTTCTTCAAAATCCAATTAAGATGGCCCAAATACAGCCAGATATGAAAGAAAAAACCGTAGAAGTTCTGCTCACGTGTTAATATCAAATCGTTCCAAAAACTCTCACCCGACCTCCACGACTGACACCAAGCGACTCTTGTCCACTCCTCACTCCCAGGCCGGATATCAGAAAAATGACACGGGACCCGTGTCAGCCAACCTTTGCAAATCTATGTTCCCAACTCATAATCGCGCTCGTCCGTGTTGATAGCCAGCCCATCCACGCAGAGAAGCAAACCAAACAATAATATAGCTGACAACACACGACAATCGAGGCCAAAAATCAAGGCGAAATCTAATATAAAGACTCCCACTCCAATTAACAAAAATGTCACAGCCATTAATAATTAAATCCTATCACTACTTAGGTATGCAACACTATCTACAACGAACAAAATACGGTATGCAAAACTATTTACGAGCACCAGACTATCAGAGACACAATTAATAATGAAACGGTAGATGGGAAAAAAATAGGCACGTGACACGTTTTAGTATAAAAAATTTGTTGTTATTATTAATTTTAAAAATGAAGGAATAGGTTCGAATCCTATTTGTCTGAACTGTTCAGGAATATTATTGTATAAAAAAAAAACATCAAAAAAAATTCATTATATTTAATTGAAAAATGAGAAAAAGAGGTACGTAAAGAAAAAATGGCGGGTTCTTTAGTAAAATTTTAAAGCAAGTCAGAAAATAAGGAAACGGAATATCAAAAAGATATTGATCAACAAATCAAGAAGCTATGGACGTAACTAAAGAAAAATATATATGTTCTTCGGAAGGAGCGTCAAGTTAAACAAGAGAAGGTACTACTGAATAACCTGTAAGAAGTTTATCGTCATCAGTAATATTTAGCAATTTAGATTGTGGTGATGATCCCTGTTTGTGGCCTGTTAGTATGACTAATGATCTTGTTAATATTTTGGTTAATCGTGGTCCCATACAAGCGTCCAACTGCAACTTTCCTATAAATGACCACGGAAGAAAATTTACAGACAATTATTATTATAGAAATCTTCCCAATGAAGAAAAAATTAAAAGAGAATGACTTGTTTACTCTATTTCGAAGGATTCAGTCTATTGTTTTTGTTGTAAAATATTTGGTAAATCTGTTAGTAGTTTGTCTGCTTTGGACGGTTTTTCTGATTGGCAACATGTATCATTAACATTGAAAAGACATGAAACAATTGAGCGCTAAGAATATTACTTACACTGCCGGTTTCAGTTGCATCTGGTGAAAGATCCTTTTCAAAATTAAAAATTATCAAAAACTATTTAAGTTCAACAATGCTCCAGCAAAAGTTATTTAGCTAAAGTTTCAATTGAACATGAAATTTTAGACAGTTTGAATACAAGAAAATTGATAGAAGATTTCGCAAATGTAAAAGCAAGAAGAGTTAAATTTTTGTAGATAAATATTTAAGTATATAGTTTTATACATCAGTAAAAATAATAATAAGTACTTAATTAATTAAAATAAATGTTTTATCTTTGTTAAGTTGTTTCTCTTATTCCCCACCATAATGAGAAAACATTAATTATAATTTTTTTGACAAAACTCAGATTAGGTAGTCGAAGGGCGGCATAATCGGTATTGCAACGTAAGTTAACAGTTATTTTTTCAAGAATATTTGTTTTCATGGAAGAATCCCTAGCATTTTTAAGTATTAATTTTGTATGAAAATTCGTCCCCTTTTCAATAAAATTTGACGTGTTTTTTTATATTTTTAAGAACCTCTTGGTGTTTTAGTTTTTAGTTGGAGCACTTTGAATATAAATATGACAGTTTGTTTGGTAATAAACTGATATTGAAAATTTTAACTGATAAGTCAGGAAGCTTAGGACAAAATACTGACAACAATAAAGTTCTTACTATGATTAAAATGACGATAGTAGTCACAAGAAACGGTAATTCTGTTCTTTGTATTAACAAGAAAAACAAATAGATATTAGATTAAATTCTAATGGGAAGTTTTTTGTAAGTAGACACTTTTATTATGCTCTCCCCGTGGTTAGAGCTTCTCTTCCAACCCCAGTTGTTTTACCAACTTCCAGAGGATGTTGAGAGCCCTGATGTAGCTCTCTGGCTCAGGTTTTTTCTTGCATAGGTGCATAGGACGTGTTCCGTCGTCTCTTCTTCAAAACAGAAACGAGATTTACTGTTCTCAGCCCCTCCAGACCTATAAAGGTGTTTGCGGAGTCGACAATATCATGTCAGCAGGCCCACTGCTACTTTCAGTCTAGTACGGCAAGTGTATTTGCCTCCTCGTTTCCTTCTAACCCCGAATGTCCTATGATCGACACCAGTGTGACATTATTTATGTCCGATATGTACTCCAGGGCATTCTTGCAATCTATCACGTTTCGTAAGGTGATAACTGGAGAGGCCAATGCCTTAAGCATGGCTATCGAGGCAAAAGGTATTATTTTCTAATGTTTTTTTCCTTAAAAATTAATCCCCAGACAGATCCAAATGTGTACTAATATAAATAAAATAATTTTATTTTTAATACACGTCCTATTTACAATATCCCACCTCCCCTTTAATTACGTTGCCACATCTTTTTCGTTCTCTATAGAGTACTCTGCCAGCGGTCTCTCTACTGGCAAATTATGCCCGAGCTCAGCCGTAGAGGGTAGAAGAAAAAATATATATATATATATAAAAGTGAGCCGCGCCACCGACTTAGACGGTTCAAGCCGGAAACCCCTAGGTCTTATAGGCACTAGCAGAGCCACACGATAAACAACTGAGATTATGGTGAACTAAATAAATAAAATTATAGCTAAAATATATTAGTTACTTTACTCCTACAATAAATCAAAGTACACAGTTCAATAATAAACTTATAACAAATATAGTCAAAATCAACAGCTAACAATAAATCAAAGTACACAGTTCAATAATAAAATTATAACGAATATAGTCAAAATTAACAGCTATGGTAAATTTTCTTGCTAAAAAAAACCAAAAATTTAAAATTTACAACTTTATAAAATAACCAAAACAAAAGTAAGAGTAACAGACTTTACCAAGTTACCAAAAAAAACGTATACAAGTCAACTCCTTAATAATACTAAATCAAACGTTTACATAAGGCTGCTAATTTACTCATGTTTTTACCATTTACATAAAGATTTACACTGTCAAAACAATAGAGTTTATTTAAAAATATTTTTACAATGGTTGTCCTTTAAAATATCAATATTGTAGGATATTTACAAATAAGTATGAAGAAAATATTTTTACTTGGACATAAAGAATTATTGAGAAGATTATTTTAATCAAAGTTTAGTTTTGGCATATTATCTAATGCAATAAATAGTTTTTAATAATGTATTATAGTAATAAATTAAAACAAAACTTAATTGTGGTGTCAAAAATAATTCACGTCGTTAAATATTCAAAAATAATTCACTTGTAACCTTTGGGTAAACGTATATTGTAGATCAAATATAAAAAAAAAGAATAACTTTAATCTTGAACACTTTAATACGGAGTTCCTGCTAAAAACACCAAGCAAGCCTTTATAACACTGCAATTTATCGTCGATATGGATGATACAAATGCACTACTCCTGTGGCCGGTATGGTTATGGAACGGCACCTGCTAATTAATTACAGCCAGATATGAAAGAAAAACCGTAGAGGTTCTGCACACTTGCCAATATCACACCGTCCCAAAAATTCTCACCACACCACTCCCAAGACTGCCACCAAACGACTGCCACTACTTCCCCAAGCCGGATATCAAGAAATGACACGGAACCGACGTCAACCAACAATATTCGCAAGTCCATGCTCCACACCAAGAATCGCGCTCGTCTGTGTTGATAGCCAGCCCCATCCACACAGAAATGCAAACCAAACAATAATATAACCGACAACACACAACAATCGAGGCCAAAAACCAAAGCAAAATCTAATAACGAAAACCCCCACTCAATCTCCAGCGATTAACAAAAATGCCACAGCCATTAACAATCGAATCCTATCACAACAAGGTATGCAACACTATTTACAACGAATGATATATTTAAGTTACAACAAAATACGGTACGCGACACTATTTACGAGTACCTGAGGAATACAAAACTATCAGAGACCCAATTATAATGGAACTGTAGAAGAGAAAAAAAATGCACGTTACAACGTAAGGGTCTTTTCTAATACGTTCCCGTTTTTTCAATTTCTTCTCTATAGCCTTAAAAAAGTTATGTTCAATACTACTTGGTACGAACCGTGTAACTAGCGCCCTCTATGAGAGTCAGATATAAAAACAAATTCATAGGATGTATCAGCTTCTAAAACATATTCCTTTAAAATTTCATTAGAATGTTTCCAGTAGTTTCGGCAAAATCGTATTATATGTGTATACATTTTTTTTTCTTCAACGCTCTTTATCTTGAATACGGATTGCGTTACGAAAATTTTTTATCAAGCAAACTCCAATTATTTTTCAGTTTTCTACATATCCTAGAGACGGGGTCACCTTTTTTTAAAACACCCTGTATTACGGCTGGACCGATTTTGATAAAAATTTTTAGCCGATCTTTAGATTATCCCGGCAAGTGATCGTGTAAAGTTTGGTAGCAATCCCGCATTTTTAATTTTTGGATTTTTTTTAATACGTCCCTGCTTTTTCAAAGTTCTTCGCCAAATACTGTTGGTGTTGGGTTAGGACGTTAGGTTAGGTTAGGCTAATAACAATCGGTATTAATCGAGGCAGTAAGAGTAAAAAAATTAGCCTAACCTAACCTAACGTCCTAATCTAATACCAACAGTACTTGGTGAAGTTTGAAAATGCTTTTTTTTGGTATAAAAAAAAACCACAAAAAATCATAATAATAATTATCATTATCGTTAAATTTGACAAATCAATTAAATAAGTTGGATTCACGTTTAGATTTAAAATGCGGTGTTAAAAATTTGGGGTTGCTACCAAACTTCACACGATCATTCGCCGGGCTAATCTTAAGATTGGCTGAAAATTTCATCAAAATCGCTCCAGCTGTTGGCTATAAAAAAGAAATTAAAAAAATGCACGTTTCGGGGTTGAAAATGCGAGGTTGCTACCAAACTTCACACGATCATTCGCCGGGCTAATCTTAAGATTGGCTGAAAATTTCATCAAAATCGCTCCAGCTGTTGGCTATAAAAAAGAAATTAAAAAAATGCACGTTTCGGGGTTGAAAATGCGAGGTTGCTACCAAACTTCACACGATCATTTTCCGAGCTAATCTAAAGATTGGCTGAAAATTTCATTAAAATCGGTCCAGCTGTTGGCTATAAGAAAGAAATTAAAAAAATGCACGTTTCGGGATTGAAAATGCGAGGTTGTTATCAAACTTCACACGATCATTTTCAGAACTAATCTAAAGATTGGCTGAAAATTTCATCAAAATCGGTCCATCCGTTAGCTATAGAAAAAAATCAAAAAAGTTTACGTTTCGGGGTTGAAAATACGGGGTTGCTACCAAACTTCACACGATCATTTGCCGAGCTAATCTAAAGATTGGCTGAAAATTTCATTAAAATCGGTCCAGCCGTTGGCTATAGAAAATAAATTCAAAAAAGTTCACGTTTCGGGGTTGAAAATGCGGGGTTGCTACCAAACTTCACACGATCATTTGCCGAGCTAATCTAAAGATTGCTGAAAATTTCATTAAAATCGGTCCAGCCGTTGGCTATATAAAATAAATTAAAAAAAGTTCACGTTTCGGGATTGAAAAGGTGGGGTTGCTACCAATCTTCACACGTTCAATCTAAAGATTGGCTAAAAATCAAAATCTGTCCAGCCGTTGGCTATATAAAAGAAATTGAAAAATCGAGGACGTATTAGTAACACAAAGTGGAAATGATTAAATCCATGAGATTAAATATAAACAAGAAAAAAATAAAACTTAAAAATAATTTATTTAAAATATAAATTTTTATACTAAAATAAAAATAGAAAGGATTAGGGAGATATCAATGAAAGTACAAAACAGAAACCCAGTAGAAAATCAAAATCACGGAAGAGGCCCGTCAAGTTTCAATTGGCACACACACAAAATGTGTAGTGTTGTTGGGATTTATCGTTTAAGGTGCAAGGAAAGTAACTAGTAAGGTGAAACTAAAACAAACTCTGCCTTTGACGTTCATTCTAGTCCCCCATATTTGTTTAAGGCTCACAGCACCTTCAACAGTAGTTAATATCGCGAATCAAAATTCTCGTAGAAAGGAAGTTGGGAGTTTTACTTTTTATTTGTTTTTATTTAAAAATACCGAATCTGTTTGTATGGTTACGTAAAAACTAAATGTACCCATGTCTAGACGCAAAAACTACTGAGCCGGTTCGCTGAAAATTTAACAGTTTGACTTTATTAGTGTTTAAATAGTGGTTTGAGTTAAATCCGAGATGTTTTAACAAATGGATTTAATTACTTTCCGACTGATTGATTTTAGAGAATTAACGTTTCTCGTGAAAAATTAAACGTTGCACGCTCCCTTGTAGAAGAACTAAGAAATGTTTCTTCTTCTTATAGTGCATCTCCTATCGGAGGTTTACTATCATCACAGCTATCCGGACCTTATTGACTGCAGCTCGGAAGAGTTCAACATTACCATTCAACAATTCAACAATTAAACCAGTCCCTTAGGTTTTTAAGCCAAAACACACGGCGTCTTCCAATATTCCTCCTTCCACCAATCTTTCCCTGAACTATCAGCTGAAGAAGTGCGTATTTGGGTCCTCTCAGTATATGACCTAGATATTGAAGCTTTTTTTTTGTTTTTGGTGTTAATGACTGCACATTTCTTATTCATCCGATTTAGGACTTCCACATTAGAGATCTTTTCTGTCCAGGGAATACGCCACATTCTATGGTAGCACCACATCTCGAAGGCTTATTGTTTGTCTTTGTGATTCTTCTTGAGAGTCCATGCCTCCACTCCATACAAAAGCGCGGAAAACACGTAACAACGCAGCATCCTCATCTCGACTGGTGAACAGTTTTTTTGTTTTCGTAAATGTAGACCTGGCTATCTCTACTCGCGTTCTTATTTCTCTTGTTTGGTCACCTGATTGTTCTATCCAGGCTCCCAGGTATTTGTATGACTGCACATTCTCTATTAAGATGTCTGCTACTGACACGTTTACATGGTTGTGATTTTAGGGGAACTTTGTAACTACCATTAACTTGGTTTTCTTAAGATGTATCTTTAGACCGTATTCGTTACATCGATCATTTAATTTCTCTAGAAGATGTTATATGTCTCTTTGATTGCTCGTTAACAAGACGGTGTCATCAGCATATCGCATATTATTTATAACTTCTGCGTTAATAACTATCCCTACCGATTCTTCTTGCAAAGTTTCTGCGTTTAAATGTAATGTAACGATTTGGCGATACGCCACTGGAAAAAACGTAAGCAAGCTGGGTGGTATGGTGACGTCACATCCAATGAAAAGGATGTTCCAGTACCTTCCCGACCAATCTCGAATTTTCGATAGAACAGTTATACGGCTAGAAGCTTCTCGTCTTTTCCCGATTCAACGTTAAATATATAAATTAGTATCGACATAACGTACTTAAATATTTCTCAATTATAACGACACATTCCTTGTAATCAGAACCATCAATTTTTCTCATGTTAAAGCCCCAGTCCTTTAATATAACAGCTAGTCTCTCGAGAGGTGTTAATTCCCCTAATAGGTATTTTCGTTCATCGCAAAATCTAGTAAATTGCTTCCAAACGTACTTTTTCGATTTCTTCCTAATTTTGCGGTACATTTTTATCAGTTTTTTTGTTGATTAATTCAATGGAATTTATCCCAAATATTTTTAAATACTCGCACAGCGGGATTATTTATATTTGACGTTTATCTGTCACATACACAAATCTGAAAACACCGAACTTGACAGGCCAATCAGAATCAAGAGTCAAGTTTGGTGTTATCGATAATCCGAACTTGACTAGAGCTTCTGATTGGTTCATTTGATAGGTGCGTGAATTAGTCAGTAGTAATACCGCAAGTGATTGAATTTTCGCGATAAGTCTGTCGACTTATCTCATAACGATACTGAGTTGCTTTCTTGTTGTTTTCGCCAAGCAACTCAGTTGATTTTTGAAATAAAAGACAGACTTATGAGATACATTTATACACGAGTGAAGTTTTATTAGACTATTTTACAAACAAACTGAATGGTAAATAATCTTAAATTTGGGATAGTTAAAGGAAATTAGCAAAAAAGTTAAGAAGTTGATCAGTGAAATTAATAAAGTTTAATAAACAGGAAACATTGACATCATGTCAAAGCCCCAATTCTTAAATATAACAGCTAGTCTCTCGACAGGTGTTAATTCCCCTAATAGGTATTTTTGTTCATCGCAAAATCTAGTAAATTTCTTCCAAACGAACGTCTTCGATTTCTTCGTATTTTTCGGTACATTTTCATCAATTTTCGTTGATTAATTCTATGGAATTTATTCCAAAACTGCTCATTTTTAAATGCTGCACAGCGTGATTATTTATATATGACGTTTAACTGTCACATACACAAATCTGAAAACACCGAACTTAACAGGCTAATCAGAGTCAAAAGTCAAGTTTGGTATTATCGATAATCCGAACTTGACTAGAGCTCCTGATTGGTTCATTTGATAAGTGCGTGAAATAGTCACAGGTAATATCCCAAGACTATGACAAAAAGCCATGGTTTGGGTTATGCTACCGATGTTAAACATTAATTTTCTATTGAAAGAAATATATATTGAAAATAAATATTTTTTACTTACTTTTAATTGTAAACTTTTTATACTTCTCACACACAAATAAACGATTTAATAATTGATTATTTTATAAATTCGCGGTAAGATGTAATGACAGAAAAGGCGTCCAATAGTATTTTGTTGCCCGTCAGCGGCGCTAGTAGTCATCGTGCACATAGCCTATAATACCAGTCTATTCATCTAAAGTAAGTGCTCCTGAACTTTCCTTTCTCTTTTAAGGACAACTTTGCAGATTCCGCCTTTTTACATTACGGGCGTGCCTGACACTTTGGAATTCCATATCTTCAAATGGATTTACCTTTCGATTATGTTTAGTGAAGTATAATTCCTGGAGAGATTTCGCTATTGAATTTTACATCAATTTAATTGTATACTCTTTATATTCCTCGGCATTTTCTTTAGGCATATTCCATGCCCAATCTTTGAGTATTTCGGCTATCACGTAAGTTGGGGTAGTCGCACAACATTCATAATTCTTCTGCTGACAAAAAGACATAAATTATCTCCAGACAGACTTCTTACTCTTTTTGGTATTTTCTGGGATGGATTTGCTTATTTTTATATATTTTCCTAGTGGGACATGAACCAAAACGAGACATTTTCAATTGAGTAATGTTACGTCAAATTTTGTCACTCATCCATAGCACTCTTATACAATCAAACTGAATAGCCGCCCATATTTCTTTATTTACCTGAATAGTCGATCATATTGCTTATCATGTGACTAAATTCATGACTTTTTATTGGTGCAGCCATGTGTGAATGGAACAATCACGTATATTTATGAGAACTTTTCTTGATAAAATTGTAAGATGAATCACACACAATAATACTTCAGATTACTTTGCAGATCTGTGCATTTATTCTTTAACATTTTTGTGATTTAAGTTTTATAGCCCTAAAAAAAACAAATTTTGCAACTAAAATCTATGAAACAACAATAAATTTGCAAAAATTTATCTTTAAAATAAATCAATAATTATTGTAGTGTTTTGATAAATTCTTGCAGCTCAAAGAAAAACATCAATATTGACGGACTATTGTTAAACGCAAGGACGTTTGCATAGGTCAAATATTACGGTTCTTAAAGCATGAAAGTATGTACCTGAAACGAGATACAAAATGAGTAAAACTCGTATGTGCCGGCGTAGTGTGTAGAAACCTGTTTTCGATTTTAACTGACAGGACCCACAATATAAACTTTAAGAATATACATAATATACATTTATTCAAATTACACTGAGAAAAAACCACTCGCTATAGCTTAAAACATTAAATATAATACAAAAGAGAACTAGTTAATATATAAATGATATTAATTAAACGGCAGTACAGAAAAAATCAACAGCGAAAATCCAAACCAGATTTTCCAAAATTAATATTTATGTCAACAAATAGGAATAAGAATAGCGAACATTCTGCATTAATTCGTACGGAAATTAATGGGTACAGTTGTACAGTTTTTACATTCAGAGCCGATTTGAAATTTGGACTCTTGAGTTTTTGGTCGTCTAGTTCCACATGATCTTCAGCAAATTCTTATTGTAATCCTCTCTATTTTATTTTTTTTGCTATTAAAATCATAGTCTTTTAAATTTGTCAGCAATAAATTCGTCGTAGATTTTAGCACAAAAAAATAAAACAGTCTCAAAATTATTGCTTTTGTCTCGATGGTATTTATTGACTGGCACAACATTTGGAATAATTGCATCGATGGTTTCTAAATCCCTAATTGATAAATCGTAGAATCACTTTTTGAAAATTAACAAAATGTTTGAAATGTTGAAATACACTCAGCAGTATACAAAAGCTAGTTCCCTATGTATTATGGGGGCTATGAGAGCAACCTCCACTGCTGCTATGGATGCAACTGATATGATATGAGTGCAGAAATATCCTTTGAGACAAACCATGAGATTCACGCAAAACTCAGGGATGACAAAGGAAATGATGATCAACCTGGTGAACTCATCTGGTACACAAATGGATCAAAAAACCAGCGAAGGAACTGGCTCAGGCGTATATTCTTCAAAACCCAAATATGAGCAAACCAACTCATTGGGGAGACATGCCTCGGTCTTCCAAGCTGAAATACATGCCATAAATGCTTGTGCTGTTAAAAATCTGAGACAAGAATACAAAAAGAAAACAATCCTCGTGAGATCAGATAGTCAAGTGGCACTTAAAGCTTTGGCATCACGGAGAATAGATGCAAAAATTGTCCGGTAATGTGCCGGAAACCTACGAACCTTGGTCATTTTGTCGTGGGTGCCATGGCATAGAGGTATTTCTGGTAACGAAGAAGCGGACAAACTAGCTAGGCGGGGCTCTGAAACACCATTTATTGGGCCAGAACCAATAATAGGGATACCCAAGGCCAGCGTTAAAGCAGCGATCAATGGCTGGGTCCACTTTCAGCATCAGCTGAAGAGGGCACAACCAGAGAGAGCTAGGCACTGGAAGTTAATGCTGAAAGAACCCTCACCTAAGCAGGCAGGAAAGCTGCTTCCGCTAAGTAGGGAAAAACTTAGAACAGTTGTAGGACTTTGTACCGGTCACTGGTTGTTGAGGAAACATCTGCACAATATAGGCATGTCTGACACAGAACCTATATGCATATTATGTAATGAGGAGGAGGAAACAGCCACTCATATTATCTTCGAATGCGAAGCCACCACCCAGTGGAGGAACTACCTGACCTGGGGTGTATACAAGACCAAGGGAGTGATCCACCTGGGGCAATAGCAGTACATGAGCTTCAACTCCTTAACAGAAGAATTAAAGCAATGGGACTAAACTAAGGAGCTGGAAAGGTAAAAAAAGCAGACAATGCTGCAGTGCCTAGGAAAAATTTAGAACTCTTCCACAACTCCTTTTTATTCATTCATTCATTCATTGAATATTTAAAAGTATCCTAAATAAAACGCCAGTCAAAGAACCACGTGACTTCAAACACTGCCCGACGAAATCTTTAAGCGAAAGTAATTAATGATTGTAGATAAAAAACATGAGTGTGCTCTTTAAAAAGGCCTTTAACTTATATAAAATGTATTTTTGAGATTGGTTCTTATTATAACTTTAAGTTAAAACAAAATTTACCTATCTGATTTTCTAATCCACACATGACGATCAAAAGATAACCTTAAATTTTTTTTAATTTTCATTTTTTGGAATCTAAAACCCACACAATGTCCCTATTGTATAAAACTTGTTAACTTATACTATTGAGTCCTAATAGCAACTTATTGTCAGATGCTCCGGCATCATCCTAAAACCAGAATTTGCATCAATATCTCGAAGTAAATATATATTATAAATAAGATAGGTTTCTTACTTTTAATAACAAGTTTGTGTCCTGCTCGAGAACTTACTATTTCTATTAAATCTATTAACGACATGTACTTATCATTTTAAATGATATATTTTAAGACATTAATGTCGAAATTCATATTATTTGATGGATATTTTAAAAAATTGCGATTTTTAAAAAATTATGGTTGGTGGTTGATTAGTCACTATCTTGTTTTAAAATATTTGTTGACCACCATCGTTTATACCATACAAAATACCGAACTGGCCATCCTCAATAACGAAATAACGGCTCTTAAAAATACAACGTGTAGTCCATATTTCGGTCATCGACCCACGTTTACTTGTTCTTGTTCTTGTATAACACAAGCATTCGAATTATTCTGGAAGTTATTAGGCATCAAAAATGCCTATGGGATCGTTGAAAACGTTCAAATATTAAAAAAATATATATATATTTTTTTACATTGGTTTATCCGTTTACTTTTAATACCCACAATTTAATAGTATATTACGTAACGAGAGTTGTAAGTAACCCATTACGCACGAAGTGAAAAAGTTTACGAGTGTGTGTAATAGGCTTTCAACTCCCGTAACGTACTATACTTTTTCTACGCCCATCTATTTTCTTCTATTAAATAAAGGAAATCGTAATTATTTAAAGTTTATTACAATAGTTGTTAATAACAATTCAACAATTAATGTAATTTGATTGTGCCTTGTTACTTAACAGCGATGAACGGTTATCTATAATTGTAGTACAGCACGGTACATCAGAAGACGAAGATTGATAATTGGTAATCGCTTCCGATATTCGTAATGCGTTGTCATTTATATTTTTAAAAAAATAATTCACATAGCCTTCCACCACTGTAGAAGATTGCCAGCCACCTATTTGCTTTAATGATAGCATATCACCTCCTGCATCAACTATTATAGTGGCTGACGATCTCCTAAAACAATGGCCAGTATATTGCTTTGGTTCCGGCAGCTGAAGATATTCAGCAATTTTACGTGGTATACTACCGAATGTGTTTATCCCCACAACCTGTTTCATGCATTTTCCATTTTTGTAATTAACAAATAAAGGAAGTTCCATTTCAGGAGAACGCAAATTCATGTACTTTTGACAAGTGGTATAAAACGTTTCTGGTACTTTAAATAAACGTTTTAGTTTTAGAAACTGGAATATCAATTATCAAGGATTTCCCCGTGTCCTGAATATGTTCCATTTTTATATTTCTGAGTTCTTGTTTACGGCAAGCCCCGCTTAATCCAATAATTAGGATAACCTGAAAACAAAAAACAAAAACTCATTTTTATGTGATGATAATTACACAATATTTTAATTTTTAATTTTTAATTTATTTTACTAAAAATATGCAAGTATTTTTTTCTAAATTTACCAAAAATGTATTATTTGATCGTCAAATGCCTTCTTTACATAAAAATAAATGTAAGCAAAACGAAATTAATGGTTTTTAAAAGAGAAAAAAGCATAACAAACTGTGTGAAGTTTTAATTGAGGGAGAAAGAGTGGAAGAAATAAATGAATTTGTGTACTTGGGTTCAAAGTTTACGAGAAATTAAAAGTATGACAGTGACATTGAGCGAAGAGTGTTGTCCGGAAAGCAAATGAATGGGGCACTGCATAGCTTTATGAACACCCAGAGAGTGTCAAAAAAGGCACGTCTGACTGTGCATAGAGGTGTGTTGGTTCCTACACTTATGTATGGTAGTAAATGTTGGGTTTGGCAAAAGAAGCATAAAAATAGGATTAATTCTGCGGAGATGAGTAGTCTGAGAAGTATAGCCGGAGTGACTCCGTTGGATAAAGTAAAGAATAATAAGATAAGAGAACGCTGTGGTGTAAAAGAAGATGTGGCTACAAAGATAGATAAAGGAATGCTTAGATGGTTTGGACACGTAGAAAGCTTGAATAAAGGAAGATTGATAAAACAAATTTAAAAGGCAAGTGTGAATGGACAAGTAGGTAGAGGTCGACTTCGGCGAACATATCTCGATCAGATCAACATTGTTTAGAAGAAAGGCCAGGTCAAAAGTACCAACAACCCACGAGCATGTATGAGAGCACTGATGAAAGTAGAGAAAGCAAAAGATGTGTGTAAAAACCGTAGTGGAAGACAGTGGTCTCTGCCTACCACTACGGGAAAAAGGCGCGACTATATGTATGTATGTATGCAAATGCATATTTATCAAATATACTCAAAAGTAAAACAAAATATTAAATATACACATTTATGTTTAATACGTATTTATTTTTTACATAAAAACAAATGACACACAAAAACTGATAGTTAAGAATTCAAAACATTATACAGGATGTCACAGACTAATTTATCCATAATTACGCAACCTAGAACTGATTAGATTTTCAGCAAAATCGGTCAAGCTGTTTTTTATGGAGAATCAAAAAATTGCATAAAAAATGGTAAACTTTCGGAATTATTTTTTGCCTCGATTATCTATCTCGAGGACAAAAAAATAATATTGACGTGGGACCAATTGTATTAGACGCATAATTACGCAAATTAGAACTGATTAGATTTTCAGCAAAAAGGGTTAAGCTGTTTTTTATGGAGAATCACAAAACTGAAAAAAATGGTAAACTACCTGAATTTTGCAATTTATTAATTATACTATTTTTAATACAGAATTTTAAGATCTTTTGAGTAATATGATTATTGCATGTTAGGAATATTTGTATGAAAAATATGATGACAATATTTCATAAAAAGAGATAGTTTTGGAATTGGAGAATTTTAAACTTGTCATTATTGAGAAAATACCATTGAAGACGCTATAACTTTGAAAAATTATTGTTAGTAATAATCAAGCATTGTTTATAACAATTAAATATTGTTACTAACAAATAATTATTGATCATAATAATAAAAAAAAATTTCAATGGTTATAAACAATTAAAAATAGCTCCCGCTTATGAGATGATAAGAAAAAGTTTGAAAGAATACGGTTGACATAAACAGAATATTGTTAATAACATTTATAATTTGTTATAAACAATTTGAAATAGTTCTTTATAATAATTTTAATAATAATAATTATAACAACAAAACATATGGTATTTTTTTATTCTTTCCACTGGAAGTTAGTCGTGTGGACCCATCGGTTCGCACCCAGACCACTGATATTTTTTGTCATTCGTATTGCTAGTGATGATTTATTTTACGTAGGTGTTTTTCAAAAGTTTTTGGAAGGCAAATGATATGAAAACACCGGCAAGTGTAGTTTGATAATTATATTTTTAAAGGTACGTTCTGTTATCAAATTATGCATAAAATTTATGAAAAAATATTTCTCTAATCTTTTAAAAAAACGTCAATAATTATAAATATAGGTAGAACTTAGTGGCAGTGGAAGTGTTAATAATCGCGATTCCAATGTGTGAAAACTGATATCTAGACGATTCTCACGATGACTTCTGAAAGGTGAATATTCCCCTTGAACAGTTATATGAAAAGTGTTAGTTAAGCCCATTACTGTTACTGTTACTCGGAAGACACCGTTAGTTAGATGAAAGTAAACTCGCTTAGCTGTACTACGTTTTACATGTATATATAATATATACATTTCGGGACCTTCAGAGATATAACTGTTCTCGCGAGGTAAATATTACCGCAATTTATTCGTTTTTTTAAGATGAACAAACTCACGAGTACATTCAACTTTGACTTTTGATATTAACTATCAATGAAAACAAAAATATTAGTCATTGATTTAAAAATTATGATTTTTACGAAATATGAAATTATTATGCGAAGTGGGTATCCCAAAATTCGATCTAGTAGATTCATGCACACAGTACGAATACGTACAGGGTGTTTCAACAAAGGTGACCCCCTTCTCTAAGATAGGTAAAAAACTGAAAAATAATTGGGGTTTGCTTGGTAAAAAATGTTCGTAACGCCATCCGTATTCATGATAAAGGGCGTTGAAAAAAATAAATGTATACACATTTATTACGATTTTGCCGAAACTACTGGAAACACTCTAATGAAATTTAATACGAATACGTTTTAGAAGCTGATAAATCCCATAAATTTGTTTTTATATTTGACTCTCATAGAGGGCGCTTGTTACACGGTTCGTACCAAGTAGTATTGAACATAACTTTTTTAAGGTTAGATTTATTGTGTGTGTGTGTGTGTGTGTGTGTATGTGCGTATGTTTGTATGTGCGCTCGGAATTATTTTTCGTCTCGATTATCTCAAAAACAAAAAATGATATCGACGTGGAGCCAATTGCATTCGACGCATAATTACGCAACTTAGAACTGATTAGATTTTCAGGAAAATCGGTCAAGCTGTTTTATATGGAGATTAAAAAAATTGAAAAAATGGTAAACTTTCGGAATTATTTTTCGTCTCGATTATCTCGGGGACAAAAAAATGATATCGACGTGGGACCAATTGTATTAGACGCATAATTACGCAACTTAGAACTGATTAGATTTTCAGCAAAATCGGTCGTGCTGTTTTTATGGAGAATCAAAAAACTGAAAAAAATGGTAAACTACCAGAATTTTGCAATTTATAAATTATACTATGGTTACTAGATCCTCCTTATAATTATGATAAAAATGTATGTAAGGAAGCTCTTTGCGCTGTGTTCATTCTTCTACTTGAGTAAAATCCAAAAAGATCGTCTTCAGCCTATTTACAAAAAAGTATGTAAACGCATAATGAGACGTATGAAAGGAAAATAATAGTGGAAACGTTGAACAAATAACAGGACGGGTCGATTGCGGTACCAACAAGTGAATTTGTAAGTTCAAAGACCTCCGATGACTCTCCTGCTGCTGATGCTGCCGCCTCTGTCATGCTATTGCTTGCAATTCTAAAATCAATAGTTTATTTGGCAATACCGGAAATGTACACTGCGATAAAATAACTCACAATCGGCTATCAATATTAAAAACATTTCCAAAATGCAGTCCAAATTGAAATAATTTATTTTTGTAACCGAAAATTAATTTTTTTGTTGATGGAATGTGATATGGGACTTGCAAAAATAGATACAAAAATGTGCATTACTTTAAAATACAAAATTAACACTAATTACTTTGATTTGTATTAAAAATTTTCAAAATTGAATTATTACGTTATTTTTATAAAAATTGTATAAGTTTATGAACAGTTACAGGTATATCTCAAAAAATTGTAAATTTCTTTATACGAGGATAGTTCACAAATTGTTGTCCCTAACATAGAAGCAAACACATGAGAAGAATGAAGAATGATTTATTTTTCAACATGGTCACCTGCAACGTTTATACACTTGGTATATCGGTGTTAAAGTGTTTCAAATTCTTTTGAATAAAAAAATTAAAATTTTGAGTCTAGCCATTCATCAACCGCCGACATCCCATCGTTATCATCAGCAAAGCGGATTCCACAAAGATGTTCTTTTAATTTTTGGAATAGATGGTAGAAGCTGGGGGCTAAATCCGGAGAAAAAAGGGGTTGTTCAAAAATTTCAACTCCCGCATTGTGAATGGCAGCCATTGCAACACAACGTTTGTGTGCCGGAGCGTTGTCCTGGTGGAAAAGCACTTCTTCTTCTTTTCAGACTTTTTACTATTTTAGGTATGTGTTTGAATTTGTTGTTTTCATGCGTTTTAATCTTGTGCTAGATGTATTGCCTCGTGCATTGAGTGTCCCGACATTTCTTTTACTCTGTCGGTCCACCTCATTGAAGACCGTCCTCTAGGTCTTTTTCCTTCAACTTTTCCCTCGACCACGAGGTTTTCCATCTCACCTGTTTTTCTAGCTATGTGGCCAAAGTAACTGAGATATGCTCTATTGATTTGGTTTAGTATACGCTTTTTGATTTTTAGTTCTTGTAGAACAGAGGCGTTTGTTCCGTGTGGAAAAGCACACTTTTGCTCAATTTTTCTTATCTCCTTTCTCTGATCATTCCTATTAATGATCTCCAAATTTGTCTCCGCTGCAACCTGGTGAACACGCTTCTGGTCTGCCGTCAGCATTCGTGAAACCGAACGAGAATTTTTTGAGACACAATTCCTGATGTAAAATTTTTTCAATGCTTCCAACAGAAAACCTACATGTCTCTGTTATAGCCTTGTAATTCTTCTGTCATGGACTAAATTCACATTTTCTTTGGTCACCACAGTTTTGGGGGCTCCTGCACTTGGTGCATGTTGACAGGACTTTTTTCCAAGTTTGTAATCTCGTGACCACATTTTGATTACCTAGTACGAAGGGGCAGGGTCACCCAATACTTCTATGTCCTTATAAAGTTCTTGCGGTGATAATTCCTTTTAATAGAGGTAAAAAATAAAGGTACTCTTGAATAAAATTCATATTATTTAAAAACTTGGAAACGACTTAAAAAAATTGATATCTTATGGTTGCATTTCAAATTTTGGAGCATGCAGAACTTTTGATCGAGAATAAATTTTTTCACAAAACCAAAAATATAAAAGTTTTCTATATGGTTCCAAATTAAGTAGACTAGATTAAGTATAAGTTGCTATTTATTTTACCAGAATAGTAAACAAAAACAAATATTTTTTATTAAATTTGATTTAATGATTTATTAAAATATTGTCCATAAATATTAATTATTTTTTTCATTATACCTACCTGAAAACAGTATATTTACGTGCCTATTTAGCGCACCAAAAGTGAGCTTTTCCGTGCGCCCGCACGGAAGATTTTACGGTGCGCTAGTGTTATTACCTGCCTACCTGCATGTCAAATTAAATAATATGTTATTGACAGTTCTCTAGAAATCGCAAATTTTTGTTTATTTTCTTAGCAACGGGGTAAATAACGATTGTTTTATGACAATTTTTTAATATTTTTAGTGATAATATCTTAAAAATTTGTGGTTTCAGATAAATATAATAAAAAATATCGTTCATTACACGTCCCTAAATGCTTCTTCCGTGCTTGCACGACTTTCCGTGTTCGGCTGCGCCTCTCACGGAAACTTGTCGCGCGCGCAAGTAAAAAGCCTATTTTCTTGACTCCTAATGAAATATACTATTCCATACGTTTGAATCAACCTGAAAATCAATGTTGCCGCTGTGAACATTTTCTTTTCAACACTTACATTTTTAACGCATCAACCGCCCCTTCTGGTGTTTAAAATGGTTGGCCACGTAATTTGTTCTTTACGTGTAAAAACAAAAAACAATCATTGGGTGCTAAATTATATTATATAGGGTCTAATGGCGAACATAGTTCTTCATGTCTAAATGTTTGAGTAAAATCTAGCGTATGCTACTTAAACTAACACAAAGGGATAGCTTAATCTCACGAAATGTCACATAGCTATCTTGCATTATCAGTTATCGCTTAGTAGGTACAGTGCAACAGAAGTAGCTTGGCGGGCGAGAGATCACAAAATCTGCGCACAACGAAAACATTCGAATAACGATCCGATCGGCGACGACGAAATTTTCAGTAATCGTGAGTCTCAAGTCTAATCGGAGGAAGAAGTTTACGAATGTGAAGTATATTCAGCCGAATATTTGTTATTTTAGAGGTTAGTCGCCCACCAAGCTACTTCTGTTGCACTGTACCAACAGAGTGATTGATTGGTGTGATAAAGCTCAATAGCAATAACAGAGGTTATCATACGAGATACCAAAAAAAATGGTGTATAAAAATTGTAGGCAGCTTTAAGCTTCACATTTTAAATTTAGTTACAATGTTACAGGGTATTCCATAACGCGGTGTCTGATTTAAGTTATGTTTTTTTAAATGATACACCCCATATTTTGCCTTAAAATTAAAATCAGCTTTACCTTCCCATTACAACAATGTAAGGTTATAGTATGTTATACAGGGTATTTAAAAAGTTATAACCAATTCTATGTGGAAATATTTACAAGTATAATTAAAAAGGAGAATAAGAATAATAATCTACTAATGCCAAAGTTTTTTAATGATTGTCAAAATTTATAAACAGGAAAGAATTTTCGAATATTTATTAAATCGAATACAGTATAAGTCGAAACTTGAGTACATTAATTTCTCAGTAATTTTAAATGGATCACCCTGTACCTTATATCAATGTCGAAGACTACTTTTACCATACTTCTTTTTTTATTGAGCATTCCCTATTTCTAAAAATATTAGTTTTTAAAATATTTACATTTTTCTATGCAAAGTATTAATTAGGTATCTAAACGTATCAATTGTTAGTTGGCCATGATTGATTTGTCAGAAAGTGTTTAATTTTAAGGTAAATACAGGGTGTTTCATTTAAAAAAACATAACTTTGATCTGGCACCGCGTTATGAAATACCCTGTAATATTGTAACTAAATTTAAAATGTGAAGCTTAAAGCTGCCTACAATTTTTATACACAATTTTTTTTGTATCTCTTATGAACAGAGTTACTAAGCTTTATCATACTAATCAATCACCCTGTATATGTTCTTGTACTAAAGCAAATTTTAAATTACTTTCCCAAAATTCCACAGTTAGCGAAAGACTGCAGTAATTAAACTCACTAAACCATTGACAAACAATAATTTTAGATGGTTTTTTTAAGAATTAAGTTCATCAACCCGCGTCAAAAGGTGCAAAAAATAATTAAACGAAAACGTACACGAGTTAATTCAATTTCAATGTTAAAATTTACGATGCTATGTTTATATTACACCTAGCAACACGGTACTGCTAGTTCCCAGTGGCGTAGCCCGGGGCGGAATCATAATTTGCCGTCCCTTTGACGTCATAAAAATAATGATGTTGGTGTTGGTGAGAAAAATAGTAATCACATGAAAGAGCTGAGCGAAAAATGTTTATTTTATAATCATGTAAAATAGTACGTCGGTGTTAAAAATCTATTACACTATAAAAATAACGTCTAGTATAAGTTTAAAATTTAACTTTTCAGGCCTTACGCGCAGCAAAATCATTTATAACTTCGTCAACGTTAATTTCGTCAGTCACACTTTGTTCTATTGATAAAATGGCCAAATTACTCAATCATATGGAGCTCATGGTAGACCTCAAGTAATTTTTTATTAATTTCAGCTTTGAGAAGCTACGCTCACATGAAGCAACACTGATAGCTATAGTTAAAAAAATTCGAAGCATAGTTACGATATTAGATAAGCAAATACCATAATTGCATTCTAAAAGCTCAAGAAATCGTTTCATGGCATTGTCTTGAGCTTTAGCATCAGCCAAAGCAACGAAATTGCGTAACCTCTCCCTCTCAATTTCCATCTCATCCACATCGATATCACAGTGCTCCGAACTAACACTTGTATTCTGGGGTCAGTAACTAATTTGCGAATGCTCTTATATTGTTCCTTGAAGTATAAAAATTTTTTTGGTGTAAAAATAATAAACTGGCATATTCAGTGATTCATTTTGGAGCAGCAGCGTTCGTTTTGTTCATATTTTCCGTGAGACTTATAATAAAAAACAAACCAAAACTTACTTACCACGCAGCGTGGCGGGAAACAAAACTGCAAAATACTGTTACAAAAAGGGGCAATTTTGCCGCCCTCCTAATGGTGGCGCTACCATCCCCCGGTACGCCACTGCTAGTTCCAAACATTCATACATACATAAATAGCAATACTTAATACTTTTTGTATTAAATTGTCATAAATAAAATTACTTTTGTGGCATATAAATCTGTTAAAATTTAAGTATGATCAATAATTTTAGCGCAGATTACGGACAGACAGATGCGAAAGTTGAGGGAGAAAGTCTTACGGCGAGAGAGATAAACATTTAAACCAATTTAAATGGCCTCGTGTGTCTTTGAAGAGCTTTCTTGTGAATTCGGGATGTTCGATCACACAGAAACGTTATTAAATAAGTTGAGCAACGATAGTGGCAGTTAGTGGCAACAATGCAATTTTTTATTTAATCGTGTCACAAGCATCAATACATACACTTTGCCACGTCTTATTCGTTCTCTATAGAGTACTATGCCAGCGGTCTCTCTACTGGCAAATTATGCCCGAGCTCAGCCGTAGAGGATAGAAGAAAAAAAAATATAAAAGTGAGCCGCGCCACCGACTTAGACGGTTCAAGCCGGAAACCCCTAGGTCTTATAGGCACTAGCAGAGCCACACGATAAACAACTGAGATTATGGTAAACTAAATAAATAAAATTATAGCTAAAATATATTAGTTACTTTACTCCTACAATAAATCAAAGTACACAGTTCAATAATAAACTTATAACAAATATAGTCAAAATCAACAGCTAACAAGAAATCAAAGTACACAGTTCAATAACAAAACTATAACAAATATAGTCAAAATTAACAGCTATGGTAAATTTTCTTGCTAAAACAAACCAAAAATTTAAAATTTACAACTTTATAAAATAACCAAAACAAAAGTAAGAGTAACAGACTTTACCAAGTTACCAAAAAAAAACGGATACAAGTCAACTTTTTAATGATACTAAATCAAACGTTCACATAAGGCTGCTAATTTACTTATGTTTTTACCATTTACATAAAGATTTACACTGTTAAAACAATTGAGCTTATTTAAAAAATATTTCTTTTTACAATGGCTGTCCTTCAAAATATCAATATTGTAGGATATTTACAAATAAGTATGAAGAAAACATTTTTACTTGGACACAAAGAACTATTGAGAAGATTACTTTAATCAAAGTTCAGCCTTGGCATATTATCCAATGCAATAAATAGTTTTCAACAATGTACCATATTAATAAATTAAAACAAAACTTAATCGTGATGTCAAAAATAAGTCACGTCGTTAAATATTTAAAAATAAATCACTTGTAACCTTTGGGTATACGAATTCACTACTCCTGTGGCCGGTTAGGTTATGGAACGGCACCTGCTAATTAACAATGGCTTCCCTCAATTAAATCCCGCATGCGGTTATTTTAACTCGACACCAAAATTAAAAATATCAACAACAAAGGTAAGATAGAATGGTCAAGTTAAAAATTAAATGGCTTTTCTTCAAAACCAATTAAGATGGCCCAAATACAGTCAGATATGAAAGAAAAACCGTAGAGGTTCTGCACACTTGCCAATATCACACCGTCCCAAAAATTCTCACTACACCACTCCCAAGACTGCCACCAAACGACTGCCACTACTTCCCCAAGCCGGATATCAAGAAATGACACGGAACCGACGTCAACCAACAATATTCGCAAGTCCATGCTCCACACCAAGAATCGCGCTCGTCCGTGTTGATAGCCAGCCCCATCCACACAGAAATGCAAACCAAACAATAATATAACCGACAACACACAACAATCGAGGCCAAAAACCAAAGCAAAATCTAGTAACGAAAACCCCCACTCAATCTCCAGCGATCAACAAAAATGCCACAGCCATTAACAATCGAATCCTATCACAACAAGGTATGCAACACTATTTACAACGAATGATATATTTAAGTTACAACAAAATACGGTACGCGACACTATTTACGAGTACCTGAGGAATACAAAACTATCAGAGACCCAATTATAATGGAACTGTAGAAGTGAAAAAAAAGGCACGTTACAACTTAGCAGAAAGAGAAAAAAGAAAAAGACAAATACATATCAAGTATTAGGAAATACAGGTCTGAAGTGTAAAATAACATGATACAGAGACAAAAGGATATAAAAATATATACATGATATATGCACAAGTCTTTTTCTGGATTTTAGTCGGCGGCGGGCTGGTTGGTGTTCGTACAGCGTGTGGGCTGGTGAGGTCGACGCCTTTGCCTTTTCTTTCCTGGCCGCCGCTTTCCTTTTGATGTCTGGTAGGGCTACGCCTGCAAGGCAGTACAACTTTTCAGTCGGGGTTGGTCTCAGACAGCCTGTGATGATGCGGCTGGATTCATTGAGCGGTATGTCCACCTGCTTGTCGTGGCTAGAGTTGTACCACACTGGACACGCGTACTCCGCGGTTGAATAGCACAAAGCAAGAGCTGTGGTTCTCACTATTCCAGGCTGTGTTCCCCATGTGGTGCCACTTAGTTTGCGCACTATGTTGTTTCTCGCGGCTACTTTGTGTTTGGTCTTCATGCAGTGCTTCTTATAGGTGAGTATTCTATCCAGGGTGACGCCTACGTATTTTGGTGTCTCGCAGTGTTCCAGGGGCACTTCTTCCCAGTTAAGTTTTAGGCTTCTTGCGCAGCTTGTCTATTCTTTAGGTGGAAAGCACAGGTTTGGGTTTTGCCTGAGTTGGGTTTGAGGTGGTTTCCCTTATAGTAGGTAGCAAGCTGTTCGAGGACTTCTGATAGGTTCTGTTCGACAGTTTTAAAGCTGTTTGCTTGAGCGGTTATGGCGCAATCAACTGCATATATAAAACTTTCGGTGCCTTGGGGGAGGGGCTGGTCATTGGTATAGATGTTAAAAAGTGTTGGGGCCAGTACACTTCCTTGGGGGAGACCATTTTTCTGTGTCCTCCACCGGCTTCTCTGTCCCTGGAAGTCCACGTAGAATCTTCGGTTTTGGAGTAGGTTTCCAATCAGTAAAGTTAGTCTATAGTCCCTATTCAGTGCGTATATTTTCCCCAAGAGCAGTCGGTGGTTGACTGTATCGTACGCTGCTGATAGATCTATGAAGACAGCCCCGGTAATATTCCTGTTCTCAAATCCTGTCCTCTATGTGTTGCGTTAATTTTAGCACCTGGGATGTGCAACATTTACCCTGTCTGAAACCTAATTGTTGTGGAATCAGGAGAGGCTCGATGGCGTCCTTGATTCTGTGGAGTATCATCCTTTCCAAAACCTTATACAGATGGCATAGCAGAGAGATCGGCCTATAGTTTTTGGGATCGTCACGTTCTTTGCCTGGTTTTAGGATGGCAATAACTCGAGATTTTCTCCAGATTTTTGGGATTTTGCAGGATGTCATGCAGTTGTTCATCATGTTGACTAGCCATTTCATTATTACAGGTCCAAAGTGCTTTATTTGCTCGACGCATATGTCATCAAGGCCTGCTGCTTTCCGCGTTTTGCACTTACCGATCGCCTTCTCTAGTTCCGCCAAGGTAAATGGCTTGGAGAGTTCTTCAGTCTCCCGAGGAGACTTGTCTTTAAGTTATCAGAACTTGGTGGTTTTCCATTTATGAGAAGCTGGTGTGCGATTTGGTCTGATGTAACGTTTTCGTGTAGATTTGGTTTGGTGGGGTCGTTGGCTAGGCGTTTTATGAGTTTCCAAGCATTTTGACTAACTCTGCCAAAATTAGTTTCCTCCATTAGTTTAGTCCATTGCTTCCTTCTTACTTCTGATATCAGTGAGGTAATAGCTCTTCCTTTGTTGAGGGTTTCTTCGCTGAAGTGGTTTCTTTCGAAGATCGTTTGGTACTCTTCTAGTAGGGTTACTGCTTCCTGGGTTAGTTCTGGTACGTAACTTGTTCTGCATCCCCTTGGAATAGACGCCCGGGAACATGTTTTGACGGTGTCCACGAAGTTGTCATGGTTCTCTGGATCTGGGCTATATGTCTGGACTCTCTCTTCTAGTATTCTGTTGAATTTAGGCCAGTCTGCCTTTCTGAAATTATATCTCCTTCTGAACTTTATTTTTTGTGGTAGAACTATTGGCAACATTTGGCACATTATAGGGCGATGTAGTGTATTTGGATTGGAGTGCAGATGGACTTATAGCACTGTTGTACTATTTCCTCGCCGACGAATAGGAGATCCGGGTTATATCCGCGGTGACATCTAGCGCTGTTGAAAGATGGGGGGAGTTTACTATCGTGAATAAGTGCCAGGTGATTTGACTCGGCCCACGCCAGAACGGCTTCACCGTTTTTGTCGTCTTGTGCATATCCCCATACGTGGCTATGGCTGTTAAAATCGCCGATGATGAAAGGCGTTTTCTGTATACCGAGTTTTACTGGTGGTTCAAAGTGGAAGTCTACATTTGGGGGCTTATACAGTGAGGTCACCGTGTATTCACAAAATTCCACCGTGATGATCTCGATATCTCTCTCCTCGGTTGGATCTACCATCCTCACTTGGAGGTCCGGTTTGGTGAACACGGCACTCCCGTATTGCGCGTGCGGTCTTTCTGCTACTAATTTTATCCCTGGAACCTTGGGGCGTCGATGTTGGATGTCACTATGCGTTTCTTGCACGCAGAGTACGTCTCATTTGTTCTTTGCAAGATAAAAGACCTTCTATGTTCACAGAGATGATCGTCAAAGCCGGTTCTGATAAGAACCTTTCCGGTTTTTCTCGAGGCATTCTGTTGCTCTACTGTGATGCTTCTGGTATGAGATAATCTGCCGGCTTAGAGCCGTTGCCCAGGGGACGCCCGAACGTGTTGTTATTGACACATCCTTCGAGGAGGCTTCTCTCGTGTCCCCTAACAATGCAATGAAACACATTTAAATGCCCATAAATAAATCAGAAAATCGTTTGAACTTTCGCCGGGTTTCGCATCTGTGCGTTAGTTAATCTGTGATTTTAGTTTCATAATGAATCCGATTTTGCGAATTCCGAATTTTGACATATCTCCACATTTCAAGGTCCCCAGAGTCGAATACAATACTTTTTAAGTCAACGTATGTGTGTGTGTGTGTTTATTAACGTATGTGCGTATGTTCGTATGTGCGGTCGTAATTATTTTTCGTCTCGATTATCTCGATAACAAAAAATGATATCTACATGGGACCTATTGTATTCGACGCTTAATTGCGCAACTTAACACGGATTAGATTTTCAGCAAAATCAGTAAAGCTGTTTTTTATAGAGAATAAAAAAACTAAAAAAATGGTAAACTTTCGGAATTATATTTCGTCTCAAACTGATGACCGCCCGGTTCCATACAATAATAAAGATTTTGTACAAAACGTTTACGCATATTCCGAAGAATTTCCGGAGTAATTCGACGGCACTCGTCAACGATTCTTTGACACAAATCTTCCAACGACGTTGATTGTGTTTTTTAGATTTTACTTTTCAGATGTCTTCATAAATAGAAATCAAAGGGCGATAAATCTGGCGATCGTGGAAGCCATTCAATGCTGCCTCTTCTACCAATTCAATGCCGTGGAAAATGTTGGTCTAAATACTGACAACCAATCGCCGCATAATGCAGAGGAGTACCGTCCTGTTGAAAATAAAAATGATCTTCGTCATACTGTGGTTCATTTTCAAATACACATCAGTCTAGGCAGGGTCAATAGCATCTTCCAGTGATTGCAAATACATTTTGCAGTCAAATTAACTGGTAGAAAAAAATGACACGCCAGTCGCCAGGTCACTGCAAATTTGAGCCCATACATTTAATTTCTCCTGTTGTTTTGTATGTACCTCGTGAAAAACTCTTGGGTTTGAATCAGACCAATAGCGGCAATTGTGGCGATTTACTGTCCCGTGCAGAAAAAATTGGGTACTAGGTATTAAATTTATACCATTGGCGTTCTCAACTCAAATGAATGACATTTTTACCGTTCGTAATTATTTGAAGATAAGTTTCACATATAAAATCTAGTTTCTCAATAAGTAATGGGCGGAATTTTAAAATTTAAAAACTAATGTATAGAAAATTGTAAGAGCTTTTAAAAGACATCTTATTCGACCCCCAATGCCGTTTAAAATTTTTAGGTAATTCTTACCCTCGCTTGGGGTTAAAAGTGGTGGAGTCAAAAATACCGAAAAGAGTGTCCCTCTTTAATTAAAAATTGACCGGTCTGAGCGTTTTTCTAAAATGTTGACGAGGTTCATGCAAATGGCTCTGTTGCGTTTTCGGTTAGCCACTCTGTATATACTAGTCTTATTGGAGTTTGCAATTTTTTAACAGTGTATTTGTTGTATTATAAATTTATGTTTAAATTATATACAATAATTTTCATTGTCACAACGTCAAGAATGTTTGGCAAATACCATTTTGTACTACATTTAGATCAAATTAAACGTCAAATAGTTGCTAGCCATTCAAGAACGTCTTAATGAAAGTAATACCTCAACTGAAACGAAAAGGCATTTGAATTCCCGAAAGGAATTTCACAATATGTTACATAAAACTACATATATCTCTTAATATTTAACGTGCAAGTATATCAGAAACATGTGTTCGCTTAGGACACCTCATAAAAAAATTATTATGAAATTGTAAACAGCCTTCGAGGTGCTTTAATTAAGTTATGAATATATTTGTTAAGGAAAACTGAAAGATTAAATATGATATATGTATAAAAATTAAATAAAAATTTATAAAAAAATCTTTTCTTTTTTTTAACTGAAAATTTATTTACATCTACTTTGAATACTTGCGCTTTCGCCAAAAATTCGGTTGTTGCATTCACCATTTTTTCGATTGTGAAAACGCTGTCCTCTTTAAATTTTTTCAAACAGCTACTAGATGGTCATGTTGAGATTTTTGTTGTGTTTACTGAAGATTTAAAAATTAAGTATTAAAAAAGAAACAGATAAAAATCGTTTATTTACATTAAACGTTTAAAAAACCAATCGTTTAAAAAACATTTCTGGTGTACGTAATCGTTGAAGAAATTTTACGATTTTTCTTACAACAATGCCTTCAATATTTTCTTTAAACTTTTTGTAAAGAAGCACCATCACGGAAGACTGTTGTTTTAAATAAATTTATCGTGATTGCGCTTCAAACTTATTTTGTATTAAAGAGATAAATTAGGAAATATATAAAATATGACTGCTTCCTTGACCACTTTGAAGATCAAATTATTAAAAAAATACCAATTAATAAACAATATTGTTGCAATTAAACTTTAACTTTAAGTTCTTAATAGTTCGTCTAGTTTGATCAAATTTTTATATTTAATGGAAGAACGGCAACAACAGCTCGATCATGATCGAACTAATAATCCAAGCAAATAGGTTAGAGGCCTCGAAATCATTATTTTTTTTAAATTATCTTTTAACTGGTTTTCAGGAATTGAAAGAGAAATATTTAATAAATAATTTAATTTAAAACCAGTTACAACCATACACACAGGGTGTTTAAAAAAAGGTGACCCCGTCTCCAGGATAGGTAGAAAAATGAAAAATAATTGTGGTTTGCTTAGTAAAAAATTTTCGTAGCGACATCCGTATTTAAGATAAAGGGCGTTGAAGAAAAAAAATTTGGTTATTACTTCATAATTTTTAAATCAAAATATTCCGAAAACGGGACACACTATCGAGTTTTACCAAGAGTATCTTTTTAATGTAAAATTAAATGATGTTTAAGTTTATCTAAAGCACCAGAGACGGTTTTGGTCAATGTTCCTTTGTTTGAGGTTTTGTTTGGTTGTTTTCTTTGTATGTATCATATTATATAATACATATTTTGGGTCATTCGTTTTGTTTTAAAAAATTTAATATTCGGTGTGTTTTGAAGGTTTGCTTGATTGTGATTTTGTCAATTTATATTTGCTAAAGTTTGTTGAGTAAAGGTCTCCAAAAAATGTTTATCAATTATAAGTAATTTCAAGAACCTGTCGAATTTTTTTCTTACAGATAATACAAATATCTATAATAGTTTGTGATGGCCTTATCAGGCAACCACTTTCTTTTCTATTTAATAATTTAAAATGTTATGTATCTACAGAAGATTAATTGATTTAAGGGATTAAACAACATACATATAGTCACGCCTTTTTCCCGTACGGGTAAGCAGAGACCACTTCCTTCCACTTGCTACGGTTCTTACACACATCTTTTGCTTCCTCTACTTTCATCAGAGCTCTCATACATGCTCGTCGGTTGTTGGTACTCTTGACCTGACCTTTTTTCAAAACAATGTTGATCTGATCGAGATATGTTTGCCGAGGTCGACCTTTACCGACTTCCGTCCATTCACACTCGCCTTATAAATTTGTTTCGTCAATCTTTCTTCATCCATCCTTTTTACGTGTCCAAACCATTTAAGCATTCCCTTATCTATCTTTGTAACCACATCTTCTTTTACACCACATCGTTCTCTTATCTCACTATTCTTTACTTTATTCAACCGAGTCACTCCGGCTATACTTCTCAGACTACTCATCTCCGCAGCATTAATCCTATTTTCATGCTTCTTCTGCCAAACCGAACATTTACTACCATACATAAGTGTAGGAACCAACACTCCTCTAGGCACAGCCAGACGTGCTTTTTTGGTTGACACTTTCTGGGTGTTCATAAAGCTTAAACAACAAATCCTAAAATATGTGTAACCACATTTTCTGTTAAGGTACTTTCGGAAGGTAGGTAACAAATTAAATAAGAGAATTTGACACAAGATTGGCTTTCAGCTCTTGCTATTATTATAATTTAATTAATGATTTTAGTCTTCTGTATCCTTGATTATTTTAAGATATTAATGTTTCTCAGTTTATAATGATTAATAGGTGATTTGTTATCTTTGTGTTCATTAATTTTTGTTTTTTAATAAAACGATTTTGAAATTCTAAATTTACTTATTTAATACTTCGCATTACTCGTCAAGCATCATCATTATAACTATTACTCCACAAAGACAAGGGCCTCGTAAAGATCTATAACCACCCGTATTTCAGTATTATTTTGGGGTCTATTAAATAACCACATCGAATCAAAATCAATCATGGTGACCTACTTTTGTAGTAATCAATATGTAGAAATGTGTCAATGCCATTTTTTCAATAGAATTGTTCACAACAAATCAAGAATTCTTCTGTTATTGTCATTGAACACTGTATACTTTTCATTCTTAACACTACAAACTTTTTCTTCTTATCAATACATTAGATATCTGTTACATAGACATAGACTCGTGAGGATATCGAGAAATTGATTATCAGTTTCACACATAAGTTTCAGTATTTTGATTTGAATGCTATCAGGTCCAGGAGCTTTGTCGTTCTTGAGAGATAGAATAGATTTTTCAGTTTCGGATTTCATAATTGGAGGTCCCGTATCTGGCTCATTGATATTGTGTTCATCAGATCGTTCCGAAGCAAAGAGGAGTTCGACATATGATTTTTATACCTCTAGACATTTTGATGGTTCCGAAATAATATTATCGTTAATGTCCAGTATGAACGTATTTCTGTCGTTGTTTCTTTTCTTTGTTGTCATTTACCTTATTTCCTTATGCATTTTGCTGTAGTCGTACTTCACTTCATATTGTTCTATCTTTTTACATTTTTCAGGGAACCATTTTTCTTTTGTTTCTCTAATGTTTTTCCTTATGTTTTTGTGAATTTCACGGTACTTTGTGTTGTTTTTACCTTTGTGTTTCCGTATTTCGTCCATCATGTCGAGGATCTCTTGTGTCATCCACTTTGTTTTTTGTTGTTATCCTGTCGCAAATATTTTTCACAAATTTCTTGAATTTATCCCATTTGTCTTGTGCTTCCTGTTGTCGTTGATTTCCTTTAAATCGTTGGTCAGCGATTCCTGCACCTGTTTCTTGATATTTCTGTTGGATAGTTTCTTCATGTCTATGTTGTTTTTGGAGGGCGCTTTCTTGATTCGTTTCAATCTCAGTTCAAACTTACACACAACTAGAATGTGATCTGAGGGGACATCAGCTTCTGGATAGGTTTTTGTAGATCTTATTGAGTTTTTGAATCTATTGAATTGAATCTATATAGTCGATTTGATTTCTAACTATTTTTTCCGGAGAGTCTGCTGGTGATTTCCACGTGTAGATTCTGCGAGGGGGGAGTTTGAATATGGTGTTACTGAGAAGTAAGTTACGCTCCTGGCAGAACTGTATAAGACGATTCCCTCTTTCGTTTCTTTCTCCAAATCCGAAATTCCCTGTGGTGCTTGGCACACTACCTCGTCCGACTTTGGCGTTAAAGTCACCCATTATGATGGTTATCTCCTGTTTATTCGTCATCTTAATCAAACGTTCTAGTTGTTCATAAAATTCCTCAATAACGGCGTTGTCTTTTTCCGCGGTGGGTGCATATATTTGAATGACACTAACATCAAATGGGGTAGCGTGTAGTTGCAAGAACATCATTCTGTCTGAGAAAGGTGTGAAGGATTTAACTATTGGTTGGATACATGGGAAAACAACTATGCCCACTCCATTCCTATGTTGTGAGTTGTTATTACCAGAGTAGTAGAGTAATTTTCCGTTGCTTTCTCTTTCACTTTCACTCTACCGTTTGGTGTCTGATTTAAATCCCTGCTTGTGGTCAGTTCTGATACCGCTAGCTGCCGCGGTTTAGTGCTAGTTTTGGTCCGCCCCGGGTATTTAATTTCCCCGGTACCACCCATATCTGGGAGGCATTCCCCTATCCGCCACCTGTGGAGGCGCCCGATGGAGGACCCCACACGGGATATATTTATTAATATATATCTTCTTCTTCTTATTCGCTATCTCGTATTCGAGAATCGTGCTTTCAAGAGTTGCTCTCCACAATATGTCTCCATTCCTCTCTGTTCTCTACCATCCTGAATGTGCAGGCTAGACTTTGTCTCGTGATGTTAGTGATGAGGTCCGTATATCTAGTGGGGGACCTACCTCGGGGTCTTTTTCCGGCTACCATGCCCTCAACGGGTAGTCTTTTAAGGCCGTTTCCTCATACTACGTGGCCAAAGAATTTAGCGATGTTTTCAATTACTATTGTTCTTAGTCTCTTTTGGTTTTATTTGTTGAAATATTGATTCATTGGTTCTTCTTTGTGTCCACGAGATTCTCAGCATTCTACACCAACAGAACATTTCCAGGGGGTAAATTTTCTTTTTGTCCGTTACTTTGAGCGACCATTAATATATATATATATATATATATATATATATATATATATATATATATATATATATATTAATGGTCGCTCAAAGTAACGGATATATTTTCCAGTAGATGTAATACAAATTTCCATCTTCGACACTACATTACTCGCACTATAACTTGTGCAGTTTAGCAGTGAACTTGGCAAAAGGTAGGCTATTCGAGTTCATTGCCTTACTTTCATAACCACACAATCTCTCTTACATCACTTGTACTACTATACAACTTGAGTGCGGGCAATTAACTATTCATTCTTTTTAACATATTTACGTATTTAGTATTTTCAGATTTGCGTGGTATCCATTGAGTCATGGAATTTTTTGGACTACGTGTTGGTCGATATTACGTACAGTATCAAAATGTTGATTAAATACCAATTAAAGAAAAAATAAATAACAAATAAGTAAACATTTCCAAGAAAATCTGCAGTTTTAATTTTTCAAATCAACATTTTTAATGACGTTAACCGAATTGTACACTAAGAAAATTTTATCATTATACTTTATTTTAAACACATTTACACAATAATTTATAAAATGTTTCAAATAAAAATAATAAACTATGAAAAAAATAATTAATACTAAATAATCAAAGTAGTAAACCCCTTATTTAACAGTAGACTAGTGGACCTGGCAAACGTCGTTCTGCCTGAATTCTGGATTACCTGCTTTGGGAATATCACTATCAAACGCAGCGACCCCGAAAACTATGAATTCGACAATAATATAGGCGTTTTTAATAGTTTTTGCAACGAAGTTGCGTATCACGCGTTGCGGAAACCGGAGCTAGCCAGCAAAAATTGTGCGTAACAAGAATGCATTAGCCGCTGTCTCCATTCCTCTACACTTACTGCCTGCAGAAAGAGGGAGAGAGAAAGTGTAATCCTACTGAACCAATCTGTTTCGTTCTCGTAAAAGCGCTGAGAATTTTTGTTTAGGTTTTTTATTTGAATAATGCCGCGCTAAATAGACAGGATATATCTCTCGGATAATACGGGCTGACCAGCTACCGGCGACATATGTGACTTTGGGGAAGAACGAAAAACAAGGAAATCTGTCTTTTTTCGCTTTCATTGTTCAAGCAGACAATATCGAACTCTTTCTCTCAAAGCAACCTCTCGTGCCACGTGCAAAAATTCATATTTTCATCAGTGCAAAGTAAACCCGAGTTACCGGAGACGAAGCTCTTCAACGCGTCACGCTGTCCACACATCGAAAAAAGGTTAGTCACGTTTTATACCGTCGTTTTGACGTTTTTTACTTGTTAAAAAGTTCTATATTCATTAATTATTAATTACCCAATCACTTAATAAAACTACAGTCCATTTGCAACTCGTAACACAATCATAAAACGACATTTGAATTTGAATAATTGGCGGGGATAATTTATATTACTTGATGGGTTTGTATAATTAAAAAAAAAATAAATTATATTGTTTTGGTATTCTTGATCCTTTAACATCTACAAGTTGACAGTGACGTTTAATGATTATAAAAACGTAAACGGTTAAAAACATTGTTTAGTTAGACTTTTAAATAGGTGATTGGGGTTTACAGAAGTAATTTGAATTAGTGTATAACAATGTGCTGTAAATTTGCAATATGTTCGAATATTAAAACTTAAAATTAATAATAGTTATCATATCATACATTGTTGTTAATAAATTTTACCATTTTTTTATTTAAAATGTGTTGATATGGCAAAACTTCTATCTGTTTAACTTGTAGTTTTACTAAATAAAGTTTTATTTGAGCTTTAGTTCGTTTAATTCTAGTATTAATTCATAAATAATATATGCTATGATTGTAGCAGTAGACACTTTGACAAATTAGATCGACCCCTAGTATGTAGTAATTATATAGTAACTGTGTACACACAAAAACACTATTATATGTTTTATTGGTTAAGGATCATTTTGGTATTAGTTAGGTGTTTTACTACTTTATTAATTATTTTGTTGAATAGTATGAAATTAAGTAAAGCTGCTGAGTACGACAGAATAACGGTTAAAATGCTGAAGGCTGGACAAAGCCCCTTTTTAACCTTTGTTGAAAGAGTGGTAGCGTATCAGACGACTGGTGTAAGGCCGTTATCTACTACCTACTTTACTCAGTATACTCGGCAAACTGTATGCAAAGATATTGATTAAGAGTGACGAATGAAACTGAGAAGATGATATGGTAAGTGCAAGCAGGATTTAGAAAAGGAAGAAGATGTATGGATCAGGTCTTTTCATTACAAGGTATACTCGAAATTTTTTTGGTCGGAAGTCAGAAGGTCTACTGCACTTTTATAGACTTAGAAAAGGCCTATGACAGAGTGGTGAGGAGTGAATTGTGGTCGACATTGTCTATGTATGGGGTGAGCGGTAGTATAATACGAGCACTGAAATCACTTTACGAGGATTCCACTGCTTGTGTCGGGATAAACGGAACTTACACGGACTGGTTAAACATCGAAAAAGGTGTGAGACAGAGATGCGTGGCTTCGCCATGGCTGTTTAACTTATATATCGACGATTGTTTAAAAGATTTAAAAGAGAGTGCGTATGGATTGAAAATGAATGATTTGATCGTCAAATGCCTTCTTTACGCCGATGATCAAGTCATATTAGCATTATCTAAAGAGGAGTTGCAGGCGATGGTTAATGTTATGCGTGATGCACTGAAAATCAAAGGGATAAAAATAAATATAAGCAAAACGAAAGTAATGATTTTTGAAAGAAAAAAAATCATGACAAACTGTAAACTGTAAAGTGGAACAAGTAAATGAGTTAATATACTTGGGTTCAAAGTTTACGAGAGTTGGAAAGTATTACAGTGAAATTGAGCGAAGGGTGTTGGCATAAAAACAAATAAATGGGGCGCTGTATAGCTTTATGAACAGCCAGAAAGTGTCAAAAAAGGCATGTTTGACTGTGCATAGAGGAGTGTTGCTTCCTACACTTATGTATGGTAGTGAATGTTGGGTTTGGCAGATGAAGCATGAAAATAGGATTAATACTGCGGAGATGAGTAGTCTAAGAAGTATAGCTGAAGTGACTCGGTTGAATAAAGTAAAGAAATTGATATAAGAGAACGCTGTGGTGTAGAAGGAGATGTGGTTGCAAAGATAAATAAAGAAATGCCTAAATGGTTTGAACACGTAGAAAGAGTGGATGAAGGAAGATTGACGAAACAAATTTATAAGGCGAGTGTGAATGGACAAGTCGGTAGAGGTCGACCTCGGGGAACATATCTCGATCAGATCAACACTGTTTTGAAGTAAGGCCAGGTCAAGAGTACCCACAACCGACGAGCATGTATGTGAGCATTGAGGAAAGTAGAGGAAACGTACGTAAGAACCGTACCAAGTGGAAGGAAGGGGTATCTGCTTACCCCTACGGGAAAAAGAAGTGACTATATGTATTAATTATTTAAAAAATATGGAAAATCAATCAACAGAATTGGTGATGGATAATTTTGTAAAATTATCAATGAGCACTTAAGTATAAATTGGAGTAATACGTTATACATCAATGAAACAAGTATTTATTGCTATATGCATTTACTTAATTTAAAAATATTTTATTTCTATTTACAATTTATGTATTTTGTATAAGTATAAAAAACACCTGCACAGTATCAAAAAGAGTATCGGCAGCGGATGAAAAATAAAAAAAATACATTAAAAATATATACCCGAATTATTTTTTTTTGTAAAATACCTTCATCAAGATTAATAAAAAAAAAATTGTTGTCGAATAGCGTAAGGAACTTTGTTTCTGTCGAATTTCTCAAGTTGGAGCATTCCATACTCATTTACAAAATTTCATTAAAATCGAATTATGAATTCGACATCAATATCAGCCGTTTTGATAGTTTTTATATTCATATTCATTTATATTTATTGATTCGATCGATAACAAACTTTACAGAAACACCCACCGGGTTAATCTCAAGATTAAAATCATTGAAAAATACCTAAATTAAATATCGTTATTAATCATTATGTAAAACAAATATTTTATTGCATACATACAGAGTGGACTAAAAGTCTGGAAACGGACAATTATCTCGTAAATTGCTAGTCCGAATTGTACAAAATTTGGGATAAGCCAATTTTGAGATACGGAGATTCCAGATTTGACATTTCCAGTGTTGTCAGATTTGCCGTTTCTCTGATATTATTAGTCACTTTGGTTATTTTTATAAAACCACCCTATATATTTAGTCATTATTGTAATCTCCTCTTTAATACGAGTTCAGCCATATGTAACACTTATGATTTTATGTACTCTAAAAGGTCTAGTCAAGGTCTAAACAATTATGAAGAAATGTGGTTGACGCATTCTACCATGGATTAGGGTACTGTCAACTTACAAATGGAGCACATTTTAAACACTTGATTAAGTAATCATTATGTTAAAAATGTTGTTATCTTTTAATTGTTATGTTTTAATGTAGTTAAAAAATGTTTGTATTAAAAAATTATTAATACAATTAGGCATTGCCACACTTCTGTTTTATTTATTTAAGACCTTTTAGACTACATAAAATCATGAAAGACATAGGTTGCTAAACTCGTATTAAAGAAGAATAATGACTAAATATACAGGGTGATGTATTTAAAAAACCAAAGTGACTAGTAATATCAGAAAAACGGCAAGTTTGACAACATTGCAAATGTCAAATCTGGAATCTCCGTATCTCAAAATAGGCTTATCCCAAATTTTGTACAATTCGGATTAGCAATTTACGAGATAATTGTCCGTTTCCAAACTTTTAGTCCACTCTGTATACTTATTTCCTTTTCAGTATTTTTAAGGAACTTATTGCAAGGCAAAATAGGAAGCAAAACATAGTCAGCTCTGCACTATTTATAAGTCAAAAGTTTATTACGAATCTGACGATAGAAATCAGGTTTTTTATCTTTGCATATTTGCACATTATTTTTGTAGTTACTATTCAACTTTTTACATTCTCGTTGCCATCGAAAACTTAAAAGGTGTGTAAAAATTGACATTAAATAAATGTGGAATTTCTTGACGTTTCACTCAATTTTAATGTTACATACATTTTAAGAAAGTGGTTGAAGCCCTGCTAAAGAAAGAGATGACACTGCTGCTGTTAAAACTACTAAAAATCGTAAATATTTCAGCGAAGGAATACTCTGTTGATATTTGTGGGATTAGGTGTTTCGGTTAATCGTCAGTCTTTTCAACTAATCGCATTCTTAGACCGTTTTTGCTGCGTGCTTAGAAGTCTGCAGACATAATAATAAGGTTAGGTTAGAATACGTTCAGCTTTTGCTAGGTCGCATGAGTTCGTCGTGCCACTTACCTGACACATAGGCGCTGGACACTGAAAAGAAGAGTACAATAATACTTACACGAAATGTCAATGAACTCAACTCGGCTGATCTGCGATCGTCGATTATCTCGATAGCAGTTTATTGTCGTTTCTTTCGCGACGATTTGAGTAATTTAATGAGGTATTTCATTTAAAAATTTTGATCTGATTGTCAAATTCTTGTTAAATAATAAAATCAGGTACCATTCGAAATAAACTGCGTTTATGCAAATGGTATTGCAAGTACGTCATCTAAACCATAATTGCGTTTCTTCTTCTTCCGCTGCTATCCATTAATGGATTTTTGCGATCACTTCTGACCATTTTTCCTCATGATACAAATAACACAAGGTATGATCGATAGTCGTCTCAAACTCGTCCTCCGCGCGCATGACGTCATGCGGAGAGTAAAATTTGAATTTTTATAATGATTGTTCATGGAATTCGCATAATTTGATGATTTTTCGTTGTTGTCTCAAATGGAAATTACTGTTACGGCTCGATTACTCCTCATGAATAACTTGAAAAATGTCGTCGCCATTAAGTTTGAATTTAAAAATTCATTTTTAAGGCATATGAAAAAAGATACATGATGTCTAACGTTTATATACAAAATAAAAAACAACTTACTACCCATGTATCTGTTTAAATTTTTAATAAAAAGAGCTGATATGATGGAATACAATCTGAGAAGTAAGGATCATTACTTTGCGGATTAATTTCATACAGCTGTAATACAAAAATCTCTTTGTAGAAGGCTTAGAAAGGTACAATAACTTGCCAATCCAAGCTAAAGAAGCAACAAGTTAAAGAGTATTTAAAAAATACTTAGAATTGTGTGCTTTAAAGTTTAAGGTATTGTAAACAATTATTTATATTTATTGTTATTATTATGAGTATGTCTATAAAAAAAACCACTTTTAACTATGTAAAATTGAATCTGTTTATACTAGAAATTTTGGCTAAATAAATATTATTATTCCATAGGTACTAAACATTCTAGAGATTCATTAATAAAATAGGTAGTACTAAGTAATATACTGAGGATATTTCATAATATAGAGAATTGTTAATAATTTGTAATAAATAAATCTTCGATAAAGTTCGATTTCTGAAAATACTCATGAAAATCAGTAACCATAGGGGAAGTAGGTAATAAAAGTCGGGTTCATTTTGTAATCTTTGATAATTTTCTTTTTACAGACAATGATTTATCCAACAAATTTTTGTTTAAAATTATCATTCCGAAGAACATTCTAGATCTGAAAAACAAGTTTTTTATTTTGTCACTGCAGTCAATATCGCTGGCTCTTTCGAGCAGTTGGCTCAAATAGCCCCTGCAAATACATATATTATTTTCAGGATTAAACTTATTGAAAATGTCTTCCAATTTCACAACCTTGTACATAAATGCTTCAGATGGTTTCGATAAACCTCCTTCTGATAAATAATCTACCCATGTAAAATCATTACTGGCTGAGGTGGAGGCAGTGGGTTCTTCTTTCTTTATCTTATAGCAGATAAAACCTGCCAAATTTTCTAATCCATCATATTTAATCCTATCCAGCTCTGTGATTAGAGGGTCTTTGGTTTATAGTTGAGTAACTCGTGCCTCAAATTCCTCTCGAAACTTTCCACATCAAACATAGTGTTCACATTGAAATTTTCTTGACGTCTGCAAGCAGTTATCCAAAGCTTTTGCAAGTTATTATCGCTAGGAAAGCGAAAAAACATGATCATTTTATCAAAATTCTTGGACTGGTTATCTGAACTACATCCAACCATTTCACAACGCATTTTACTTCCAGTAAAACTCAGTTTTTATTTGAAAATTAGTTTAATCCACGACAAAATTGAACTAATACAAACACTTCTGATGTTTAATCTCCGCGTGACGTAGCAATATGGCCATTGAGGCTCCGCCCACCTGCGCAATATCATATCTTGTTTTCTTTGTATCATGATTTTTTCCTATCTCTGGTGGTGTAAATTAATTCTCCTGTGGTTCCTATTCCTGTTCAATGTTTGATATTTTGGAGCCACGACATCCTCTTTCTGCCTACACCCCTTCTTTCCTCTATTTTTCCTCCTATTAAAAGTTGGAGCAAATGGTATCTTTCGTTGTCCCAGGTACGCTGTTTTCCTGCGTTTTATTTTGCCCAACAATTCGCGTTCTCTTCGATAGATCCACATTTCAAATGCTTCCAGCCTATTCATTATGCTAACCTTCAATGTCCAGCCTTCCATACCATACAACAGTACGGACCATACGTAACATTTTGTGAATCTTATTCTGAGATTGAGGTCAAAGTCAGAGTTCGTGAAGACGTTTTTGAATCTCAGGAATGAGCTCCTCGCTTTTTCTATCCGGCATTTGATTTCTACGTCTGAAGACCAGTCTTCACATAACCAAGTCCCCAGATAGTTAAACTTTGCGTTTGGAAATGTCAAATATTTTTTTTGAAAATTCTAAAATAAATATCAGTGGTCCGGGTGCGACCTGAGAGGTCCACACGACTAACTTTCCAGTGGAAAGAATGAAAAAGTACCATGTTTTGTTGTTATCATTATTATTATTAAAATTATTATAAAAAAACGATTTCAAATTGTTTATAACAAATTATAATTGTCATTAAAAATATTCTGTTTATGTCAACCGTATTCTTTTAAATTTTTTCTTATCATCTCATAAGCGGGAGCTATTTTCAATTGTTTATAACAATTGAAATTTTTTTTTAATTAATATGATCGATAATCATTTGTTAGTAAGAATATTCAATTATTACAAACAATGATTGATTATTACTATCAATAATTTTTCACTGTTATAGCGTCTTCAATGCTATTCTCTCACACACATGTTTAAAATTCTCCAATTCCTATTTTTGTTTGTTTTTATGAAATATTGTCATCATATTTTTCATGCAAATATTCCTTACATGCAATAATCATATTATTCAGAAGATCTTAAAATTATTTATTAAATATAGTATAATAAATAAATTGCAAAATTCAGGTAGCTTACCATTTTTTTCAGTTTTTTGATTCTCCATAAAAAACAGCTCGACCAATTTTGCTGAAAATCTAATCAGTTCTAAGTTGCGCAATTATGCGTCGAAACAATTGGTCCCACGTCGATATCATTTTTTGTTCTCGAGATAATCGGGACGAAAAATAATTCCGAACGCACATACGAACATACGCACATACGTACAAACACAGACTTCCACTTAAAAACTATTGTATTCGGCTCTAAATTAATATATTTTTTTATATTTTGTATCCCTTTCAGCAATTTGTAAAAAAAATTTCTTTTAATTTAAATAAGAGTGTATGTACACTTTAGGTTTTTTTAATTGTTTCTGAGAGATAAGAACCAAGTTTGTAAAGCCTTGAAGCCGAAATACGTCTATTATTTAGATCGTTTTGTGGTACTAAATTAAAATAATACGATTAGATTTGTTTGGGGTTAATTCATATTTAGTAATTTTTTATAAAATCCCTTGGCGCCCTCACGTGGTCAGTAATTTCAGTTTTTTAGTTAGTTTGATATGTTCAAAAAAAATACGGTTGTATAGATCCGTGAACTGATCTATACATCCCCTCAAATTTAATCCAATCGAGTATAGTATTTTGATATTTTTTCTTTAAGTTTATTAGTTAATAAATAATTTTAATTTTTAAATTAAAATTTTTAAAGCACATTAAATTTTATTTGTTTAATTAATATTAATTATAAGCATTTGATTCTTATTCGTTTCAGACAATTAGTTAAAAATATTTAAAAATTCTTTTTCAGTATTTAGACCTTTAGCCATTTATTTAATCAGTATTTCATTAGTAAGTTTTTTGGAATTACAAGTAACTTATTTCGTTACACAATTGGCAGCTCTTGAGTTGGAATTATTTAGTTTTAGGAAAAGTTTAAATTCCATAACACATTGACGCCCAACTTTGTAGCTTTTAGAAAAACTCAATTTACATAAAACATTGGCACCCAACTTTTGGGGCTTGGAAATAGTTTCATCCATAGCAGCATTTTTTTCTTCTTGTAGTGCCTATCCGCTCCGGATATTGGCTATTATATTGGCTATCATATTGGCTATTCGCACTTTATTGACTGCAGCTTGGAATAGCTGAGTTGTTGTCTGGTTGCACCAAGCTCTTAAGTTTTCATCTACGATATTTGTCATCTGCCTGGTCCTCTAGCTCCCTACACTTTGCCTTGTAGAATATTTTGCAAAAGTTTGTATCGGCTCTCATTATGCATTACATGTCCTAGATATTGAAACTTTCGTGCCTTAACCGTATCGAGGACTTCTCTTTCCTTGCCCATCCTTCTCAGCACTTCTGCATTGGTAACCCGGTCTGTCCAAGGTATTTTTTGAATTCTCCAGTACAGCCACATTTCAAATGGCTCAAGTTTCTTGGAGGAATCCTCCGTAAGCGTCCACGATTTGACTCCATAAAATAGTACTGAAAACACGTAACAACGAAGTAAACGTATTTTCGTGGTTAGCTGTATGTCGTTTCATCATGAGAAATGCAGTTCTTGCCTTTTCAATGCGAGTTCTGATTTCAATAGAGTGGTTCCATTCATCATTAATGTTTGTACCCAAATATACGTAACTATTAACCCTTTCCAGGGGAGTTCCACGGATGTCTTGGTTTTTACTTATTATCATAAACTTCGTTTTACTCTTGTTTATTTCCAGTCCATACTGTCAGCTGAAAGCTGTGATTCTGTCCAACAGAAGCTGCAACGAAGCAAGGCTGTCTGCGAAAATAACAGTGTCAGAGTATAAATAGAAGATTACTGGGGGCAGTATGCATCCTTGTCTTACACCTCTTAGTATTTTAATTTATTCTGTTCTGTCTCCGTTTATCCCGACACACCTGGTTCCAGTAGAGATTTTGGATTATCTTGATATCTTTTCCATCCAAGCCAGTTTTTTCAAGACTTCCATTATTTTAGTGTGTCGTACTCGGTCAAACGCTTTTGTGTAATCGATAAAACATGCATACACATCACAGTTTACATCTCTGCATCGCTGAAACAATACTTGGACTAAAAAAAGAGCTTCCCTGGTTCCTACGGCGCTTCTGAAGCCGAATTGGGACTGAGATATCTGTTCTTCACAAAGTTTAAATATGCGGTTGTGGATTATTTTCAAAAATATCTTTAACAGATGACTCATCAAGCTTATAGTACGAGACTCATTACATTTTCTAGCATTCGGTTTTTTGGGAAGAACAATAAACTCAGATTTCAGCCATTCTACGGGTATGTCGCACTTATCATATATTTTATTAAATACCCTTGTTAAGCACTTTAGGTTATCTCCTTCCATTAATTTTAGTATTTCAGCAGGAATTCCATCAGGACCAGTTGCTTTCCGGTCTTTTGCATTCTTCAGCGCCGATTGTACTTCCACCTCTAGGATTGGAGGATCTTCAGTTTTCTCGATGGTTGGTGGCTTCGCTCTGACGTCATCAAACAGCTCTTTAATGTACTCTTCGCAAGTGTGTTTAATCTGTATCTTATCTACTATAACTCGTCCTTGATTATCGGTAAGTACATTAATTGTTTTTCTGTTAGCTGTGCCTGCCATTTCTTTAACTTTTTTGTGTAGGTTGAAGTCATCAAATTTGGCTTGACATTCCCCAATTTCCATGCACCTTTCTCCTTTTCTTTGGCTGCTCTTATTCTTTTCCGCAGCATCCCTCGCCCATATTTTTGCTACCGTATTGTGGCGGACATTATTGTATTCAAGGATCTGCTCAATTGTGTATTGCATTTACTGTTGATTTTCCTGGTCTGAACCTGTTTTGGCAGTCTCCTATTATTTTTTTGTGTTGCTTTTAATTTGTGGTTTATAATGTTTGCAAGTATTTTGTAGGTGTTTGGCATTTTGTTTTTCATCCAAATTTTTTGTAATAGTCTGGATATTGTCCTCTGAAGTGGCATTTACTTTTTCAGATGCTACCGTATTGGTTGTTGAGCGTGCTCTTTGTTTACGGTAAAGTTAAATCGTACAGTTATATTATATACACCCTGTCACGTGCCTATTTTTTCCCATCTACCGTTTCATTATTAATTGTGTCTCTGTCTAATTGTGTTCGTAAATAGTTTTGCATACCGTATTTTGTTCGTTGTAAATAGTGTTGTATATCTAGTAGGGATAGGATTTAATTATTAATGGCTGTGACGTGTTTGTTAATTGGAGTGGGAGTCTTTGTATTAGATTTCGCCTTGATTTTTGGCCTCGATTGTCGTGTGTTGTCAGCTATATTATTGTTTGGTTTGCTTCTCTGTGTGGATGGGCTGGCTATCAACACGGACTAGCGCGATTATGAGCTGGGAACATAGATTTGCAAAGGTTGGCTGACGTGGGTTCCGTGTCATTTTTCTGATATCCGGCCTGGGATTGAGCAGTGGAGAGGAGTCGTTTGGTGTCAGTGGTGGAAGTCGGGTGAGAGTTTTTGGAACGATTTGATATTAACACGTGAGCAGAACTTCTACGGTTCTTTCTTTCATATCTGGCTGTATTTGGGCCATCTTAATTGGATTTTGAAGAAGAACCATTTAATTTTTAACTTGACCATTCTGTCGTGCCTTTGTGGTGTATATTTTGGTTATTAGGGTCGAGTTAAAATGACCGCGTGCGGGATCTGATGGAGTGAAGCCATTGTTAAGTTGCAGGTACAGTACCATAATTCAAACCGGCCAGGAGTAGGCCACAGGATTCGTGAATTCCTGTATCCAAAGGTTACAAGTGATTTATTTTAGTATATTTCAACGACGTGACTTATTTTTGACACCACGATTAAGTTTTGTTTTAATTTATTAATATGGTACACTGTTGAAAACTATTTATTGCATTGGATATTATGCCAAGTCTGAACTTTGATTAAAGTAATATTCTCAATAGTTCTTTGTGTCCAAGTTAAAAAAAAAAAACGTTTATTCATACTTATTTGTAAATATCCTACAGTATTGCTATTTTGAAGGACAGCCATCGTAAAAAGAATTATTTTTGAAGTAAGCTCGAGTGTTTTAACAGTGTAAATCTTTAAAAAAACTACTTGGTGTTTCTGTTCTTGGATCATCGATGTAACAGTGGCGTCTTAATGAAGTTTTCAATTGGTTACATAGTATTGAGTTTAATTTTATCAACTTATCAGTTATTATGTGCTTGATCTAAGTGTTTTCAATAGTTTAAAAGTAACAAATTATTTTTCATTAAATTTGTACCTGCTCCAAGTTGAATCTGAATTTATACATTACTGAATATAATTTGTGTGGTTATTGTGAGGGTTTCAACTTATTATTTTTGTTGCAAGTCCATTTATTTTGTATTTTTTTTTGTTAATCTTTTGCTATCAGGAATTCTATATAAAACCAATTATTTTTGAAATTTTAAATATTGTGAACATTTCTTTTTTTTTGTTGTTTTTAATTCTCTTTTGTACCTCATTAGGTTTTTATTATTGTCTGAAAGATTATTATAATTAATTTAAATATTATTTTAAGAAAAGTGTATTAAATTCGTTTAATCCACTTTACGAAAATACAGAATTTGTTGTACAAAATCAGAACATCATTTTTACTTAATTAATATATTGCAGGAATTGTAAATATAGTTTTATTTATCTAGTTCACCATAATTGTTTGTTGTTTATCGTGTGGCTCTGCTAGTGCCTACTAGACCTAGGGGTTTCCGGCTTGTACCGTCTAAGTCGGTGGCGCGGCTCTCTTTTATATTTTTTTTCTTCTACCCTCTACGGCTGAGCTCGGGCATAATTTGCCAGTAGAGAGACCACTGGCAGAGTACTCTTTAGAGAACTAAAAGACGTGGCAACCCTTTCACCGGTGGCAGAGATAAGAGTGGGTATCTTATCTCTGCCGGAGGGAAAGCGTCTACAGATTTTCAAAAATGTAAAAAAAGTAGTCACATGAAAATACTCGGGCGTGTCAGATATTGATAGTGTTTATATGCCTCACGTGTCTCTAATATTGAAGGTATGTTAATCTGCCGGTTTGCATAGTGGGGGTGGCTGTGCGCAAGGGTTGAAAACGCAAAACAAAAAAATTTATTCAAGCGCTTCATATACAGGGTGTGGCGCGAAAAGTTTTGATTAAAAGTAATGGCGGATACAGTTATGTTCTGAATTACGAAGCTGTGGGTTTTGAATGACGCTGAATTCAAAAATAATGTTGTCCTGAATGTGGCACTTCCGGTTATATCGGAAGTAGACGTCAGCTTTGTTATTTTAAATAGAATCTAATTTTTTTTTATTTTATTTTTGAACCTTTTTCCAATTTGCGGATTTCCCTCGCTGAGCGTCGAAGTTCAAAAAAAGTTAAGTTGGCCATAGCAAGTCTCTCTTTATAGGAAGGTCAGAGGGGAAGTTGAGTGGCTTTTCTTTGAACATTTTCTAATAAACTTCTATCACGAATCAAGTCAGGATACCAGGTGGGCCCCGCGTATTCAAGAATGGGTCTTACATAAATGGTGTAAAGTTTACAAAACGATTGAAACGTAACTCATGAAAAACACTTCCGTATAAGATACAGCCTGTTGTTAGCACGTTTGGTTATTGACAAAATATGGTCGGACCAAGTAAGACTACTGTTAATAATAATTCCCAAGTCATTTTGAGAGAATACGGAGTTTAAAGTTTGACCGTTTATGAAGTACGACAGAAGTGGGTTGTTTTTACCGATTCGAAGCACTACGCACTTAGCAGCATTGAGAGGGAGCAACCATTGGGAATACCATAGCGCTATAGAGTTTAAATCATCCTGTAGAGATAACTGGTTCGTTATTGGATTTGAATAAATTTTTACGTCACCTGCGTAGAAAGGTATTTTGCTTAAAACGTAAAAGGGGAGATCGCTGGTATATGCTATGAATAGCAAAGGTCCCAGAACAGAACCCTGAGGCATCCCACTTTCCACTAATTTTTCTTCTGAGAATGCTTCTTCTACTCTAACTTTAAAACGCCTATCCGATAAGAGGTTATCGACCCACAGATGCAAGTGCCCTCGTATCTCAAAGTGATCAAGCTTATGCAGAAGTCTTCGTTTAGGAACCCGATCAAAAGCTTTGGAGAAATCTAAGTATACAACATCGACGGGCTGTTGTTTATTAAGCGATGATGTCCAGTCATTGACACAATATAACAGATTAGTTAAAGTTGAACGGCCTTGGACGAATCCATGTTGTTGCGGTGGAATAATCTTTTCCTGAAGAAGAAATTTGGTTATTTCTTCTGAAATGATAGATTCCATGACTTTACTGACTACTGGAAGCAGGCTGATTGGACGATAATTATTTGAATAGAGTTTATTACCTTTTTTGAAAATAGGAGTGATGGATGCTAATTTCCAACAAGGGGGTATGGAACCTTGAGCGAAAGAAACTTGCATAATTAAAGACAAGGGTTTTGCGAGTTTATTTGCATACCTATATGTTTAATAGGTTTGGGGTCAAGCCATCCAAACCAGGAGAAGCGTTTCTGCGAAGCTGTAGTAATTGTGCAGAAAAAATGTTCGTTTGTGAAATTATTTTTCAGATGATGCAAAACTTTTGGATCCATGTGTATAATAGGAATATTTTTAAAACGATCGTGTGGGTACACTTAATATTTAAACTGTTAAATAATTGTTACAAAGGAAAGTTCGTTGACTTGAAGATAAAAGTGCCGGTTTCATTGCAGAGTTCACTTTCGTGAACCAACGGTTTTTTTTTTAAATAAAATACTGTAACACCCAAATTTATACATTGCAAGTGCCTGCTTGAATTATCAACGCTATATGTTCCACAATAAATTAAAAAAAGTTCTGATTTACCTTTTAATGTGCAAATTATTTGACGATTATTGAAGGTTGGAAAAGAAAAAGAAGATTTGTTTTATATTTATTTTTTTTGAACAAGATTCTAAAAGGATTAGGTTTTTATCCTAATACACTGTTGTAGTGCTTTCTTATTTCTTTTTCACAAGCCGATTCTTTGGAAGTAGGTTTTGTAAGCTCAAATCAATCTTTAAAGAAATTTATAAAATATTTTTTAGTGTTAAAATTTTTATTTTGGTCAAAATAATATTTAAAAAAATGTTGCTTCAGTCCCTGCATATTAATACTGTGTATACTGTGCATTATTTAAATTGTGTTCTTGTTTTTTTGTGCGGTAAAAAATGAGTATAAAATATATTGTTACAAGACGGACCTGGTTATTTATCGGCATCCGAGCACCGACCGCAGCAGGGGTGCATATTAATTAGACCGCTTTGTCGGCCTCAAACGGGGTCTGGCAAGTTCTAGAACACCGTATCGCGAACGGCCCTGGACCCTTGAGAAACAGGTGAAAGGACTAGAATTGTGATTTAGAGGTATAAAAAAAGAAAAGCGGCCGCGAAGACAACAGTTAAGTATTAGTCTTAAAAGTGTTTATGAATTAAGAAATGTAAATAGTTATAAAAAAAAGTTGTAAAAGTTGTATATCTAAGTTGTCTAAGTATAAAAGTAGAATTTATTGTATTGGAATAAACATTGCTTTGTTACTGTATCGAGTTTTAAATCGCCGAACCCACGGAAGAACTAAAATTCGTAACAATATTAATATTATCATATAGAAATATAAGTAGTTTAGATAACCAAAAAAGAAGTATTTGTAGCGACATAACCCTTACATAATATAACCATTATTTATTTTTTTTTTAAATCCAAAAAAATCACTCTTTCATAGTTTTAAGTTTTCACATTTGTCGGAAGTCCCAATGACTGGCAATTTTTTTTTTAATAATTTTAACTTTAAATAATAAATACTTTAAAACTTTCTTTAACTAAGAAACCAAACATTTAAAAGATGCGTGTGTAGACATTTAGAGATCAATTGAACGTCTGTGGTCTGTTAAAAAAAACAGTATGGATCATAAATAAATCGAATCTGGGTGATTTTTTTTCAACAGACCATTATGCTTCTAATGCGAATGCCAAGTAAAAGCAAATTTATGTCAGTGTGTTGCACACCTTTGCCTTTTATTACTGTAAAGTTTCTGGTAAACGTACTCGGACACCGATAAGACGAGTTGTTTGGTCCATAATACTGCGTTTTAATCAAGCTACGTGAAAGACCACAAAGATAATTTTTATAGATTAGTGTTATATTTTATTTTAGTATGCATACATTATAAACCATCCATAATAAACACAAAAGCGAGCATATCGAACGCGCTACGTATAAAGGTTACTAGGTAACGGCTTTAATAAACAAGATTTATGTCAAATTGTATCCGCAACGCACTCGTTTCTCATGTTTTAAAGGACTTATTATGCATTAGAGTCATAATATAGGTAGGTAGTTACTAATAACCATTTCACATAAATGTAATTTACATCAAGTTTTATAAAAAATTATTGATAAGGGTTTTTTTATGATTTAATTCAAATAAAAGAAACCTAAATCAATGGCTCCTGTAACAATTTTGAACAAGTAACGTACATAAAATTCATGATGAGATTCCCAATATTCGATGCCTATTTTATGAAGTAATGTACCAAACGACATCAAAATACAACATGTATTCTTAGAAAACGCATTTCCGCTTACTAACATTTTAAAATGAGTTTTTACTTAACATTAAGATAATCTTTAATTACTTCAAAGAAATTAATTTGTGAAATAGAAAATGTAATACATTTTTTAATAATGTTCTCTACAATTACGTAGTAATAAAGCATAATATTATTTCAACCTATTTTTCAAAATTAGTAACTGTCTGCATAATAGTTGTTTGAGCAGTTTGTTAAATTGAGAAGTAAAAGAAGAAGAAATTGAAAGGTGTCATATTTCATTAAAAATAAATGGCGCGAAAAAAGGATATTCTTAACTTTTTGTTTATTTTTTGTTTACTCTGTTGTTAGACTATTAAGTAATATTTAAATATCAATTTAACCAAATCATCAAAAAATGGAAAAGGATGAGACTCTATCAGTATCAAAAGTAAGCTTTTCAATTTTTGTTTTATGAAATTCATTGATAAAATAATTTTTATCGACAGTAAATTCAAACATAACTTTTTAGGGTGTTTTCGTGTTTAAGAACAATTTCAGACCTCGAGTAAAAAATGAAAAACGTAAGAAAAAAACTTTTAATGGTAGGGACTACAACTCACTGTTTTCTTCAAATTTGTGGTACCATCACTTTTATTCATTATGGAATAAAATCGAAGATGAAATAGATGTAAGATAATTATTTATTATACCATTATGGTACATTGTTAATACAATGTAATTATAATATTTTATATTTATGATCATCATATGAATTTTTTTAGACGTTAAATGATGACCTTTTTTCATCTGTACTTGGTAATCTAATAGATTTTGTAAAAACTACTCCCATCGATAATCTGGAAGAAATTCCTACAGCTGCTCTATTTACTGGAATTAATATGCCAGACCATGGAGCTCAATTTACAGCACTATCAAAACATCTAAAAGAAACAACTCCTCATGTTGCTTGTTTACACAGTCAGGACTGTCAAAATATTAAACATCTTATGGAAAATATGATCAACCAATTTATCAATATAGGTGAAATCCAAGATCAGGTAATATGTTTTATTTTTCATTTAAAAAATGATAATTACTTAAGTCATTGTATGAATATCACTACAAACTATCATATAAATGTACCTAAGTACTACTTGATATTTTAAAAATGTTTATCGTTTTTCTAATTAAATTTTAATCCATGAGTGTTATTGAGAATTATCAATATTTTTTAGGATGATGAGATGTTAGAAGATACTAAAAAATCATATATAAAAAAGACACAAATGAACATGTCTCTACTTCAGTGCTGGTACAATGATAAATACAAAAAAAATTCGTCAGCAAAGAAATCTTTAATTATTATAATTCCTGATTTTGAAAGTTTCAATCCTCTTGTTATTCAACGATTTATTCTTATCCTTAGTTGTTACATGACTGAAATACCCTTTATTCTGATTTTTGGCATAGCAACTGACATGAACACTCTTCACAACTCCCTACCTTACAAAGTCTCATCAAAAATAAGAATAACAGTATTCAATTCACAAAGGTCAATTGAATATCTAAATAATGTTTTGGAGAAGGTGTTTTTCTCCAGTTCTTGTCCCTTTCAACTTGGAGGAAATGTATTTAATCTGTTCATGGAGCTATTCTTGTTTTATGATCTGTCAGTAAAAAACTTTATTCAAAACATCAAGGTATACGATTTTTGTTTCACTAGTTAAGTTATTACTGATGTAATTAAAATATATAAGAAGCACTCAATAATAAAATGTATTTTCAGTATGCTTGTGCCGATCATTTTGCAAATGGAAATGCTATGACTCTGTGCTGTTTAAAACGGGATGTGTGTGGAAAAACTATTAAATCACTTACCGAGGAAGATTTAAAAAGTGTTCGAAAACTGCCTTCCTTCTCGAAACTAGTAGAAAGAGAACCTAAAGATGTACAAGTAAAGTTATTAATTGATGATGTCTTTTTTAGTCGGGTTTTATTTGAGAAAATATGTGAAATTCAAACTTATATTACACTGTTCCATTTGTTGCTTAAATGTCTGTTGGTGCTTGTAGAAGACTTACCAAGAGCTCCTTTGGGCAAGAAGGTATCTATAATTAATAATAAGTAAAAATTAATTGCATAAACCTAAGATTTCACAAAACCCCAAAGAAAGAAATCACATGACCTTAAATCATTGTGGCCAGTCGACAACAGAATTTCGTGAGATGTTTTGGTCTGGAAATTGTTGCTGCAATAAATTGATTGTTTCATGCGAGGTGTAGCAGGTGGCGCCATCCTGCTGAAACCACTTGTCGTCCAGCCAGATCCATGCCGTCCAATTTATGCCACAAGAACTTCATTATCATGTTCCTGTAATGTATGTCATTCACAGTCTCTGCAATTCCAACCTCATTTTTAAAAAAGTAAGGCGCAATTACGCCGCTGACCAAAATCCGTGAAGATGATTTTTTAGATAAATCGGCATTCACTTCACTTTAAATTTTATTTTAAATCCTTCTTCAATACGTTCCTGCACGATTCCCTGCAATTTACCTGCGATATCTCTGACCGGTACGCCAGCTGGTCTTCTTTCTCCCTTTGTTTGCAATGCGCAGCCTCGAGTCGGCGCAGTACCAAGTTTCATCCCCCAATGCGCTGGCTCGATTCAACTCAATGGCAGTTTTCCTTCGACCGTCGAGAACAACGGTCGTTCAACAGTATTATTGTTCCGACAGTCGTAGAGAGCGGCTGTTATACAGTTTCTTTTTCCACGGCGATTAAACCTCGCTTGCTACTCGCAATAAGTTGTATTCGTTCAGTTTCCTTTCATTAGTTAGTTTAAACTCCTATCTTTCCATGGCTTTGAATTAATTTCATTGTTGCAGTAATCCACTAGTCGGTACAAGTGCATTGTGTTTTTCTTCTTCCTTCTCTATTTTAGGCAAATTGCCTGTTCATTCTTCGCAGCAGCCCTGCAACTTTAATCAATGATAAGATTGTCGCTCCATCTTTTTCGTGGTCTTCCTGTACTTCTTCTTCCCAGTGGTTATTTGTCCCGAGCTATCCTTACTATTCTCCCTTCATTCATTCTACTTATGTCCCCATCCCATTCGCGCCTTCTTCTCAAAACCCAGTCATTAATGTTCTCCACCTTGCATGTTTGCCTTATATTGTCGCTCAGTAGTCTGTCCAGCAGTGATTTTCCAGTAATTTTTCGTAGAACCTTCATCTCGCTTGTTTCCAGGTGCATTTTTGTTTTTGTGGTGTCTGGTCGGGTCTCTGCTGTGTAGGTCATTATGTCGGTTTTGTATATTCTTGACTTGACCTCAATGCCTATGTGTTTGTTTTTCCATACAGTGTCGTTTAAACATCCAGTGACTCTTGGTGCCTTTGTTGTTTGTTTTCTCATCTCTGTGTCGATATCGCTATATCCCGATAGTTCTATACCGAGATATTTGAATTTCACTTCATGTTGTATTATTTTGTCTTTGACGTGTTTTTGGTGTTGTCAGGCTTTTTGTTTTTGAGGCAGAGATTACCATATTAGAGACTTTGCTGTGCAATTGAAGTGGTATAGCAGTCTTTGGAGGTCATCTTCGTATAGCACAGTATTGTAATATTGTGGTCACCCATTTTGTATCCATTAAGTCCACGTACTTCCTTTATTATTTCGTCCATAATTATGTTGAAAAGAAGTGGGCTTAGTAAGTCGCCCTGTCGTATTCCCTTTTCTACAGGGATTGGCTCAGTGAGTTCTCCATCAATCTTGGCTTGGATACTGTTGGCACTGTATAAATACTCTATGGTTTTTATTAAGTTATGGGGTACTTGTCTGTTGTAAAGTAAATGTACAACATTCTCTAACTGAACTCGATCAAATACTTTCTGTAGGTGTATGATATACATGTAGGCTGGTTTGTTGTATTCGATCAACTTCTCTGTAATTTGTCTTACAACAAAAACTGCATCAGTACATGATCTTCCCGTTCTGATTCCTTGTTGTTGATCTGACAAAGTTATAATACTGTTTATTTTGCTTGTCAGTTTCAATGTTGTGCTGAGTAGGTTTATCCCTTTGTAGTTCTCTGGTGTTTTTTTATTCTCATTTTTAAACATAAGAATAGTGGTGCTTGTAAGGCATTTATCGGGAATTCTTTGGAAGACAAAGATCTTTTTGTTCAGTTTGGTTAGCTGCTGGACAAGATGTTGTCCGCATTATTTAAGCAGCTCGTTAGGAAGTTTGTCTGGTACAGGACATTTTCTATTTCTTAATTGTCGAAGCGCTAATTATATATCTTTGCTATCTATTTGTGTGTTTTTATTAGTGATTATATCTGGTGTTTAATTTCGCTCGATTGTGTCTTCTTCCTTGCTGTACAACTTTGTGAGATATTCAACCCAGGTTTTCTTTCGTCATTGTGTTTTTGAAGATAGAAATACCTATATTTTGTGTTAAATAAAAACCTTTAAAAACGAGCCAAATTGTGATTACTTCCTGTCCACTATATCAAAGTTGAGTAATAATTCCTTCCATAAAGGAAAAGGGAAAGTATAAACCCCCGATTTCTGCAAGCGACTTGCCGACGCTTTGCATGGTCTGCTGGTTTTAGCTCCTGATTAAGCTCTTCGAATTGTTGACACATTACGAGCTTTTCCTAGACCGAAAATTTCACAATGATAACGCGTTATCAAATTTCAAAGTAGCCACTTGCTCAAAAACAAATGACAAAAACTTAAATAGTGCACTCTTTTCGAGGCACCCATTATAGTCACAGAAATATTAGCTAATGCAATTAAAAGATTTACTCTTAATTTGTTCAAATCACATTTGCTACACTCTGCTTTTAGATTCGTGAATTGTATGCTGTAGCAACAACTAAACGCATCACACAAACTGCTGATTATAAAGAATGTATCAAGCTTCTTAATTTTCAATCAAAGAATGAATTAAGTAACAAACTATCAAAAATTAAAAAAATTTTGTTTGACAGTGAACTATCTGAAAAAAGTGAAGTTAGGGAATTTTTAAAGTCATTAAGAAATTATTTAAAGATTCTTGATAACATCGACACAGAAATATTTGAGGAAAGTATAGAAGAAGATGAAGCTTTAAAACCAATTGAGTTAAAAGCAACTAGCAGGGGTCAGTTTAGAAAAGTTAGTATTTCTTAACAGAATGTGTGAAATTGATCAGTTTCATTATGAATCAATCCATTTTAGAAACTTCTTGAATTAACCAAAACATCGACGAAGTCGCTTAACAGATATGAGAAATTGAGGGAAGAAATAATCACAACATTATCTAATACATTTGAAAAATACCTCGGGGAACCCGAATCTTACGATTTTCACGAGATTTTCTTTTACAACAATAAGTATATTAAAAATTATATAATCGGATCTCACAGATCTGCCACTCACAATGCTTTAAATGATCCCTATTTTTATCTAAGGGTTAGTATCTGAATATAATAACATTTTTACTTCTTTACTTAATCTAACTGACTCATTTTTTAGTGTGACTGCTGCGAAATAGAAAATCCTGTTTGTATTAAACCAACTATGCCAGATATTTGTATTGCTTACAAATTACATTTGGAGTATGGAAAAATGATTAATTTGTACGATTGGCTGCAGGCTTTTTTAAGCATAGTTGATCCAGATTTAGAAGCACAAGAATCCAAAAAAATGTTGGTCAAACCTGAATTACAGTATCCTTTTTTCAATAACTAATTTTACAGTTTCGTTTACTTTACAATAACTTTTCGCAGTTTTTTAGTATTGGCTGGTAGATAGACAAACATAATTTAATTAAAACCTCTAATTATTGAAATTAGCATGAACTTGTAAATATTTCCAAATAGAATTGGTTATAACTTTTTAAATACCCTGTATAACATACTATAACCTTATATTTTTGTAATGGGGAGATAAAGCGGATTTTAATTTTAAGGTAAAATAAAGGGTGTTTTATTTAAAAAACATAACTTTGATCTGGCACCGCATTATGGAACATTGTAGCCGTCTACAATTTTTATACACGATTTTTTTTGATATCTCTTATGATAACAGAGCTACTGAGCTTTATCATACTAATCAATCACCCTGTATATGCAATGCTTAAACAACTACATACACTCACCGGCTCGAAAAACAGATTTATTAAAACAAACTCAAATTTGTAATGCTATGTGATATTTTATTATTACAATATCTCAGACACAAACAAAACAACATGTTTTAAGTATGTTCTAACAACAATTAAACCTTTTTTTAAAGCATTTTAAACAGCGAGAGTGAAAAACCACAAATTGGCGTTGTGGCAAAATGACGTTATATAGGGAGAGGTAGATTGCCAACTATCTCCCCTTTTTTTAGGTGGTCTCTCGGGAGATCTTGAGCCGGGCGGGTTGTTTTCTAGGACTATTTTCGGAAGTCTGTTCTGCCTCTACCTCTTACATTGTCTTCCCCATCTCATATCTTGTATTTCGCATTGTTCTCTGATATCTGTGTTTCTAACCAAAGACTCGTTCTAGAAATTTCAAATACATTTTTTTCTTTTACTTTTTCTAATATTGAATCTAAAGAGACATGTTCTTTTTTTTTCACGCATTTTGTACATAATGTCGCGGATTTCAAATTTGTAAGTATCGGTAAAGACAGTCTTCGAATGTCGGCGGAGTTTATATTTTTCAACTTTTTGTTCACTATTTCCATCTTTCACACTTTTTAAAACTGAGGTTAATTTTGTTTCACCAATGCTTATCGCATCACACACACGCTTACGTCTAGATAAAACTGGTAGCAACGGACCCCCATTGTCCTTTCTGCAGTAAAATAAGCGTGTACATTCAATATTAATGCAGCTACATCTTAAACATGTCGCGGCATTTTCGCGGTCTATTAGGTGTACATACATTACTTGAAATAAAAATCTGTACTGTACGATTTTGATAACCCAGGATTACTAATTACTTTTCTAGAAATCTAATTGTTGTGGTATTGATTTGGGCTAGTAAACATAAAAACACAAAAATGAATCAATAAGCCAAATTAGAGCTTAATAGCTTAGTTAATTAGTGAAATTTGTTTGGATTACTTACCTACCTCTCTTATTATGTACAATAAATAAAGTCATTAAGAACAGATTTGGTTGCAAAATTACCCGTGCTCACAAATAAAAATATTGACTCTTAATTTCCAAGCAAGAAGTCCCTTATAAAATAAAATTCGTTACCTACGAATTTTGTTTAAAAATATTAGGGGAATTTACTTTCATACTTCCTGAATGTTACAGTTGAATACTGGTTATCGAGTTTCTAGCGATAATCCAAAACCGCCGAATATTCGTGAAATATGCTTTATAAACTCGATTGCTTTGTCCCTGGCGGTTATGTTTTTTAATGCAAACTGACTCTATTGATGTATGCATAAGATCAATTGTATGTTCTCCTTTGTGTGTTTCATTTAAACATTTTATTTTTGTAGTGTAAACCTACAAGCTCAATTCTTTCTTGTAAACTGTCAACAATTTTATAGTCAAATAAATAACCCCACAAAATCAATGTCCACACTATCAAAATATACACTATAAAAGTTATTTAAATTAATTCTTCAAATCTCGTACCTTTACCTTCTATCCTTAAAAACTTTAACAAGTTTTTAGTGGTTCGATTAAGGAATAATAAACTATTTTACATCCAATTTTAACGCAGTCAGTTAAGATGAGATGTAAAGGGATAATGGCAGTAAGAGGGTGACTTTTCCACTAAGTCTAAATAATAACTGACGTATTTTTTTGTTTTCCGTCAAAAATCAGTCTGTTCAAATGTTACTTAAGGTTGATACATTTATCTGAAGAGCACTAAATACAGTCATTACAAAATGTCAATGTTTTCCTTAATAAATATTTTAGAGCCCGGTTTACCCAGGCAGTGGCAGAGTTAGAGCATCTAGGATTCATCAAAAGCTCCAAAAGGAAGACTGATCATGTTCAAAGATTAACATGGGGTGGTTAACATGTTTGTGATACTATTTTTTTTTAATATACACTTTTTCTCACTGTGATTTCATTTTTACGTTCTTCTAGGGTAAATTAGGAATTAGTTACTTATGGTTTAAGATAAAATCAATTCTTTGAGTATCGGTTATTCTTTTCTTAGTTATTTGCTGCAGGGGCTAATTAAAAATAAATTGTTTTCACAAACATACTGTAGGCAGTTTGTATGAGGGCGTAAAGATAAACTTCCTCCACTTCATCACAACTCCAGCTACACTATAAATGCCGATTTAAACCGAAACGATTACCAATGGGGTATCATAAATATTTTGTAACAGTTACCAAATACATAAGTGTAGGAACCAGCACTCTTCTATGCACAGCCAATCGTGCCTTTTTTAATACGTTCTGGATGATCATAAAGTTATGCTGGGCCCCATTCATTTGTTTCCCTGTCAACACCCTTCGCTCAATGTCACTGTCATACTTTCCATCTCTCGTAAACTTTGAACCCAAGTTTACAAACTCATTTACTTGATGACCTGATCATCGGCGTAAAGGAGGCATTTGACGATCAAATCATTCATTATTAATTCTTACTACTCTCTTTTGAATATTTACCTACCTACCTACACACATCCCTGCGTAACACCTTTTTCGAGTGTTGAACTTACACATTCGAAGTCAGTCACACACTTATTCGTTCTAGCAGAAGTTATCCCATCAACGCCCTGACAACCTCTGCTGGTTTCCGGAACTCCTGATTAGTAGGCTGTATAGGGTTCATGCGTAGTGGTGTCGCATCTTTTCCGCTTGGTCTCATTCACATAAAGAACAACAATCCATTTTTCGCTAATCATTTCTCAATTTTATCATTCAATTCTCCTTTATCATTCATAGTAGCAAAGTGACTATCCGAAGTCCACCTTTCGCCTCCGTGGGAAATAAGACTTAATGGGTGGCGAAGTGGTAAAACAGTGTTTTTTTCAACCTTCTCAAATGCGCGACCCATTTATAAGTAAAAAAATTCTGGCGACCTCCCGAGTCCATTGTAACATTATGTCGGTGAATTAAGAAAATAGCTATTTAATTTTCATAGAACTATTCCTACTGAACTAGAATTAAGTACTACGAGACAAAAAATGGTCTGAGTCTTGCTTTCAGAAGCTACGCACCAATTGTTGGTAGTAAGTTTTCACATGCTGTTCACGATGCAGAGCGTGTATAATTTGGAAGAGACACTACCAAGTTACTTTCCAGAATTGGACTCTACTTCTGACATACATAAAGTCACGCTTTGTTCCCTTAGGGGTAGGCAGAGACCACTTCCTTCCACTTGCTACGGTTCTTACACACATCTTTTGCTTCCTCTACTTTTATCAGTGCTCTCATACATGCTCGTCGGTTATTGGTACTCTTGACCTGGCCTTTCTTTAAAACAATATTGATCTGATCGAAATATATTCGCCGAGGTTGACCTCTACCGACTTGTCCATTTATACTCGCCTTATAAAACATCTTCTTTTACAACACAGCGTTCTCGTATCTCACTATTTTTTACTTTATCCAACCGAGTCACTCCGGCTAAACTTCTCATACTACTCATCTCCGCAGTACTAATCCTATTTTTATGCTTCTTCTGCCAAACCCAACATTCACTACCATGCGTAAGTGTAGGAACCAACACACCTTTACTTCTGACAATGAGCAAATATAGATTTAGCTGCTGATGGCACGCTTGAAATGAAATTTAATTTTCAAACATTGAGGTCTTCTGGATTAAGAGAAACAACAAATATCTAGAGCTGGCAATGAAAGCTGTAAAATTATTAGTGCCATTCGCTTCTACCTATCTTTGTGAACAGATTGATGGTACCTGAATATGAAATCTAAGAGGAGAAACAAACTTCAATAATAAATGATTTCATTATCAACGTCTCAAATATACAAACCCCATTTGGCAATTTAGTAAAAAATAAACACACTGTGACACGGCCTTCTCACTCTAATTGTTGTATTTTTAATGTGGTGTAAAATCTATACGACCCTCGCTTTTTACTTTTACCTGGCTTGTGATCGCGACCACCCGAGCATTGCTTGACGACCCCCAAGGGGGTCGCGACCCATAATTTGAAAAACACTGGTAAGAGATAAACAACTGAAAAATTTTTATTTGATTTTGGGTTAAAAAGAATGATATTTTGGAAACAAAACTTTATTAGAAAAATGTAAATTACATTCATATAACATTTTTTAGTGGTCCTTTGCTTGATTAACAATAGTTTTAATATAATATACAAAATTCATAACAATCGATACAAATCTTCAAATATATTTTTTAAAAAGGAAATGCAGTAGTTAGTTGGTGTATAAAATTGTAAGTATTTTAACCAGTACTAAATACTACGTACAGAGACGTCTTAGCTTAATTCGAAATAACGTCATAAATGCTAAAATTGATTAGAGTGAGTTATTGTTTACAGCGCTTTTCTGCAAGAGACTCAAGTTTTTGGAAGGGGCCTTCCTAAAGTCATCCGATGTCAGGAAGTAAGCACCCAGGAAACTGATAAACTTTGTACGAAGTCTCTAAATCCCGGGCCTCGAATAGATTAAGTGTTTGCACAAAAGATCTGATAGGTCGAGGTGCTTGAGCCAATGACCCACTGAGAGCACTAATGTTATTGTGTTTTTGGCGGGTTTTTGTAAACGCTAGTGCGAGAGCGCTTTAAGTGTTTGTGTGCAGGAGCAGTAACGTCATGAAGGTAATTGTGACAAGTAGTTCATATAATTTTTAGGTAAGAATGACATAAGTTCTCACTTTTTTATTCATTTTCTTATAAATTACACATAGAGGAAAAAGACTAGGGCATGAAGAAATTTAATACTTTTGTATACGATTTACGAGCTGTAATACCATCTCCTGTTGAAAACTCATCTACTTTTACAAATCGAAATTAGAACAACAATGAGCAATATTGTTATCTTAAAATACATTTACTTGTTATGAGAGGGAAAAGTACCGTATCTTACGGAATATCATGCAAAATCCAAGGAAGATGTTCAGGAAGAAGACGCACGTCCTGGCTGAAAAACCTGAGAGAGTGGTATGGTGTTAATTCTACAAGCCTGTTTCGTGCCGCTGCTAATAAAATAAAAATCATAATGATGATCGCCGACGTCCTAGGAGGACATGGCACGTGAAGAAATTTGAATTGTAATTGTTCTGGCGTTAAGAAGGTAGTTGTTTTTAGTGGGTTTAAGTCCCACACTATTAGGAGGATTCAAGTATTTCTTCCGTCTTTCGAGATTTTCACCTACTAAAAAAAAATGTAGTACTGGCCGGAACACACATATTTAATTATTTTTGCCATTTTATTTTACAAAATGTTTCATTCTATTATTCTCTCTGATTACATCCACCACGAAATAACTCTGTTGCCTTACTATCGTAATGGCGTTAAATCAAGAAATAAATATAGTTGCCTATGAACAGCACAAAAGTTTAAGATCTGTATATATTAATAAGATATCAAAGAAAAAACGAGATCTATTAGAACTGGTTTAAAGAAATATTGTGCCTCGCTATTATGAACTCCGCACTCTTATTTTTAAAAAAAACTTAGTTTTAAAATATAGAGTATAAACAATTCTTTGGTCATCGATAAATCAGGACTATAAATACTAAACTAAAACAATAATTTTTAAAACGATCTCCTGCACAAAACGGCACTTGTTACTTAAAACTGCTTGTTGCACCAGGGTACGAATTATAGAAAAAAAGCTGCAACAATATAAATAACGTAGTATTAATACTGATTAAAATTTAAACATGATTATTAAAAATACTTATCGTTTTATTAGAATTATTAAATATTCATAAATATATTTGAAAATATTTTTCATGATTTAGCAATCATTCAAGCTGCTGTTAGTTTTATTGTTACTAATTTAAACGCTTAAGTACAAAAATCTCCAGAGCTGATATACGATGTATATATATATGAAAGCCACTATTTTAATTTAATGTCTTTATAAATTTATTTATATGGAAGAAAAAATTTAAATCAGAAAATTGTAACTATGTAATAAAGAAAAAAGTAAAAGTTGTTAACATAAATTAGTTTAAACTTTAATAAAAGTTAATTATTAATTACATAAAACTGAACAAAAGTATTTTTCCAAACTCATATCCTGACTTGTAAAAAAAAGTACCAATATAATTTGCACACACAACTTTTTGGAACAAAGTTCCTTATCGCATGGTACGGATGGGGGCTAGGCGAAAGAAAGTGTAAGATTTTTCCGTCACGAAACATCAGACGCGTATGCCGTGTACCAAATATACCTGCGCAGCCAGTGCGAACTTATTGGCTGCCTTGAACCAATAAGCACGCACCTATGACTGGGCACAGCCAATACCATACGCGCTATGGATAACTCTTGTTATTGGTTAATATACAGTAATAATCCATTGTGATAGTGGCTTAGAAGATAATAACAATGACGCTAGGTAAGTGTCACGAGTCAAATTTTTATATTGCGACTCTCTTATTTTTTATAGCCAATTAGTTGGCAAATTTACTAAAAAAACATTAAAAAAAGCAACAATGCCGAAAAATGCAAAATCAAGAGAGAAAATATAATACGTTTATCAATAATAATATACTACGAAAGGAACTTCGTTCCAACCGAGTGTTCCAAGACACTCACGTACTTTTTTTTTAAATAATAAAACACTAATCGTTAAAAACGACCTTCAAAATCAGCTAAATTTGTGATATGCCAGTCATTACAACAAGATATATTAAATTTTTAAGCAGAATTCTGATCACAGTTTAACAACTGAAATTTGAGTGTAATCAACTTTAAAAAAAATGTATTTATATTAAAAGCTATTTTAAGAAGCATTTTGATTTGAGAGACTTTCTTGTGAACCTGTTAGTTTTTTTAACTACATCGTTGGCCCTAAAACTGTGCCTCAAAAGTAAACAAATTCAGCTGATTGAAACCGAAGGTCATCTCTTATAATTTTAAAATATTCCACTAACATGAAAACTGTGATACTTATTGCACCAGATACGATAAATATTGAGATATCAATCATTCTCCAGGTTGTAAATACCATTAGTATAAACCAGAGGTCGGCAAAAATAATTCTGTTTTTCATTTTTCAATTATGACATTCTAATTTTTACCTTACTTCAATAACGAATTTTTCGGATAATTATCAGCTACTTTCAAATCAAAATTATATTTGAGAAAAGTTTTACTAATGCAAAATATAAAAACGATTTTTTAAAAAACGTTTGATATTATTGGAGACCGACATTGGTATTAAGATCAATGGACTTCCTAAAACCAACTTGAGATATGCAGATGATACGGTTATTATGGCGGAAAGCATAGAGGAGCTACAACAACTTCTAAGCAGCGTGACGGACGCCAGCAGGAAAATGGGACTACACATAAATGCAAAAAAAACAAATTCATGGTAATCAGCCATACACAGCATGGAAACGCCCAACTGGAGCTCTTCTATAACAGATAATCTAGATCCTGAAGTAGAAATTAAAAGTCGGATTGAGATAGCACGCTCTACATTCTGTGCGATGAAGCCACTATTTACTAATAGGTTTACAAAACGTACAAAGAAAATCAAGTCCCAACATTAGAAATTATATTTAACAAATTGCAAGATTTCAATGATTTTAAATGTAAATCATTAGAAACACTTCGACAAATTTTAATAGAATTTGGTTTTAAGTATAAGATGTTAGATAGTCGAATGTGTATTATGGAATAGTCTCGTATTGTGGCATTTCGTCAAAATTATTTAAGAAAGATCTTAAGTTACAGAGAAAATACTGGAAATATATATTATTTAAATCAAACGTGATTCAACACTCACGATGTCGTTCAATAGGTAATTAAATAATTTTTGAAAATATATCTGATTTAAAAATAAAATTGATACGCCACTGGTCGGTTTCTTTTGAAGATTTTATGGCAAAACGCACATCTTTGCAAGGACTATCGTCTCATAAGTCTGATGAGCCACTTTTTAAAGCTATTCCAACGCGTTTTACATACTAGACTACATAGAAGATGCGAAGAAGTTAGTGGGGATAGTCAATTCGGATTCAAAAGTGGATTTGGTACCAGAGAGGCTATTTTCAGCCTGCAAATGCTAATCCAGAAATGTCTAGATCAACGCAGAGACGTATTTATATGCTTTATCAACTATGTTGGGTCTAAAAATAAATGCCGCTAAGACCAAGTTTATGACAATTTCTAAGAACGTCCTGCCAAATTTTAGATTAACCATCAATGGTATTAACCACATAGCACAAGTACGGAAATTTATATACCTATGCTGCTACTTGAATGATAAGTGGGACCCGGAGGTGGAGATTAGGTGCCGCATAGAACAAGCGAGAGCCGCATTCTTACGTCTACGTAAGTTTTTAGTTGACCACCGACTAGACATTAAATTAAGACTTAAGATGACCAAATGTTATGTGTGGCCTGTTCTTCTATATGGCATGGAAGCGTAGACTCTTAAGGCTTCGTCAATTAACAAGTTCGAAGCATTTGAAATGTGGACTCTCCGTCGATTGCTTAAAATATCATGGGTTGAGAGAGTCAGAAACGAAGAAGTCATTAGAAAAGCAAAACTGGAAGACAGAGAACTGTTCGAGAGAATCATAAAGAGGGAAATCGCATATTTTGGACACATAATGAGAGCGACAGATATGAGTTTCCACGGCTAATATTAGAAGAGAAAATTGAAGGAAAAAGAGGTATTGGTCGTAAGAAGTTATCTTGGTTGCGCAACATCCGACATTGGACGAGAATTAAAGACTTTGCATCACTTCAAGACGCTGCAAATAACAGATATATTATATATGTATATATAGAATATGGAGGACGCCTACGTAGTAACGACTGCATGGCAAGAAGAAGAATGGCTTTTAATGAGATGATTTTTATATATTTTTAAACTGACTTTGGAAGAACTATACGTGTTTGCATTATACAAGCAATACATGGTTGTGGTTAAAATTTTTAAAATAACATGTAAATATGTGTTAAATATATTAAGAAAATATTTTATTTTATTAAACGGTATTACTAATTCGTTTAAAAATCGTTAATTGGAGAAATAAAATTAGCAGTTATCAAAATGTTGAAATAATTGAAAATAAATATAAAATTTTATCAAAAAACGAATATTTTAGCCGATCTTTGGCATAAACACATTCTTATACATACATAACCTGAAAATACCTCCAACAAATTTTAAAAAAAAATTGCTCTTAGTGTAAATCTATTTCACATACATATGAAGGATGTTTTTCTGTTGAAAGTGTTAGGGTCTCGTTTAATTTAGTCACTGGCCATTGGACTAAACTGCAAAAAACTTCCTTCCTAGAAACGATATACTGTGTCCTTTGAATATAAAACAAACAGGAACGAGCATTGTTGTATGCTTTGGTGTAAATACTTACTAATTACCCTTTATAGACATCTAAATAAATTTCTGGCAAAACATTGTTACATTACTGAGACAATAACGACAAATATGGTTAGTTGTTCATCTTGTGGGTATTCTCTGACACCAAAACATAAAAGTGCTGGTGTAACATTTCACAAGTAACTGTTTTAAATGCTAAATTTGTTAAATATTTGGAAATAAATAAATTTATAGGTTAAAACCACCAATTGGAAAGATCAAGGAATTGGCCAGCGTTACTTTCACTGTTTTTGTAATGGTTTGATCTCTCCATATTTTTATGAGTTTAGTTGTTGCTGATCTGGCCACTGTCAATCTTCTCTTTATTTCCTCTGAACAGCCTCCATCTTTGGTTATCAACGATCCCAGGTATACAAACTTGACCACCACATAATATCTCGCTACGTTTTTGATATTGGATGTGTCATTGGATCGATCCATGATCATTACTTTGGTTTTTGTTTTGTTGATTTTTAAACCACTTTCTCTATTATAGTTCTTTAATTTGTTTATTATGTTTATCAGTTGTTCTTCATCTGCTACAATAATCAAGGTGTCGTCCGCATACCGCAGGTTACTTATTTTTCTTCCTTTAATTGATATTCCACATTCCCAATCATCAAGGACTTTTCTCATGATGTATTCGCTATGTATGTTGTAAAGAAGGGGCGAGAGTATGCATCCCTGTCTGACACCGGCCTCTATCTTAAAAGCTCTGGACACTGTTTGTCCTGTTTTGACCTTGGCGTTATTGTGTTGGTAGAGTCACTTAATTAAAAATATCAGATGCTTGGAAACATCCATTTCACCAATCTCTCTCCACAGAAGTGACCAGATAACAGAGTCTAACGCTTTCGTATAGTCCACGAAACACAAATATAATTTTAAGTTTTGTTCCCTCGCTTTTTTAATGATTTGTCGGGCATTGAGTAGCTGCTCTCGTGTACCTTTACCTGGTATGAACCTTCTCTCTGTTCATCCGATAATTGTGGAAGTAGAAATGTTTCCAAACGTTCATTAATGATGTGGAGTAATACTTTGCTTGCGTGTGGAATGAGAGTTACTGTTCTGTAGTTATTACATTCCGTCGGCGATCCTATTTTATGGATGGGGATGAATATAGATTCGCACCATTCCATTGGCCATTCGCCCGTTTCCCATATTTTAGAGCACAACGCATGCATAACATCTGTTCCGTAGTGTCCCATGGCTTTAATTATTTCAACTGTGATGCCCCAGTTGCCTTCCTGTTTTTAATCAACTTCAAAAAAAGGATGAGGTTCTCAATTCGACTGTATTTTTTTTTACCTCAGAACTTTCGACTGGGTGAACCGATTTTGATGATTCTTTTTTTATTTAAAAGCTGGTGCTTCCCGTGTGGTCCCATTTCAATTTGGTCCAGTTATGACAATGGCATCCATGAAAAAAACCATATGTCTTTAATTTGCATTAGGTATGTGCGCGACAAATGGACGAATAACTCAATATCACGCCAACCGATTTCGATGATTCTTTTTTATTGGAAAGGATGTACTTCATGTGTAGTTTGATGAGAGTTTGGTTAGGTTTTGATTATGGGATCCATGACAAAGTAACGGAACTCTTTAATTCTTAGGAGCAAATTAACGATACTTGGCCGAATCTTTTATAGTCTATCCGGATGTTTGTTGGAGTCGTTTTTTTTTCAAGAATTATTGAGTGCTGTTATAGCTTTTTCTACTTCTGATTTTAAAATCCCAGGTTCCTTTCCTGTGGTGTTGCTTGTACTTCGGATATTGTCGGGCTAATTGACTTATATAAAACCCACCAAAGTAGGTATGCATTGGCGGAGGGTAAAATTATAAGTTGCAGGTTTTATAGCCTGCAAAAAATTTACTAAATTAAAAATTTCGTAATTATAGGTACATTAGATAATAATTTTCTGTTGATTTCAGAATTTTTAACTAAAATGTAGCATTTTTTCTATTTTGTCCAACATTTATGAGTTTTTTGTTTGTTTAAAGCCCTGCGCCTCTGTCAAAACGAAAGCAGTAGACGGCCATATGCACCTTCCATTCCGCTTAACACTTTTCTGAGACTATGCTCCTTCCTGATGTTTTACATTCACAGACTATGTCTACATAAGTAGCTAATAAAAAAAATATAATACACAATATAATGTACAATCATTCAAAAACGAGTATATCAACAAAAATATGATATTTTAACGCACCAAAATTGTTGAAAAAATTAAAATTTAAATATATAAAGTAATAAACCTCTAAATTAATTACCTGAATATCTAAATAAAAATTTTTCCTCGTTAACAATTTTGGAATAGAAATTACAAATAAAAATTTTAACAGTACAAACATAAACATTCTTTGCTTTTAAGCTAAAACAATAATATATTCCGTTGACAAAATAGTTTATACTATTTAGTTAATAGTTAAAACCAGTTTGTTCTTAAAACATCTAAATCGGTTTCACACCGCTTACAATTATTCAAAAAAAAATGTATCCCTTAATTAATAACTAACGTACAACGGTGTTGGTGTTAACATTGAAAACTGTGATACAACTGGTGATAAATCAATTAATTGTAGCTTTAATAAGCTGGACTAGAAACGGAGGTTGTTTGTTGTTTGGTAATAACTCTTTCTCCTTGAGCGATCTGACCGGATTGGATAGCTCTAAATTTCAAAAACGCATCCAATCCATAGACAATCATTCCGCAGAAACCCATAAACTAAAAAAAATAAATTGCATTCTAAATATCTTGTTGTGAATGAAAATGTTTGGTACTATGAACTGAAAAAATAAACTGCATTCTAAATATCTTGGTACAAATGGAAATTTTTCGAACTCAACATAATCTCTACCCGATGGGGTTATTGCATAATTATTTGTTATGGAATTTGTATTGGTATTCAAAGAGCTTCACGATATACAGGGTGGCCAACCAAAAACGAAACAGAGTCATTTTCAGGAACCTCGTCAACATTTTAGAAAAATGCTTAGACCCGTCGATTTTTGATTTAAGGGGGACACTCTTTTTCGGTATTTTTGACTCCACTACTTTCAACCCCAAGCGAGGATAAGAATTACCCCAAAATTTTTATATGGCATTGGGGTCGAATAAGATGTCTTTTGAAAGCTCTGACAATTCTCTTTACAATAGTCTTTAAATTTTAAATTTCCTTCCAATACTTTGAAAAAAATTACATGTTAAAATTCGAATTATTTTAGTTGCTTACTTACTTTAATTGATTAAATGTTCAAACTGATGACCGCCCGCTTCCATACAATAATAAAGATTTTGTTCAAAACGTTCTCGCACATTCCGAAGAATTTCCGGAATAATTCGACGGCACTCGTCAACGATTCTTTGACGCAAATCTTCCAACGACGCTGGTTGTGTTTTATAAATTTTACTTTTCAGATGTCCCCACAAAAAGAAATCGAGGGGCGATAAATCTGGCGATCGTGGAGCCCAATCCAATGCCCTGGAAATCGTTGGTCTAATACTGACAAACAATCGCCGCAAAATGCGGAGGAGCACTGTCCTGTTTAAAAAAAAAAGATCTTCGTCATACTGTGGATTGTTTTCAAATACACATCAGTCAAAGTAGGGTCAGTAGCGTCTTCCAGTGATTGCAAATACATTTCGCCAGTCAAATTGCCTGGTAGAAAAAAAGGACCCACCAGTCAGTCACCGCAAATGCCAGCCCATACATTTAATTTTTTCGGTTGCTGGACCAGATGAAGTGAACGCGGAAATGCTAAAACTGATTGATCTAGACAAAAACGACACGCTCTTGAAAATGTTTAATACCATATATAATACAGGGAATATCCCTATGGATTGGCTGAAATCCACCTTTATCAGCTTGCCGAAGAAAGCGAATGCCAGTCGTTGCAGTGAATACAGACTAATCAGTCTAATGAGTCATGCCTTGAAAATATTCTTAAGAATCCTACACACTCGGTTGTGGAAAAAGATAGAAGAGCATATTGGGAAAACTCAGTTCGGATTCAGAAGTGGCCTTGGAACGAGAGATGCCTTGTTCTCCATTCAAGTTCTGGTGCAGAAATGCATGGATCAACAAAGAGATGTGTTTGCCTGCTTTGATGATTATGAAAAGGCCTTTGACAACGTTAGGCACGACATCCTTATTAAACAACTCCAGCGTATAGGCCTAGACAGTAAAGATATTAACATAATTAAGAAGCTTTATTGGAATCAAACAGCTAATATTAAAGTCGGGGATTACACAACTGAAGATATAAGGATATTGAAAGGTGTAAGACAGGGATGTATTCTCTCACCAACGCTCTTCAACCTCTATTCCGAAACTATTTTCCAGAATGCCCTAGAAGAAGTTGACAAAGGAATTAAAATCAATGGCAAACAAATCAACAACATCCGATATGCTGATGATACCGTGGTTTTAGCCGATAATCAAGAAGACCTCCAATTCCTAATGAACCGCATAAACGAACAGAGCCAAGAATTCGGATTAAAGATAAATATTCAGAAAACAAAAAGTATGGTTATAAGCAGACAAAGAGCTGATAATTTTGTGCTGAAACTGGACGGACAGGAGGTGGAGAGAGTGCAGCGGTTCAAGTATCTTGGGTGTTGGTTGAATGAAGAATGGAATCCCGATACTGAAATAAGAACAAGAATAAAGATGGCCAGAGCAACATTCCTAAAACTGAAGAAGCTAACTTGCGGCAGGGGTCTCCGAATAGAAACACGTTGGCGTATCATAAAATGCTACGTGCTATCAGTGCTGCTTTATGGTGTTGAGGGCTGGACACTAAAGATATCTTTAATGAACAGGCTGGAAGCATTTGAGATGTGGATGTACCGTCGAATGATGAGAATACCTTATGTAGATCATGTTACAAACATCGAGGTGCTACGTCGAGTTGGGAAAACACGCGAACTCTTGACCAGTGTGAAACGAAGGAAAGCTGCTTACTTCGGACACATATTCCGCAATACCAAATATAATCTCATGCAGTTGATCATTGAAGGCAAGATAGAAGGAAAACGGGGCTTAGGAAGGAAGAAATTTTCCTGGGCGAGAAATCTCCGACAATGGTTCAACGTCAGAGACGTAGGCACATTGATCCGGTGTGCACAAAATAAAGAGGAATACGCCATGATGGTCGCCAACCTTCTGTAAGGAGACGGCACCGCAAGAAGAAGAAGGTTGCTGTGTATGCACCTCGTGAAAAACTCTTGGGTTTAAATCGGACCAACAGCGGCAATTGTGGCAATTTACTGTCCCATGCAAGAAAAAACTAGGTACTAGGTACTAAATTGATACAATTGGCGTACTTAACTCGAATGAATGACATTTTTACCGTTCGTGATTGTTTGCAGATAAGTTTCACTAAAAATATAATTTCTTAATAAATAATGGGCAGAATTTTAAAATTTGGAGAATATTGTATAGAAAATTGTAAAAGCTTTTGAAAAACATCTTATTCGACCACCAATACCGTTTAAAAATTTTGGGGTAATTCTTATCCTCGCTTGGGGTTAAAAGTAGAGGAGTCAAAAATACCGGAAAAGAGTGTTTTCTTTTCATCAAAAATCGACGGGTCTGAGCGTTTTTACAAAATGTTGACGAGGTTCCTGCAAATGGTTTTGTTTCTTTTTCGTTTGGCCACCCTGTATTTATGAAAGTAACGACAATTTGATCCTCGAACATAATTGGTGCTTGTGATGTGTAAATATTAAAAAACATTTCTGTGTTATTAATGGGTTACTAATACTTACTAATAAATAATGTTAAAAAAAGTAGTAAACACGCAAATTTATAATGATATTGATTATCTTAATAATTACTATTTGACAGTATTCCCAGGGCTGAAGCAGAAGCTTTTGTCTTTTTTACCAAGCAGAGATTAAATATCTGCATTGAAAAGGATGGAAAAAATTTCGAGCAGTAACTTTAGGTTACTTTACTAGGTCAATGTAGTTTACTTTTGGTGTTTTTGTTACGTCATTAATTGTTGGTTATTGTTAAAATGAAATTTTTTTATTTTGTGTCTTATGAAACAATTTTACCCAATCATGTCAACATTACACTGGTAATTGCATTCAGTGCCACTAAGTTTGTTAAAATCCATATAGCGGAACAAAAGTTTTAAATGTTTTATTGAGTCAGCTTTCTCACTCATCCTTTTACAAGATAGAGGAAAAAGTACTGGAGCAAACTGACGTAAAATGATCTGAAGATTACGAATATTTAAATTTTGTGATACTATTACTGTGCATTTTTTATAGAAAAATGATGTTTTTGTGTGAACTACGCCCTCTAGCGGTGGAGTAGAAAACTTGAAGATAATTTATATAATACCGTACATCTTAACGTTATGCATAGAAATTTCCGTTTCTTTAATATTTTTCCATAACTGTATATTGCAATGGAGCATTCCCCAAATTTCCAGAGAGCACATACGCGAAGCTTTTATACAATTTTCGCGGCTTTCATTTCATTTGCTGAACGGGCAGGTTCTGCCTTTAAGATATTGGTCGCGATGATTCGCAACAATATTTTGTTGCTGCTCAGAATATTAATGAGAAGATGTTGAGAGCCAGCAACAAAAGGATAATTAAAGATACATACATATAGTCACGCCTTTTTCCCGTAGAGGTAGGCAGAATCCACTTCCATCCACTTGCTACGGTTCTGACACACATCTTTTGCTTCCTCTACTTTCATCAGTGCTCTTATACACGCTCGTCGGTTGTTGGTACTCTTGACCTGTCCTTTCTTTAAAACAATGTTGATCTGATCGAGATATGTTCGCCGAGATCGATCTCTACCGACTTGTCCATTCACACTCGCTTTAATAATTTGTTTCGTCAATCTTCCTTCATCCATCCTTTCTACTTGTCCAAATCATCTAAGCATTCCTTTATCTATCTTTGTAACCACATCTTCTTTTACACCACATCGTTCTGGTATCTCACTATTCTTTACTTTATCCAATTAAAGATCTTCCAGTTTTTACGACCAACAATATTTTTTTTTGCTTGCTACTTTGATAACCAATTAAACTTTGGTGATTAAAGAAATTTGTTGCTGTTCTGAATACTAATGAGAAGTACACTAATTGTAAGAGCCAGCAACAAAATGGCATCTTGATGGAGCATCGAGATATATCATAACTGCATATTTTTTTATATCATACTTTATTAAAATACTGAATATAAAGTAGGTTTTTTTAGAAAAAGTAAAGTATGTAAATTTGCTGTCGAATGAATAGCAATACTCGTCAAGGATATTGATTATTATTATTATTAAATTGAATGTAACCAGTTTCAGCAACTGCGCATTATTTTAATTACATATTTACTTTAAACAGTGTCTTAAAAAATGCTTACCCCTGCTGCGATATAAGCTTCGCTAGAATAAGAAACCGCTAGCGAAGACGCAATCAGATATAAACCAGTCCATATAGTGCAAAATACGAATTCTATTTTCAGCCAAGGTACTCGATACATTTTTTCTATTAGATGAAACAAATAAAATACGAGAAGTATGCCGGTAAACCAAAAGGCCGTCATGGCAACAAAATTAAAAAAACTTCCTCTTGACTTTACAGCGAGATAACCACTGGCTTCGATGCAAATGAATCCTAGTAAACTGAGTATCTGAAAAAGAAGAAAAAGAAAATAAAAAATTTAATAAAGTTGAGAGATACAAATGTTATAACGCTATGAAATAATTATGAGTTACGATTTTAAAAAGTGGTTTATATTTGAGAAGTATCGATTAGAATTTTATCGATTTTGTCTATTTTACCGCGGATCCCGAAAATATATACAAACATAATACCGGGTATCTTAGTTGTATTGTTTAAAAGCCATATCTCAGTTGTTTATTATTTTTATATTTATTTATTTATTTATACACGGGAGAGATCCCTTTACAATAAAACTATAGTAATAAAAATACAGTACAGTACAAGTAACCTAACCTTAAATTTGATAAAATAAAGACAATAAAATATTATACATATAACTCAGCCAGTCTAGGTTGGCGGATGAGATGCGCGAACGAAAGGGAATGCGAAATACTGTTTGAAAAGGATAGAAACGGTCTTCACCCGTTCCAATGAAATGAGCCTGAAGGTATAAGTACTCGTATCTATAGTAGGACACCACAAATGTATAGAGTGACTCATATTTTCAACGTAGACCTTTTCTGGTCCAATGGGAAAGGAAATAGACGAGTCATAAGCGTGTGGTTATTATTATATTATTAAAAATAATATTCAGCATTTTAGGACGAATTAGATGTCACAAAAATTATTTTATTTTAAAGATGCTCAAGATGAGGAAAACCGGCAATAATTATCGAATAAGTTTAATACGAAAAAAATGTTACATATTATGTCTTCCAATTATTAATATTAGTTTTAAGTTAGGTACATTCAAATGTATATTTTTTGTTTATCCCTGTTTAAGTCTTTTCAGATGATAGTAATAGTAATAAATAGTTAGAACATAATTGAATACTTCTTTCTATTAAATATAAAAAATATGAGTAGATAAAAGTTAACTTTATTCCAATCTGAGTCGTCTATGTTGTCTTCAGATTAATTAGTAGTATCTTCGCCTAGATCCACAACTACGGGTTCGATGGTAATATCAATGCAATTATCAAGATTCCACATATTTTGCTCTTCTTTTACTACATGTTCGATACATTTTATCCACGACTGTGAGGTTACTTTGTTGACGGCACTACTAAGCACATTTTTTACGTCATTTAATTTGAAAGTAACATTGTTCCTTGCTACTTCATGTTTTGTTTGAGCCCATACAAGTTCTATTGGATTTAACTCGAAGTGGTAGAGTGGCCATTACGCCTCGTTCTCGCGCCATTTCATCTACTACATATTTGATATATTTATCTTTATGACATCGTGCTAAGTTTAGTAATTCGATTTTCAAAATTGGTTCATGCATGAGAGCCCTGATGAAAGTAGAAGAAGCAAAAGATGTGTGTAAGAACCGTAGCGGAAGTGGAAGGAAGTGACTATATGTGACTATATGTATGTATGTTCATTGAATTTAATATTTTTCTTAGCAAGCCAATCTGCTTCGGAAACTTTTTTCAAAATACTACATAATGTAACTACCTCACTAACATTCATATTTTATTCTCTGGCTCCAAGTCTTTTAAACACATTTCTGATCATGGTTTTTTCCTCGCGTGTTAAATTGTGACGTTTTATTTTGATATCCGGTTTACTATTCTCACTGATATTTATTATTTGTCAGTCTTGACACCATTTTTGATTGCAAAAGAGTTCGCATCGCAAAGAAGCACCTATTGCCACTGTGTATTCGTGCTTTAATTTCTTCGTTGCTGTTATTGTCCGAGCATATTGTGGCTCCCAGATATTTAAACTGTCTGACACATTCAAAGTAATAGGTGTCCATCGTTATGTTTTGACCGATTCTGTCCCTTGTTGGGCGGCGAGTGATATGCATGTATTTGGTTTTGTCCTCATTGATGTTGAGGCCCACGTTGCTACATTCCTTTTCAATTTTCAGGAAGCTTTCCTTCACTCTGACAATACTTTTACCGACCGCATCAATCTCTCTCTCTCTCTCTCTCTCTATGCTTTAAGCATACCTTGTCCCGTCAAGGTTTTTATCAGGTCTATCCATCGAGTCGGCGATCTTCCTCTTGGGCGGCGGCCTTGGACTTTGCCTTCTACTATGAATCGTTCTATATTGTCACACCTCCTTGCCACATGACCTAGGTATCCTAGATAGCGCTGGTTTATTGTCTGGTATAGCCTAGTCTTTATACCGAGTTGTTGGATAATAGAGTCGTTTGTGCAGTGGGCTGTCCATGGTATTTGCAGCATTTTTCTATAGCACCACATTTCGAACGCTTCTATTCTGCGTTGGTCTGAGGTCCGAATAGTCCACGTTTCGCGGGCGTAAGTTGCAATGGAGAAGACTAGTCTATGTATCAGCCGAAGTTTTGTGTTTTTGGTAATGGCCGGATCTTTCCAAATTTTCACCAAATTTGCCATAGCCTTTCTGGCAATCGCTAGTCGTTAGCGGACTTCTTTAGACCCAGGCAGAGATAGACGAGTCCAAATCCGGGATATGATCGACCTTATTGGGTCAGGATCAAGGTCATTTCAAGTGGAAACGTCAAAAGAAATGTTAAAACGTTGTAAACCACCATTTATGATAGTAATTTCACTAACCCTACCTGACGAGCAATTTCTAAATCGATATCTATTTATTTTAACAGATTCAACGGCCGCACGAGCGGATTTTGTACATCATGTTACCTTAATTAGGGCTGTTTGGTAACGTATATTAACTGCGTTTTTAGCTTATAAATGTCTAAAAATTTTAAATTGAAGAGCTCCCTTAAGAATGTGACTTATTTTCTATTGCACAATTTCTTATAGATACAAAAAGACAATTGAGACTTTTCCAGGTCGCCGATCGATAATTGCCCTAGTTGCTCGAGCTCTAGTAAAACGAGCCCAGAACAGGCATCGTTAGCCCAGCGTAAGCCGGGCATTGGCAAAGAATATAGAGGTTGGTTTCCTCCTATCCCTCCTAGGGCTGTCGGCCAGCCCCGGCTTGTGCATGTGATATCTAAGGGTACCATGACCGGTCAGTATGTGTACTGCTAGTCTGGCATCCTTCCTACTCAACGACGTAACACTTTTGGCTAGGTTCTCTCGGGAAGATTCCCCTATGAGGGCCATTGCCTGTCTGCACTTGTCTCTGGTTTCTGTTTTCCAGTACATTAAGTTCTGGTCCCTAAGCCATCCCCGAATTGCCCCTCTACCTTAACAGAAAGGAACTTAGTCTCTGATCCTGCTTTTGCTAACTTATCAGCCATTGATTCCCGAGTGACCAGGAACCCAGACAAGAGTGACCTTTTCGCCAATGCCTCTAGAGTCCTTCTACAACCTAGAGTCAATTGTGAATTAATAGTCGGATACACTAGCGCTTTATTTATCGCTTGGTTCTCCGAGCATATTTTGATGCACCTGCCGGTCCCCGCTATGGAGAGCATCTGTGCAGTTTCAACTTGAAAAACTGTAGCACATATATGTAGCATCGACTCCTCGATCCCATTCTGACGACTATAGATTCCAACCCCAGTCCTGGCGCTCGTCTAGGCTTTTAAGATAAATGGCAGAGTGAACAAACATAGCTGTATCGAATGGAATTCTACGAATCTCCATGAGGCGATATAGACAAAGTAAAACTTTTCTGGTGAGTGCATTGGCAAAGATTTTAAGGGGTGGGCTAATCTGGGCTCTTTTTTTATGATACTGTCAATTCTGTAAAGTATGCTTCTAAGAGGTGTTGTTACAACTGGAAAATAGTCCAATTTATAGATATCTACAGCCGGTTATGAAAAAGTTAATATCGCAACAAGATAGAGCATTCCCACATTATGGAGTTATTGTGACTTTCTAAATGAAAATGGATTGGGAGAAGGGGTACCATTGAATGGCATCGACGATATCACATCTATGGATTTTGCAGTATGGGGTATACAAAAAAATGAGGTTTGTTCCGTTAAGATTCATGATTTTAGCATTTGAAGACATAATCCAATCGGAATTTGAAAACCTACAATTTCGAAAGATATGCGACAAAATCAGTGTGGAACAACATGAAAAAAAACTTTAACGTTTTTTGTAGGTTTATTTAACTAAGTTAGTATTTGTGGATTATTTATAAAATTGGTGATTGTAATAAATTGTTGTTTATATGGCTGATTTGCACTTTTCTTGGGTTTTCATTTAATGTATCACAAGGTAGGGGTTGCTATTTGACATTTTTTAACCTCTTGATTTAAAATTCGACGTGTTTTTTGTTTTATTACCTTTACGCAAAATCAAAAGTTATTTGGACTAGCTGGTTTTGAAATGAAAGCACTGTATATTGTAACACCGAAATATTGATTATTTTAACAAAGAACAGCAGCAGCAAAAAAATTATACAGAAAATCAATTCTTTGTACGAAAAGCGTTTCACAAACTTTACTGTTATACTTCTATTTCTTTACATAATATAATAATAACAGCAAGCAAGTCAGTTATTTGATGAAAAAAATTGTAACAAGGTCTTTTTCTTTTATTTGAAAAATTAAACATAAAAAATCCAATACAATGTATGTACTATGGACTGTTATAATTTTTTTTTCATAATTATATCGAAAATATTGTTGGAAATGGTGAAAAAAAGAGAGTTTAATTTCCTATAACTTATCTCTTAAAAAGTTTTTGATATTTTTTTACCAGCAAAAAACTAAAAAAAATTTTTAATTTCCAAAAATCAAAAATATAAATAAAATAAAAATTTTAGTTTTTTGCAGGTAACTTACGATATGTAAAAAATATCAATAACTTGTTAAAAGATAAGTTCCTTGCTATAATGCCAATTACGAAATACGTGAACTCCAAATTCCAACTCACTACCTGTGTTCCAAGTTAACTAACTCGAAAGCAACGTATTTAATAACACAACGCTGGTCTAACTTTGAATATATTTACACAGACGGATCTAAAATAGGAAAAAATACGGGATGTGCATTTTATCACGCCATTGAAGAAATTGCCAGATTATTTAAATTGCCAAATAATATATCTGTTTATACAGATGAACTTATAGCAATTTTAGAGGCCATCAAATATGCAAATAATCATGAAAAGGTGCAGTGGATAATACTGACAGATAGTAAAAGCTCTGTAGATTTTCTAAAAAATATCAAGCTAAGAGCTACCACATCTTCAATCTTTATTAATATTTTAGATGAAATTCAATCGTCTAGAGATAAAAATAAGAACATTAGATTACTATGGACACGTAGGACACAATGGTTTATAAAATAATGAAAAGGTTGACCCATTGGCAAAAGAAGCCACAGAAGATGGAGAATTAATGAGGGAAGTAAAGATCCCAGCCACAGATATTCAAGCTACATTAAAAAATAAGCAGATGCAGAATTGGCAAAAAAAGTACGCAAGAGAAACAAAAACCGCACAATTTCAGAGAGTGCAGACACAAGTTTACAGAAAAACATGGTTTAAAAATAACTGGGACAGACATTTTATCAAAATGATGAACAGAATACAATACAAATTAGTTTTTAGGCTACTTTTTTTAATAGCGATTATTCAGCGAGTTTAAAATAAAACTTTACCAAAATTTATTGGTAAGTACAAAATTAGCACAAGAATATAATAGTGTAACCGAGCGATTAAATAAATGTAATTTATTTATAAAAAATTAATATTACAATAAACAATTTGATATTCAAGCAACTTCTGCATGAGATAAAACAATATTTTTTTTATTTAAAAGCTTTAACATTAAGCTAATGATATCTGCAAAAAAAATTTGGTAATATTCATAAGAAACAAAGTTATGAATTTTCGAACATAGCCGCGCGTGCTTGCGCCACGCGCGTTAGCGCCTTGCTGGCGAGCTTTCGTCTACTATGATATGTATTTTTCTACTCTTGTGATTACAGAATAAATAAAACATATGAATATACGCATATATTATTTATTGTTTGCAAACTTTTAATACAATACTATTGGTATAGTTAGAAAAAAAGGGGTGCGTGGAAACCCACGCGTCAGAAGTGAAACTTTTTAGGTTGGAAATCAGGACGTTATTTTGTGGGATTCATTGAGGTTGTCGTGGGGTACAAGTCAAATCAAAAAGTTGCTCAATTTTTATTCTGATAAAATGTTATTTCTGCGTAAAAGTTCATTAAGAAAGCGAAGGTAGAAGTTTATGTTAATAATAATCTTAACTTCACATCTATTACACAAAAATAATATTTTTTATTCAATTTTCTGCATCATCAATTTCCAAGAAGGATACAATGGGTTTATGATAAGAAAAATAAGATATAAAACAACACGAATAAAACGAACTTAATACATAACTGATAGAAGCCATTATGTTTGTTTGTAAAACACTTTAGGTTAGAGTCTAAAATGTACTACCAGTCCTGCTAATATTGCGTCATGTACGGTTTGTTACAACTTAAGAGCTACTATACCAAAAATACGCCACGTGCGTCGTTCGTTCGCAGAAGCAAGAGGCCCCCCTCCTCCTTAATATTTCCAATACCTCTCCGCACGCGCGCCCCGAGACTCTATACGCACGACTAGAGAGCAGCTCGCCCCGCCCACTTCCGTTCGGTTTCACCGTGACGCAAGTTTGGGCAATTTTTCGATTTACTCCCAATGACGAGCGCGCCTAAAGAAGTTTCACTTCAAAAATTTACTTTTATAGTTTTAGCAGTAGAAAAACGTGATTTTAATTATTTTTTATGCTTTTCATATTCGCCCAAAGAACTAAAATCAAAGTTAATTTTTTTGAAAAAATCACGAGCCCATTCATAGTTTTTTGTCGTTACGATCGTCTTATTTTGTAAGCTCGCGCGGTACGCGCTCCTCTTCACGCATCCACCAATCATTCCCGTGTGCCGTAGCAAAGAAGTGCCACTCAGCTTTGACGTCAAAATATTTTTTGTGATATAATAAATTTAATGAATTGAATTGATTTTTATACTGCGATCCCGCGCCATCAGAGAATTACAACTCACTGAAACAGGTGTCGTAATTTTCCGAAATAAAACTTAAATTTTTGTAAACACAACTATGACCTTTCTTTTTGAAAGGATTGCAGCAACTACGTGGCGGGGTCTTGATAAAAACAATAACACTTATGCAGATAAACAACATGCGGGTACACAAGTCTAACGAAACGTGGCTATTTATGCCAGTACGGACGATGTATGCCAGTTTGTCTGCAGTCCTCGATTAGCATTTGATTATTAAGGTAGGCATTTGTTTGCTCGATTCACATTTTTTTATCGAGATAGGCATTTGTTGGTAGACGCGCGGCATATTTAAAATTTTAGATTTTTTTCAATTGGTACAAAAAATATATTAAAAATTGTTAAAAACTTAGCTAATAATAAATAATATACGCGTATATTCATAAGTTTTATATATTTCGTAATCGTAAGAGTAGAAAAATACATATAGTGGACGACAGCTCGCCAGCGATGCGCGTGGCGCGAGCGGCGCGCCTGCAGTGCCTACGCGACGATGTTCGAAAATTCATAACTTTGTTTCTTATGAATATTACCAAAAAATTTTTGCAGATATCAGTGGCTTAATATTAAAGCTTTTAAATAAAAAAAAATTGTTTAATCTCATGCAAAAGTTGCTGGAATATCAAATTGTTTATTGCAAAATAAATTACATTTTTTTAATCGCTCGATTACACTATTATATTCTTTTGCTAATGTTGTACTTTCCATTAAATTTTGAACAGGTTATTAAACAATTGGAAGATCCAAAATTATCATTAAATGATAATATTGACATTATAAGCAGTATTCAGGAGAAAATAGGAACCGTTAGGGCCCAGTTGGAAAAAAAATTAAAGATAAATTGGCTGAGATTTTAAATCAAAATAAGGGACTTGCTCGTTTAAAATCGGTTAATAATGTGTTGAATGGTAATGTTAATGAAAGGATGACATTTAAATGAGCGTTATTTTAAATAAAATGGTAATGTTAATGAAAGGGTGACATTTAAATGAGCGTTATTTTAAATAAAATGAGTGATATCTTCATAAATAGAATGAGCGATATTTTTTGAAGGATTCAAGCCACAGAATGTTGCACAGATCAGCAACTACCTCCAAGCATTAAAGAAGAAGCTCTACGGTCCAAGTGCCATCAGCTTAGGTGAACTCGAGGCCTGGTGCATCAGCAATTCAACTATTCCCAAAGATAACGACACTCTCTTTGTATTTGCCCAAATGGTCACTTACACTGATGAAGGCAAAGAAGATGGCGAAGCTAGTTTTCGCTTATCAATCTCGACCAATTAACTGTTAGCTCAATCAGCATTGACTAAGCATCTGCATGCTGATGCTATGTATAAGTTAAATTGGGAAGGGATGCCTGTCCTGATTGTGGGAATTATAGACTTAAATCGACACTTTCATCCTTAACCTATACTATGAATAACCTATGAATAAATAAACTTGTCCTTTGAAATAATGCAATTTTATTGAATTTTAGTGCTTAAATTATAATATTTTATTGCTCAAAATATAATTGATTATTGCTCACTTAATTATATTCTACCACTTATCTACAAAAATATTGCTCAAAAATGCAATTTTATATGGATCAACAGTATCTCTCATACTATTAACGAAGATATCTCGCATTTTATTTAAAATAACGCTCGTTTAAATATGTGTTAATGAAACTATTGGTATGAGTCCTTCTGTAGTAACTAGTTTTCTGTATGCACCAACATAATCGGAAGTCATTAAACTAAAGAATAACCTAAATGAAACTAGCACATTTCCCCTATTGAAATATTTACATTACAATAAAAATGATTACTCTTAATGTAAATCAACTTGTAATGACAATTTGTGACACCCCGAAACATTTTTATTAAATCAAGTTGTCAGTAATATTTGGGAAGTAAATAATCTATCATTACTGTAAGTATCTTAAAAAAAATCCAAATTTTTAAATATAAAACCAAAATATGAACATTTTAATACAAATTGCATCTGACAAAAGAATTGAAAGTAAACAAGTACAAATATACTTCTGTTTGCTGGTTTAAATAGTGTCTCTTTGAAAAAGAAACATTTACTTTTGATAACCACATTTTGATAACCTCATTTAATAAAAACATATTTAATTATCAAAAAATCTAAGTAGCTTCTCTTACCATTTGAATAATTTTTGCAATACCAGGTAATGTTTTCATATAAGAAGGATCAAAGTGTAAGTTAGTTTGTACTGTAGTACTAGATGATTGTACTGTAGTTGTGGTTGTATGCTGTCCTGGGAATCCTGGGTCCGCCATTATGACCTAAAATATCAAAGTATATTGTCATTATCCAATAGTTCAATTTAGTAGCTGATTCAGCATTAAACAGAAAAATGATGTCATTCTTAGCTGTAACACTAAGTCATTTAATTTTCACACTTAAAAAGAAATTATACACACTATGTTCTTTGATAATATATATTCAACTTGGCATAATGTTTTTTTTTTTAGTTTAAAAATATTGTGATTTGATTGATTTTTTTCATTGCTTATAGAAAGTATTTAGGTTAAAGAAATAATTACCACAACAAACAAATGAGTGGTACTCACCTGTTTTAAATTTAAATTTTATTAATTTAGTTTTACTACTACAAGTTTAACTCTTTTTTTCACTATTCTTGTGAAAAACAAACATTTACAGCAAGAGTTTCAACCCACTAATATACTCAACTGAGGGGCGTCGAAAAAAGTATGAAAACTCGTTCGTTAAATGTTGCGCAACCGCAATATCAAATTTCGTAAATCAACTCAACTCCATGTGCGAAGCATTTAGGAATAGCCATTACTTACATAAAAATATAAAATTTAAAAAAAAATTAAAACTATAGCAAAGAATACACCATCCTTGGTGTATACTGTGACTATAGTAATACAAGAAATATATCTATTGGAATCAATATTGTCTAATGAATTTTACGAATATTGTGAAACTTCTAACCAATGTGTGATGTAATGTTTTTTCAAAACAAATATGCGAGACGGATGTATTTATAATATTTTTCTAAACAGGGACATTGATTTTAGGAAATTAATAAAAAAGAAGGAAAGGAAAGATAATTGTGCCATTTGATTAATGTTGGTATTACATGGCAATATAGCTATGGTCATGTGATAGGTCGTCATAGATATGCAATTTCATTTGTCAAAGGAAATGAGAACATCGTCTCTCTAGTGTTAACCTAAATTTATTATTTATTTTCTCTTATCTGTTAATAATTCATTAGCCAGTAAAAGGACCAATAATTTACTGACACTTAAAATGTCGAATAAGACACCAAATCGTCGTACCAAGTGGAGTCTAGACTCAGTAAGGTTAGTGTTAATTCAGAGTTTTTTTAACAAAATAGTATTATTTAATTGTTTTTCAGAATAAACCGTGTGTCTATAGAACCTCTAGCTTCTCCACCTGGTTACAGTGCTTCTGCCGTCGGTTCTAACAATGAAGTATCCAAAAAAACCGATGTGTCTCGGCTAATAACAAAAAAGTCATGGGATTTAGCTTTAGCTCCTATGAAACAGGTACCAATGAATCTTTTTATATTGTACATGGCTGGTAATTCAATATCCATTTTTCCTATCATGATGGTGGGTATGCTACTAATGAGACCTTTGCAAGCCATTTGGTCAACAAAGGCAACATTCAAAATGATGGAAACTTCGAATGCCATTTTACAAATGATTGTGTATGTGTTAGGAAATTTTGTAAATATAGGATTGGCTTTATATAAATGTCACAGTATGGGACTATTACCTACCTATGCTAGTGATTGGTTAGCATTTGTAGAACCACCAATTCGGCTTGAGTACTTGGGAGGAGGAGTACAACTATCTTAATTTTAAATAACTTTTTTATTTATAATAGGTGTAGGTCTTAAAATTAATAAAATATATATAACATTAAAAATGACTATTTTTTCTTATGAGTCTCTGCAAATTCTCTAAATTTTTCATATAAAGCTGTTGGATCATCTACCTTAGGAACCTAAAAATAAAGAATATAGTATACAACATAACATTAATGGTCATACAAAATTAATCTAGAAATTGTTATTCAAAATATAGGACTAAATGAAACTTGTTCATTTAAACATCTAATTTTGGTAGAAATTGACATTTTTCCAATTTTGCTTATATTTCAAGGAATTCATAAACATGTTTTTAATCTAAGACTATTGCATATAGATAAATATATTATAGGTCTTAGGGTAGATGTGCATTAGCATCTATAAAAATCTTGAAAAAAAATTTTTGAATTGATAAATTAATCACCTCTAGTTGCATTTTTCGTTCTCAATTATTGATTTTTAATTTTCGGGTTGTCTATTTCTTGTGTGCAACAGAAACAGTAAAAAAAAAATCAAAGAAACCCTGAATATTTTGTTTCCAAATGCAGTATTTACCTTGGTTTCTTTAACATTAATATAAATTTGCCAATAGCTTTTTCAACATACCAAACATTTTTATTTAAATTTTAACTAGATAGCTTAATGTTAACAAATTCTTTTTCACTAATGTTACCTAGATTTTTAATCAAACAAAAGAACTAACAGATTACTTACATCATAATTTTGACTTAGATATATTCCCGCATACATTCCAATTAAAAAAGAAACCTATAATAAATTAATAATAAAATATAAGTAAGCTAATGATATCTTAAATACTTACCAATCCTCTAAACATTTTCTTTACGAGTTTAAGGTCATAAACTGTCAAATCAAATGGTAACACACAAAAAGGGAATTGTTTATTCTATTACCTCTGGTAGAGATAACGCAGGTAAGTCAACTATTCAATTTTTATCATGGATGATCGGACTAAACAATAATTCATGAAAAATGAGATTTCAATAAGTAGAAAAAAATTGTTGGAAACATTTAATGCATATTAAATGTTATGTTGCATAACAACCCTCCATATAAAAACGAATTACTATTAATTGAAATGGACTATTTCCGGTTAAATTGATCGGATCGGAATAGAAGAATAGAGTGAAACGTCAATTAAACACGACGGACAGTTGCCGAATAAAGGTGGCTTGACGTTAAATCATAGATATGTATTACATTGTACTTATAATATGATTTCTATGCGTTAAACAAAGAAGGTTTCATAAAATTTAATTAGACATATATAGCGGTCGTAAATAGCCGCGCTGGCTTAAAAATAATAAAAATATGCCGTAAACAAAGAATACACTGGTGTTTACGGTGACGTAAACCTTAGCGAATTAACGTCATTAAAAAGAAGAATTAGTCTTGTCTTAACTATGTGTCAGCCAAAAAATTTTCTTTTTAGATGCAACAAGTTGTTATTTTCTTTTGCTCACAGGATATTTTATTATATAGTATTTTTTCAACAATTTTAAATGTATCCAATTACCCAAAAATGTGTTGAAATAAACAAACGAATATCCTGTTGAACTAATTCTTACAAAACAAGACTCATGTCGGTTGTCAAGTAGTAGTAACTATTCACAATTATAAAATATTTAATGGTACAAAAACAAGGAGCTGTCATATTCTGTCAACCAGTAAAGGCATAAAAACCTTAATTTTATTTAATTTTTTGTTTTAAATTATTGGTTGAGCATAGTTTTTAACAAGAAACTCAATACAATGGACAGTTCTTTAACAAATTTTGGTAAGTTTTTTTACCAATACAATAATTACAAAAAACAATTCCGACCATATTGTCATTGTCACCTATTTTTGAAGAAACACCTGACCTACAAGTTGTACGGGGACATGTTCATAACAATTTTAAAATAAATTAGTGAACAAAAAATTTTAATTTTATGGGAGTAAAATTTCTTGTTTTAAATCATTCAATTAATATTGAAATATTATAGTTAACCATATCAATTTTTAGAATTAACAGACAGTACTGTGAAAATTGATGCTGATTCCGAAAACGGCTCTGGTTCAGATAAAAGTGGAGAGATGGACATTTTAAGTATTGAAGATGAATCTTCCAGCAATAAGTCTGATGATGATTTTGATAATAATTTACCAAAAACTGTAACTCTTTTGAAAGATGAAAAGACTGGAGCTAAAGTGTATCTGATTGGTACTGCACACTTTAGTAAAGAATCACAAGAAGATGTAGTTAAAGTAAATATGTTATTTTTTCATGAAACAATAAACATAATCAAATGAAATAAATCAAGTACACTGTAAATTGGTGTTAGGTAGTTCCTTATGCTGTTGTTTTAGGTAATATCAAATGTTCTTCCACACATAGTAGTACTAGAGCTATGTAGTTCCAGAACAAATATTTTAACTTTGGATGAAGAAACTATTTTACGTGAGTCCAAAAATATTGATATGCAAAAAATCATCTCCACAATTCGAACTAATGGAGTATATAATGGCTTGATGTACCTTCTTTTACTAAATATGAGTGCTCAATTAACAAAGGAAATTGGTATGGCACCTGGTGGAGAATTCAGAGTTGCTTTTAAAGAGGTTTGTTATTTAAAAATTGTTTTTTTTTGCAACAGGATGATTCATTTATCCCTTAGATTTACAGTTTAATATTTCGTATTAATTTTGTTTAAAAAAGGGAAAATTGTATTTTTTCTTCCAAGCAAATAATACTAATCCGGTCTTTTTACAATCACATCCAATAGACCACTCTATGGTGAAAAACCAAAATCTTAAATTGATTGTTTTTGTGTGGCTCTGAGATGTGCATAGTGAAAAATCACGGAGTGGGCGACATCTATTATTGATTGTATGAACTTCTTGAGGTGTGAACAACAAACCAACCTTCATTTGTTTATAAGGGTGAAAAGTGAACTTTATGTATTATTTTGAGCAATTTAAGCATTAAAAGTGTTATATTTGGATATTTTGTGAAGAATTGGTGTTAATTAACCACAAAATCCAAAAATTCAGAAGATTAAAAAAGATGATATGGAGATTAAATCGCGAAAAATATGCTCTGTTTCATAATGCTCTACATATGGCAATTCGATTATATCTACATAAATTTTCTTTAAATCCTAAGGCAGCTCAGAAATGGATCTCATGCATAACCTTTTTATGATTTTTTTATTGAGACTGTCAGTTTCCCATAAAAATGTCAAATAAATGTAACAAATGCAAAACTGTTTGTTACCAAAGAAACTGAAATATAATGAAATATTTGGATGTAGCTGTGACTGCTGCAAAATACTATTTTGGAAAATTTGCTCTGAAATAAGAGCTATGGTGGTAGAATCAAGAACATTATTATTTTTCTGTCCCAATTGCTTCAATTTGGTTCAAGAACTGCCTCTCATCAAAAAAAACATGGCTAAAATGAGGTATGAAATAAAGAAACTCGATGAAAACCTTCGCAAAACTAATAATGCTTCCTATGCTGAAGTCCTGAAAACTATTCACCAAGAAACTAAAGAGTTGGAAAAAGATATTAGACCTAAAAGAAAAAATTGATATCCCGGTGGTTGAATCAAACAGTGCTACCAAATTGGCTACTGAACTAAAAGAAGTAAAATTATCTCTCGAAACATTAGTACAAAGTAAAACAAATTGAACAGATCCAATGGAAGCGGTCACTTTGGAGAGTGCTACTTTAAATGAAAATATGATTGTGGAGATCAGCTACTTCTGTAATAGTTAATATTGGATGCTTCCTGTGATGGTTTTACTGTTACAATAGGTTGATGATAACAGAAGTATGTTACAAAAGTGTTGGACGTAACATTAACAAGGTATCTTATAAATACTGCTTCTATCTGGTAGTATAATCTCTTGGATTGTTGTTAATTTGCGATTGAAATTCTTTTTGAAGAAACATAATAAATGGCATTGGTTAATCTTTTGCAAAATTTACATTTAAGTCCCCAGCTAAAATCACCGGCAGTTCATGTTTATTGTTTTTAAAAATCATTGTTGAACCTCTTCGACTGTATGGAAATAATCTCTCATGTAAAACTAAAAACGTTCATTTTCTATTAGGTGAAATGTAGACAACAACTATAATCAATTCTTTTCCATACTTTTCTTGTGATATTTTAAATGTGAGTGCTGAAGTATTGTAAATTTGTGACTAACAATTTCAAACTAAAACAATGACCTACAAAATTTTTAAAAAAACCACAGTTTTTGACAACTGTCATTTGTCATCAGTTATTTTCTTCATTTTTCGTTCAGATCTCATTTTTTAGTTACTACAGCCAAGGTATTTTGGGTCGGACCGAAGACTGACGGTAGCCGTTTTCACTCGGGACATTGGATGTTTCACAACAACAAGTTAATAAATACTCATCTCATTAGATGTGAAATGCACTGCCAAAATAAAATGTATCCCAAATGGTTTGAATTCCATAATTTTATAAAAGCCTGTAGTGCAGATATTCACAAAAATACTGTTAAAAACATAAATTTGTTTTAGGCTGAAAAGATCCCTAATTGTAGATTACAACTTGGCGATCGACCAATAAATATAACACTTCAAAGGGCTTTGGCCAGTCTTTCGTGGTTTCAAACCATAAAACTAGCATGGCATTTACTCACGTCAAAAGAACCTGTTACGTAAGTTTTGCATTTTTATTTTATTGAAATTTGGTAAAGGATTCATTTTTCGCGTATGATGAATTTTTATATTTTTAGTGTGGAAGAAATTGAAAAATGTAAAGAAAAAGATATGTTGGAGCAATTATTGTCAGATGTGTCAGGGGAATATCCAGAATTCCGTGAGGTATTTATTGATGAGAGGGACATTTATTTAACGTATTCGTTGCAACAAGCAGCTCGAACTAAAACAAAATCTTCAACGCAAGAAGGTTAGTTTTATTCTTACCAGCGATTCAAGTTAGAAATAAATCACTATTAAAAGGCATCCTGCTTAGCTAAATTCGACGGGTTGGGATTAGAACGACTACTAAACAGAACCCTGCTTGACGATTACAAATAAGTATATGTGAACATTTTAGACGTCTTTTGCGTCTTCTTTCTCGAAGCAATAAGTTACAGGACAATACAACAGCAGCGAGTACAATAGCACCATTGTTATCATCTTCTTTCATTGTCAGTCAGTTTGAAACTGACTGCACACGATGCTAGAACGCACACGATGCTAGAACGCTCGCCCCAATGTTGGGTTGACTGTTTAAATCAAACATTCGAGTCACCGTATAGTTGGAACCGCCCCACCAACTGTCTGAACTCACTTGACTCACACATTCCATTCAACGTTGGAGAGAGCGTTTGTAGCATCGAGTAGAACCGGCTTAACATTTAGTATGGTTGCGTAGTTGTTTTTTTGCTTCTCTTGAAACTTAAGAAGTCATTGTTGATGTAATTAAATATGGCTTAATTGAGTTTTAATTGAAATTTATTGTCGCCGAGTATTAGTAGTGAAAAAAAAACATCTAAAAAGGTGTTGCACAGTGTTCACAATAAGGAATAAGAGTAAAGACAAGTAAACAATATTGTATTTCATCTTCCAAAACATATAATGGAAGTCGTTGCTCTAAAAGTTTTGTTGGAACCACAGCTTTCAGCTAATTTTTCCAACAAGCTTTATTATTATCTTTTGTTCTAATTAAGTTAGTCTCGAGCCGTCCCTGAGCTGTAAAACCATTTTATTGTCCCAGGCGAATTTCTGAGAACTCCTCCCCTCTTTATTTCGCTAAGTCTCGAGTCGGCACGGTTAGCGACAGGACCACCCTTTTTTTTTATTTAATCAAACTAACTGAAATTAAAAAGCTAAACCACGTTAGAGCGCTAAGTGATTTTTCTGAAAATCACTGAAAGTAAATCATTTTGATTGCTGGACTTAGACTCGCTTGACAAATACACCCAATTTAATACCCATCGTATCAGCCGTTATCGCTTACTAGCAATAAAACAAAATCAGTAACGGCCTCGGAAACCAGAATAAATTCGTTAAAATGCGAGGACCATCTCTAATAATTTCCTATCGCAACTGCTAGGAAAAATTCCCGTTACATGGAGGTGCCTTTCATTAGTAATTTATCTCTAACCTGCGGTTTAATTTTAATATACAAATTTTTTCTGGCTAATCTTTTAAATTTTAGGTTTATATGAAGAACCATTGCGTGTTGTGGGAATAGTAGGTATAGGTCATGCTCCAGGCATCACAAAACTTTGGTCCCAAAATCAAGAGAAATATGTAAATGCTGTCGTGGAAATTCCGCCCCCTTCAGTAATTTCCAAAGTCATAAAACAAACTTATAAAATATCACTTTTAGCATTCGGAGGTTATTTAGCCTACAGATACGTTCCGGTACCACAGTTTGTTAAAGATAACGCTCATATTTTTGCTCAAAAACTTTTGACCAGTATAAGGGCTGAGAATACTTTTAGGCTAAGTGTAAAGTGAGGTTGATTCTAGTTTTATTTTTACGTGAGATTATAGAAATGAAAAAACTAAATGTATACCAAAACATTTTTTTATTTTTAAAATGTTTCTTAAAGATTTTTAAGTATAGTTCAAGTCAGAAATAATATTTCCTGTTTCACGAATTCTGTACATCAAAGAATTTAGCAGACAGCTGGTCCAAGACCGGTCTTGGATGTAACGAACAACTCAAAATATTATTTGCTGATAATAGCAAACAATTCTGTTTAAAAACCGTTTTCTTTACCAGCATGTAATATTATAATACGTTTTTCTAAACTTAGGAAAGCATTCACAAAACTTTATTCTTTTTTCACAATATCATGAGTGACATACCAAGTTTAATCAAGATAAACTGAATCTACCTTGCCGATGAACTTCATTTATTCTAAGGTGTTCATTAATTCATTTAATAATTATTTTTTTGAAATTCCATAATAGTCTTATCTTCTATTTAAGGTACGATATCTCAAACCCAAAGATTAGAGTACTTTTCTAATAGTATTATTGGATTTTTATGGGAAATCCAGTACCAACTTGATTTTATTTTTAAGACGTAACAATGTTATTAGAATAAAAATTTTACACTTTTTCTTTATACCATCCATCATACAGTGATCTACACTGACCAAAAATCTCTGATTCCGCTTATTGTTTACACGCTTTATATTAGCTTAATTCGTATCTATCTGTCTATGTAAGGGAATCTTTGGACACGATTTTCACCCACTTAAAAACATCGGATCGACTTGAAACTTTGCCTACTTCTAAAGAACCAATGACAATACAATAATTTTATAAATTTTTTTATTTAAAGATCCTGGTCAGGATCAGTTATATTTTAAAAAGTGTTTTATATGGATTAAAAATGGCTGATATTCCCCACGAATTCAATTTAAATAAAAGGCGTCGCTTGAACTACTCTCCAACAGATGTCGCTAACGCATATCACCATTTTAAATCCTAGTAATGTTAATACCTGCTCGCGTTTTTTCATACGCAAATAAACTTTCACGGAATTCCGTTTTACGACAAACTCATGACAATTAATACCGAAATGAAGATCGTCGATAAGTAGCAATAATATAAAAAAAAATCCGAACTAAAAAATGAAAAATAAATAATTAATAATAATAGTTTAAAAAAACCAAGACAACATGCTTTATAAAAAATTCGAACTAAAAAATAAAAAATAATTTTACAATCAAAAGCCTGGGGGCGCTATATCAATTATTATATTTGAAAATAAACAGATATTGGTAAAAATAAAGACTCTAAGAAAATTGATTGAAAAATTATTTTTTATTAATTATTATTTCTTTGTTGTGGTTTTATTATAAAGCGTGTTGTCTTAGTTCTTTTTAAACTATTATTTATTTTTCATTTTTTAGTTTGGATGATATTCCTCGCTTGTAATTACTTTTGTAATGGTGGGTTTATAAACTTTTGTCAAAACGTATGAATCCTTTTCACTGCACCCTAATTAGATCCATTATTTTTAAATTCTAGTTGGTGGTAAATATTTTTTAATAACTGTTTGTATGGATGTAATAAAAATACCTAATTTTTGTTGCACATCCTCCTTCTCCTGCAATTCTTCTTCTTCACTCTCAGAAAAAACCTCAACTTGGATGGAATCTGCATAGAAGTATATACTTTCATAATGGGTCAATATTCATTATAAATTTAAGAAAAACTTTCTGTGACTACATAGTGTTATCACTTTTAAAAAGTCCTCCAAAAGCAATTTTTAAAAAATTATAATCTGAGTACAATACTGGAATAAAAAAAAATCACAACAACACTTGCCAGAACAACGAATAACATTGGAAATTGAGCCAATAGGAAATAAACAAAATCAACCAACAACCACCGAAATTGGATATTACTTGTCCAAGTGGACTAATAAAAATTCAAAACTAGTGCACTATCAACAAATAGAAAACAACGCACGTTCAATTGACCCAATTAAAATCACGAACTAATCGTAATAAAGCTACGTTGACAAGCAAAAATTATTTTTCCGGTATCAGTATAATAAGTACGCCACAAATCCAGTCACTTAGGAACAACAAATTGCAACGTATTACTTTTTTTCAGTTTAACAACTGTGCGCTTGGGTATTTATGAATGCGGTGTATATATATATATATATATATATATATATATATATATATATATATATATATATATATATGATATATCAATAATAATAACCAACAAACGGATGTAATCTCGGATCAATATTTCATCATATATTAATAATACTTATGTTATTATAAAAGGAGAAAAATTAAATCTGACTTCAACTATACATACTTTTATCTTCGTATCGGATCTAAAATCCTTTTTTTAGTAAAATAAAGATATAGTTGGCGCACGTTTAAATAAGTATCACACTAAAGGCAACACTTGTTTTTAACTTATTATTATACAAAGCTACCGACCAGTTCTAATTTTTAATATCTATTTAAAAGTAATGATTATCTATTTCAAGGAATATTAAAGTTAACCAGGTACCTGCCAAATGCTACAGGAGACAGTTAGATATTTTATTTTGTAAAAGCAAGTAACTAAAGTCCCAAGTACTCGCTTAAAATGTAAGGTCAATGTCTCTTTTCGTCAGTACTCTACCTTTTATGTAATTACTAGTTAGGATTCTAAAAAGATGTAACTTCTTAAAAATAAGTATATTACTGTTTTTATATTGTTTTTATATATATAAACAATTGGAAGACAATTTCAGGTTTTGTAAGTACTTAATAGGATGCTGTAAGTTTTGATTTTAATTTTAAGTTACATATTTAAAACAAATTACAAAGCTACAGCGAACCAAAATTCTTCATTGCTACATGTAATGATAATTACATAGGTATATTAATTTTCCTAAAAATTCTTATTTTTATCAACAAAGCATAAATGATTTATGAAATTGTTGATAAATAATAATTACAATTTTAAATTTACACAGAGCTTACCTATAGCTAAATTCACATGTAGAATAATTACAAAAAATAGAAAAAAATATTTGCAATAGATTAAAAAATTATTTTCTTCAACAAACAAGTTTCTTAGTGAAAATTATTTGTTGTACTTCAATAACTGATTAATTTAAAAATTAAAAATTTTGAGTTGTCAAGAAAACTCAACTGAAAATAATAGCTTAAAGGAACTGTTATTAGCATTTGATTAAGTTTGAAAAACAAAGCGTTTTATTGTTGTTGTTCCTATCATCTTGAAATGTGGACGGATGATTATTTTTAAGTCAGTAAAACTTTCAAGATTTTAGTTTCCATTAAATAGGAACCTCAAATTAAATTTTGTCGATCGCGCAACGAAATCCTAAATTAGAAGCTGAACTGTCTTTTGTGTTGGATGAACGAGCTGCGCATCGGTAGCGCCAACAGTAAGATTCGTGACATAAAAACGAACCGCCTTTCTTAACCTTTGTATCCTAAAAAATATTTAAAATGCTCTTATATATATTTTTGTTACATTTTTGGTGTAAATATATTATTTCTATTTGGTTATTAAGTGTTTTCTTAAAATGCATTGACCAGGGATCACCAATTAGTTTCGCTCGGGGTCCGTTTTAAAAAATGAAATGACCATCGCGGTCCGCACATTTTATAGAATAAAAATATTTATTAAACAAATGTAATTACGGAAATAACAAAGGTATTTTTTTACATATCAATGAAAAAAATGACATTTTTTGTTGCCGACTATCTGTCTGAAGTTTGGAGTAAAATTGGTGCAAGCTATTGACATTAAATCCTCGAGATCAAAATTTATTCTCAATGAAGTTCATCTTAAAAAATTCTGCTTCACAAATATATGTTGACCCAAACAAAGTAAGAAGTTTCAAAGCTAATTTTTGTAGTTTTGGATATTTATACCCACCCACAAATTTTATCCAGAACTCTTTACTGGAAACTTCCGCATGGTTGTGTTTTAAAACTGTTTTTTCTTGCAAATTGATCATTTCCATCTGCCAAGTAACTTTATCACTCCCGAAAACAATTGCAACTTCGTTGCTCCGTTCACCATCAGGATGTAGAGAGTAAATTCTGCTGAGGATTTTTACAACATCCTCAATTTTCTTAATATCTGTGAACCAGTTTTTAAACTCCGATTTAATATCCATAATGAACGTCTTGTATTGGCAGACATCAATCTCATTGTAACTGCTGATTATTTTATTTAAATTGGTTGCAGCTTCATTGCTCCATTCACCATCAGGATGCAGAGAGTAAATGCTGCTAAGGATTTCTACAACATTCTCAATTTTCTTAAAATCTGCGAACCAGTTTTTAAATTCCGATTTAATATCCGTAATGAACGTCTTGTATTGGCCGACGTCAATCTCGTAGTCACTGCTGATTATTTTATTTAAATTGGTTGCAGCTTCGTTGCTCCATTCACCATCAGGATGCAGAGAGTAAATGCTGCTGAGGATTTCTAGAACATTCTCAATTTTCTTAAAATCTGCGAACCTGTTTTTAAATTCCGATTTAAGATCCGTAATGAATGTCTTGTAGTGGCCAACATCAATCTTGTGTCACTGCTGTCTGATCAATGTTGATAAGTTATGTCTTCAAGTGTTCTAAAATGCTAAAGAATCTTTCTAAAACACAGCCTTTGCTTAACCATCTCACATTATTATGCAACAGTAGATCGTCATATTTTTCATCAACTTCTTCAAGAAATGATTTCAATTCACTATGTTGCAGTTATGATTTCTTACTTACTCCGTGGCTTACAACCCGGTGGGTTTTTGCCGAGTTCACAATAGTCCTCCACTGTTGTCTGTCGCTCATGGCATTGAGTGGATTTTGGATGCCCATTGTCCTTTGGTCTTTTGTAATATTGTCTCTCCATCGGAGTCATGGGCGGCCTAGGGAGTCTTTTACCCTCTAGTGTTTCTTCCCATACAAGCTTGACAGTGCAATTATCCAGTAGTCTTCTCACATGTCCCGCCCACTGTAATCGTTTGGATTTTATTTCTTGGACAATGATAGGCTCTCCGAATAGGTTTTCTAGCTCTCTGTTTGTATATCCTCGTCATCCGCAAAAGCCAGGAGTAGGTTGGGGTCATTATTTTGAAAGACCGTCACTGGAGGGCAGATTTCAGCCTTTCTGGTGGCATGTTCCAGAGCAACATTAAAAAGCAGCGGTGATAGGACATCACCCTGTTTAAGGCCGTTGTTTATATCGAACACCTCTGAGAAGTTTTGTCCAACTCTAACTTTGCTTTTAGAACCGCTGATACATAGTTGGGTCATTCTTATGAATGATGATTTCGCATGAAGAAAATTTACTATTTTCATTACTTCTTGCATAAAACTCTCAAAATTATGATCGAGTTTGCAGTAAAGCACAGTTTGGTGAGTAATAGAGTGGTAGGAAATCAAATTTTCATTACATCTTGCATTGCTTCTTAACTGGTGAACTAGTCCTTTTTTACTCCCAACCAGGAGTTACCGATAAAAGCTTTTTTAAGTCTAACTCATCTTTATCAAAATAATCCATCACTGCTTTGATCATGTCTTCTCCTTGGGTTCTTCCTAATAGAAGCAAAAAAGAGCCAAAATCTCCTCAACAAAAGTTTCTCACGTTTGGTGGTCCAGGTAGCGTACAAAAATAATTAACTGGACCGTATTAGTGACATTGCATGATTCATCCACTCAAAATTAAAACAAAACTTTCGCAATCTGCAAACTCTTTCTCGCTTGTTACTTCATTCGACCATTTTCGAATTGATGTCAACAAAGATAATCTGGGGATACATTTTTATTAAATTACATACTCTGTAGTGCAAGTTGCTGTGTTCTTGCGGACTGCGATCCGTCATTTGGCGACCCCTAGCATAGACTTTATAAAAAAATGACATCATTTGACTTACAGGATCGTTTTGCCAATTATCTTGTGTCCATTCCCAAACATTTCCTGCCATGTTGTAAAGACCAAATTTATTTGGAGGAAAAGACCCTACCGGACTAGTAAATATAAATCCATCTTCTGCTGTGTTAACTCTAGGAAACTCTCCTTGCCAGATGTTGGCCCTAAAATATATTAATTTATACAGTGTAAAATTAATTAGCACAACAGATACCAATGTTGTCCTTTTGGGTTAAGTTTGTTCCCCCAAGGATATAGTTTTTGTTTTAAACCACCTCGACATGCCATTTCCCATTCTGCTTCAGTTGGTAATCTCTTTTCTACATAATCACAATATTTTGCAGCATCATTCCAAGACACATGGATCACTGGATGATTCATTCTATCTAAAATTAATCATGCCTATAAAAGACTGTATAATTATAATAATATAATTATATTAAGTAAATCATGACACCTTCTATTGTAGAATCTGGCCCTTCTGGATGTTTCCATGAAACTCCTTTCATTTTTATCCACCAAGGAGCTTGCAAAGCCCTAACATCTTCATATTTCTTTCTTTCGTCTTCGGGAAGGGACATTTCAAATAGAAAACTGTCTCCAAAAGCTTCAGCTTCAGTTTGATACCCTGTTTTTTTTACGAAATCATAAAATTTTTGATTTGAAACTTCATATTTATCTAAATAAAATGATTTAACACTAACATTACGAAGTGGGCTTTCATAGTCTGCCTTAAATACAGGTTTATTTGTTCCCATTTCAAAGATCGTGTCTTCTATAAGCACCATATCGTATGTATTTAACATTTCAGTTTTAATGTTTTCATTATTGTCTCGAATTTCATTTGAGTCTTTTATGTACTTATGACTTGGATTGGAATAACATTCATCATTTTGAGATTTCCTATTTATACTACACCCACAATCTGTAGTACCATATTGAATTATACTTAAAATAAGTACTGTAGGTACCTGAAAACGTAAGTACATTGTGGAATGCTTCAAAATAAAATTTAATGTCAAAATACTTTTTAAACTTTTTGAAACATTGAAATACAAGTATATCTCAGGACTAGCAATAAAGTTAAATAAAAACTTGTCATTTCATGGTTGCAAATGCAAAGATACATATTTTAGACTTGCAATTGAGGTTATTCTATTGCTTAAATGTTAGCAATCTCGGAGAGTGGGATTACATTAGTGTGACGTAAAATTATAGTAAATTTGAAAAAAAAAGTCAAATTTAATTTTATCACATTAAATAATGGTTAAATGTTTATAAATATTATTTATTGAAATTGTTAAATTATTTAAAGTAAACAAATTATTGAAAATATGATTACTGACTCGTGATTGGTTCAGATTAAGGCGAGTGTACAACTCGCGTTTTAAATGTCTAGTGTATATTTGGATCGTTATTATAATTATTTGCTAAAAATACTTTTCTCTTAAATTTTGGATTTTAGAACTTCTAAAGTATACAGCCACATTTTTTTTTAAATTTTAACTTTCTTTTATTATATATTTTCAACACAATTTAAAATATTTTTTGTACTATAAAAATACTTAATTTTTTATTAAATGAAGAAAAATATAATTTATATTTTCTTTGGAGCAACCGACGGCTCAAATATTTCTGAATCATCTGCGACTAGTTTAACTTCGATTTGGTTATTATTTTATTATTTTCTTTACTTAATATAAGTATCAAATACTATTTGAATTTTTACCGGTACACAAATAGTATAAGCAATATTATTAAAGTTAATTAAAATTGAGGTTATATATATATTTTAATTTTACTGGGAGTGTTCAGTGTTTCTGCACACGCATCAATGAAAGTAATTGATGTGTTGTACGCTAGGAGCGCTACTGTATCAAGTCATTATATTGGCGCCAAATAAAAAAACATTTTGAAATTAATTACCAACAATTTTTTTTTCGGACTGAAAATAAGGTTTATAAAAAATAATAATAGATTTAAGGATTTTAGTAAAAGCACAATAGTATATAGTAAAAATAAGTGTAATTATAGTATGTCTACTATAATTATATTAGTTAGTAGTCTAATATATGTAACTTTTTAACTCAGGTTTTTTTGCCCATAGTTTTCTTAGTAATTTTCCTATTTTCTATGCATTTTTTTTCGAATGCACTTAGACAGAAAAATTTTGTATTTCAAGGTTGGTGTATCCAAATATGTTGAACCTTATTCTTCCCAGGCCGGGGCATGAACATAGTATATGTTCAGCAGTTTCGTCTTCCACACAGCAGAACCGACAGTCCGTTTGTTGGTTCAGATCTATCTTTCTGAGGTGGTATCTTAAACGACAGTGTTCCGTAAGCAGTCCTGTTAAAATACGCAGGTCATTTCTGCTCCATTCTAGGATCTGCTTAGTTGTGTTTCTCGAGGGTTGTAACGGTAAAAACGCCTTCGAGTGGGTTAGCCCTGGTATGTCGGACCAGTACGTGAGTATTTTCCTCTCCGCCCAGTCCGAAATAATTGTTTTGGCGGCACTTGTGGTCGCAGACGACTACATCTACACTACTACACTGAGATCGAAAGCCGTGCTGCAACCACATCAGGGGTGCAAAACTATTAACTTACCGGAGCAGTTTCCTAGGCCGCTTATTTTGCCTGTATTGGAAGTCCAGGGTTCCTGGATTAGTGCCACATCGAGTTGCTCCTTGGCGAACCTCCTGCTGAGGACATATGAAGCCGCTTTAGCATGTTGGATGTTCTCTTCAGTCCCGCTGTCGCCACCGAGGTAGATTTACCTACCTCTTTGGTTCTAACGGTTAACCCCGAAGACTTAGGAATTTCCACCGATGGTGGATCTTTCTTGGCTTTCTTGGACCGGAATTGCACCTGTCCAAAGCCAAAATATGGGCGGAAATTTAGCCGCTCCAAATATTTAATGAATACATCATCCATTGAGAACGTCCACATTTGACCAGGTCCTACATTTTCCCTGTGTAGAATTGTCCACTCCTGGGTATGCAGGGTACGGTTCATCTTCCGCAGACGGTTGGTTACCTGTTCTCCCGTCAGTCTGGGTAGTCCCTCATCGTCTGGGATGAAAGCCACACATATGGTATGGTATGGTTTCGGTATGTCTTCCTTCTGAACCAACTTCAGCTGGGCGTTTTCGCAGGGTTTGAGGGAGTATATCACTTCCTCCTTCCACTGGACCGTCTCAGCATCCGTACAGGACAGAAGGAGGATTCCAGGTCGAATGATGCAGCTCTGGAATCGCACTTAAGGACCATCATCTGGTAGTTTGTCTACAGTGTCCATAATGGATCGCTGTAGCAGCCGTAGCTGTTCGTTTGACAGCTGAGCATTTGGGTGTTCTAGGTGGATTATGCCCACCTTGATGCCCTGAGCTACAGCTGCAAAGGAGCGTTTTTGCTCGTTTGGGTCCTCCATAGTGCGTGGCTTTTTCGCCGCCGCTTCTGGAGTTCTACCATCCGAGCGTATTCGCTTGCTGGTGAGAGCTGGGGGGATTGATCCCCGCTCCTTTTCTCATCCCGCTCTTTTAGTATTTGATTTAAGGCGGTTTCGTAAGGTACCCCGCTCTTGATCAATCGGCTTAGACGTTTTCTCGTCGCGCCGGCAAGTTTGACCTTCTTGTCCAGGTTTATGCTGGCCATTTGCTTAGCCTCGCCCCCTGTTGTCAGGTCCGTTTTCTCGGGAGTGCGGGATTTTAAAAGTACCCCCTCAGCTTCCTGCGAGATTTGGTTGCTAGGAGAGTCTGTAGTAGGCATCTCCATTTGCATTTGTTCGTCTGCGAGAATATTGCCTTCGTCGCAGATGATTTTAATGTTTTGGTTACTCATATAGTTCCCACGAGTAGCTAGAGAAAAAATGGTCGACTACGGCAGAGCTCTGCATTACCGCAGCAAGGCAAAAATACTACCGGGAGGTTGCCTGGTATCCCAGAGGCTCCGTTTGCGATAACTGTTTGGGGCAGGCACAGATATCATACATATAGTACGCCCCTTGGCAAGGGTCGCATGACACCTTGAGCAAAGCCTGATGATCGCGGTAAGCTTGGCTGGCTTAAAACAAACCAACCGCACATGTCTAGTTTGAATAAAAGGAAGTGAGCTCCCTTGTACTCAAAGGTAGTAATGATATAGCCGCTGCCCTATAACATGTCCTTAGTTGATCCGCGGGTGTTTATTCTTTAATATTAGACACCTTTCCTGTAAGCCAGGAAGTTCCCTATCAGCCATTAGGACGCGCCGTGTTGGGGTTAAGGACATCCCCGCACGGTTCAGTAGATTTTACCGAAGAATGGCTATAAAATCATAAAGGTCAATCAGTTCATATTTTTTTAATGGTCGGCGACGTCAATAGAACAGCAGTGACATTTTTTTAAGTTGGAGGAAATGGATATTCCACGAAACAACAGAGACTTTTCGATTACGTTGAATATTTTTGCGGAATAAGGTATCAAATTTTGGAACTAAAACTGAAAGTGAATATGTTTAACCTCTAAATCAGTTTCTTTCTCGATTACATTTACAACAATAACAGCAAGTTTGAATGAAAACCATGTAGAGATCACTACCTCACAGGTTGAAAAATTCATATTTTCCTTAGGTTCCTGGCAGATTGCGTTAGGAATCGTCTCCAACACTTGATACACAGGCGTGATACTACCACGCCAATCAGTTATGTATGATTTGGTACCCCATAAGGCCTATGACCTATCTCTGAGTTTGCGCAATAAATAGTATATTGAGCCAGGACAGGACTTGGGAATTTTAAATTTGTCCAAGCACGTGAGAGATTACTAAAATTAACTAAAGTAAAAACTTAACTAAACTAAATTACAGGAATGTCAGAATGACACAATGTTTATAAAAAAAACGAGCAAACATAAAAAGCAGAGCACTAATGCAAGCGATTTGCCGAAAGCAAATAGGAAAACAGATATCAACAACTCATTAAACCCGAATACGACACTGTTCTTTGCTTTGCTTCTTAGTGCTTTATAGTCACGTACGCTTCTGTGGTGGAGTTACCAGATTCTATTCCTAACTTCATCTGAAAAAACTTAGCAACGATGTGGCAAGAAAAGATGTTCTGCTCATGTGCAATTGGTAGGTGATTGGTTCGCTATGTGGGGTAATTTCAACTCAATATCGGATGTATCTATTGGCATTCTAGTATTTATTATATTTTTGTTGACCAGAACCGAACCATGTAGGATGGTTTAAAAGCGCATAATGTCCAGTTATTTTACCAGTTCGGAATGGACCTATCTCATAAAAGAGTAACATATGTATAATTGAGCTTATGTAGTGCAGAACAAAGACGTCTATAATGCTGCGCGATTCGCTTTTGACATACTTGATCATTGGCTAGCAAGTGGCTGTTGTTTAAATTCAGGTATTTTACCCATTATATGTTGTTAAATGTCAAATATTGGGTTGATTGACCCAGGGAAATTGCTCAATAAAAGAGAAGAAGAGGAAATGTCCAAATCTTAGAGGTTGTTTTTATAGAGTTCATCAGTTTATTTTCTAAGTTTTCTCACCGTGTTTAATTAATTGTAATATTTGAGTTTTATAATTATTATAAATAAATTTGTCTTTTTCAAGGCAATTAAACCGTTTCTTTATTTGCCTAGGTAAGAGTTTTCATCGTCGTTTTAATGTCAAATTTTACCTGCGTCTACAAGCATCGTACTGGATAGTGATGAGCGATATATCACGAACTGTGATTTAATCACTGATATCGAAAAATCACGTAACGCAACTGTTACCACAAGTCCTACAAAACCGTAAAGTGTTTACGACTTTCCCTTACCGTGTACTGCCAAGTGATAACGCCGACCGCGACTCACATGACGCGATCGTCGGTAGCGAGGAGCGAGCTGTATTGCTACGCGTGAAACAGCGAAACAGTCACGTCTGGCTGTTCGTAGCGGTTTCACCATCTAAAATCGAGCTTTATCGATCGACTCATTGCCGTGTTGCCGCACTTGCCGTTGAAAAACAGTGAAGGAGCAAAGGCGTTTCACATACCGCGGTACAGGTGTAGCATGCGAGATCGTACTTTATGAACGTTTTTCCAAATAATAACTTTTTTGTAATTCTTTTCTCAGCGTGATTTTGGATTTTAGAAATCTTGCCTGTTTTTAAAAATGAATAAAAAGTGCGTCTGTGTCTGAGAGTTAAAAATCCAAGCGGATAATAGTTTTAAGATAATAGTTTTTTGTGATCACGTCACGCCTTAAAATCACTGATATCAAAAATTCACGGTATCGCTCACCACTTTAAATGGACATGCGCTTTTAAACAATCCTACATCGTTCGGTTTTAGTTCGGAATCAGTTCCAAAAGTGATCCACGAACAAAAGCACAATTATTGGTTTTGTAGGTAGGTAAGAGGCCAAATCTTGGAATAAGAAGAAATTGTAATACTCCTTCGGCCATAACTTAACCTATTCAACTTTGACCACAATCAACTATAAACAACCGTTTATTAACTCATATAAATAATATTGAAATTTGTGTAATTTATATCTTAAATATTTATTTAAAAGAAAAATACAATGACTAACACTCCGGTGTTGAATACTTCCAATGGTGCCAGCGATGATGAAATGCCAGAGACAAATAGTATTTTTAAGAGTAGAGAATTTATGTATAAACTTATTATCAGGTAATAAACATACATTTTTACAAGCATTTTCAAAACATTTTTATTTCTATTTTAGTCAATTATTATACGATGGATATCAAAGTGTTGCTACTGCACTACAACAAGCCGTTCAGTCAGAACCAAATAATGCCCCAAGTGATAGATTATATCATTTAACTGTTACAGGCCTTGAACATGAACCTGGTTTAAAAGAAAGACCAAAAGCTATTGGATTTGGAAACAATCAAATCGGTCCAGGTCTAGGCGAGTTAAAATATTTCATTAAAAAATATTAGTATCTATTAACTTAATAATCACTTTTAGACTTAGAATTTGAAACAGAATCTAATGTCCCAGCTCCAGAACCTGCTTTATATGAAACTGCTTATGTTACTTCACACAAAGGAAATTGTAGAGCAGGATGTTTCTCTACAGATGGTCAGCTTATTGCCACTGGCAGTGTAGATGCTAGTATAAAAATATTAGATGTAGATAGAATGTTGGCAAAATCAGCACCAGATGAAATGGATCCTTCAAGAGGAGAACAACAGGGGCATCCTGTTATTAGAACACTTTATGATCATATGGAGGAAGTTACGTGTCTAGAATTTCATCCTAGAGAACCCTTTTTGTGTTCTGGAAGCAAGGATATGTCAATCAAGTTATTTGATATTTCCAAAGCTAGTGTTAAAAAAGCATTTAAAACAATAACAGTAAGTAAAACTTATTACTTATTTTTAAACAATTTTGTTTAAAGTTTTATGTATTATTAATCAAGAATTAATTTTAGGAAGCAGAACCTGTCAGAGCAATCTCTTTTCACCCACTAGGTGATCATCTTATAGTAGCTACTAACCATCCAGTAATTCGTCTTTATGACATGAACACTCTTCATTGTTTTGTGTGTTCTTTTCCCAAACATCAACACACTGCTACAGTAACAAATTTGAGATGGTCCAGAGATGCTAAACTTTTTGCTTCTTGCAGCAAAGATGGAAATATAAAAATTTGGGATGCAGTGTCAAATAGATGCATAAATACTCTGATAAAAGCACATGATGGATTGGAAGTGTGCTCTGTTGAGTTCTCTAAAAATGGTAAATATTTATTGTCTGCTGGAAAGAACTCTATTTGTAAACTATGGGAATTGACAACCAGTCGTTGTTTGATAGCCTACACTGGTAAGTGCATCATTACATTAAATTTTTAAATAGTGTGTACATTTTGCTATGTAATTCAGTTATTTTAAACTTCGGGTCAACTAAGAATAAGCCATTAACGTCACCAATATCGTGTCGTCACACGCTATCTGTATCATTTTTAAATATTACTGGCTCAGTTGCTCGAAATCTATATTCCAGTGGCATAGTGTCTTTAAAAAAATAGTAAAATAAACAATTGCAAAAATTAAAGCTACTGTGTGCATTTGTTATTTTATTACTTTATACAGGGCTGCTACGGAATGGAACAAGCTTCAAAAATCAGTTTTTCCAGACAACTATAACCTGCAACTTTTTGCCGCCATATGCGGCCCACACAATAGGTCTACCCTTTTGCGACTATTTTCAGTAAAAAAAAAATACATCTACTAATTATGTTAAAATAGTTTATTTCAAAATTGTTTGTCCTCTGTTGCAGTGCTTTGCTTGTGTATCTTTTGAATATTCAGTCGACTCTCGTTAATTTGAAACTCGAGGGTCTACGAATTATAAGTGTTTGAAATATCAAATGGTTCAAAATTTTTGAGAGAAAATAAATAAAACTTTGAATTACTGAGTGTTGATCAATTATTATTTAATAACTGCTATTCTTTAACAATGACAAAAGTTTAGAGGTACATACTGTACATATTCATAATGTGAATTAATTAATCTTTCGAAAGAACTCTGTCATATTGGTTTGCTTCAAAGCACATTGCTGCTGCTCAGATTGCTCAATAATTTTTTTTAAGAGAAAAATTGCCTTAAATGCTTTTTCATCACTTTCGTTTTGTAGACAGAAGCTTTAATGAGACTCTTGCTTCCTTAACTGACACCTCTGCCATAGGTTCTGATGTATTGTCCTCATCTTCATCATTGCTTTTTTCATTTGTATCTGTCGCAAATAAACTTTCGCCATTGGTTAGTGAACTTGAGACAGCAACATCTTCATCCACTTGAACAAAGTTAGAAAAACTCACGCTGATGTCAACTAGTGGTTCTATTGCTGGTTCTTCATCATCCATAATTATTGGAAGATTTTCCTGATATTTTTTTATGAAACCGGATTTTTTGAAGCAGTTAAGAATCGTTAGGGGTTTTACAGCTCTCCATGCCTTGTCAATCAGTAAAATAGCTGTCAGAACCGTGATATTCGCAGTTAGCTGCTTGTCGAGAGATTCTAAAATGAGCTTAACAATTTCTTTGCGATATAACGTCTTAAAATTATGGATGATCCCTTGGTCCAATGGTTGCAATTTGAAAGTTGTATTCAAGGGAAAGAAGTAGAGTTCTATGTTGGACAATGTAGGACTGATGTAGACAGTGCAGTTGTCTAAAAATGGTAAAATTTTCTGCTTTTGTCGTTTCATGTTAACACTTCCACTTTCCCCACAAACTTTTTTAAACAAAACTCCATTTCTCTTTTGAAATTTGTAAGCCACCCTTCACTTGCCACAACGTTTTTGATGCTTAGAGTAGACGCGAACTCTTTTGCTTTTTCATTTAACAAGTTTCTGCTAATAGACACTTTTTGTCCTCTACACTGTCTTAGCCCAATGACCAGGCTTTCTTCCAGACGAGGAAATTCACATTTAGTAGTAATTTTCTGTACTCCAGCAGTTTGAGCAGCATAAATTTTTTCTTGGTACTTTATTATGGTTGAAAGAGTACTCAGAGGAATCTTAAATTCTTTTGCAACATCACTTTTCTTCTCACCTTTCTCTACTTTTTAGGACTTATAACCAACACAAATTCAAATGCGTGCAGGAGTGTGTGACAAACTAATCATAACGAAAACAAAGGCTCTTGTACGATGATACAAGTTTGGACTTGTCTCAAAATGTACTTCTGCAAGTTCTGCAATCTTTCAGTCTCGTTCTCTTTGCAACTTTGAATTGTCGAGTGTTTGACGCCGATTAGTTCGAATTAACGCGTCGTTTTGTTAGTAGCAATGATTTTTTTCGTTTGAATTACCAAGTGCATAAAAATGTATTGATTTAGTTTGAAATATAAAGAGATTTTCTAGGGAACTCGTGATAACTTTGAATTATCGCAGGTTTGAATTAACGAGAGTCGACTGTAATTGTTTTAATTGTTTGAGTATGATCATAAAATTAATTGTTCGTTAATATTTGTCACAGGTAGGTATAGTGAAAAAGAAAGAGATCTCTTTAGACTTTATTGATTCAAAGTTTAAAATAAAGCTTTGCACATTACATATTAACTTGTATGGATTTTATGCTTATACTACTGGTTTTGCTAGTACCTCCATTTTGGAGGTGAGAGGCTCTGATTAGTGAATAATTATATGTTGATATATTAGTCAAATGATCCCCTATAAAGGGAGGATACATTGTTAAAAAACACAGGTGTCCCACATGCATGTGTTAATTTACAATGATTTTGACCAGGCGCCTTAAATGTTTGCCATTTATAATAAATTTTGAGTTTAACCATACATTTCTTAGATGTCTTGAATGTTCGTTTATCAGATTTCGAAAGTAATACATTTATAAGAGTCCGCTTATAAGATTTCTAAAACATGTCAAATACAGATGCAGAACCTTAATTGCAGAAACTTGATTGTTGGAAAGAATATAAACTGTATAAAGAAATAGTTCTTACAATATCTAAATATACATAAAAAATAAATCAAAACTTGTAGATAAAGTTACATTGACTCTTACAGCTCAATACTATAAACTAAAAAAAGTGCGTTAGTGTCGTGGAACACTTGGTTGGAACGAAGTTCCTTTCGTAGCATATTATTATTGATAAACGTATTATATATTAAATATTTTTGACAAACACGTGGACTACACAAATAGACGTCACGTTACTAAGTATTTCTATGCTACGCGTCTCCTCTACTCTACAACAGAACGCGCATGCGCATTATTTTTGCTGTTTCGTGACGGAAAAATCTTACACAGAAATCTTATACTTTCTTTCGTCTAGCCCTCATCCGCCAATCCCGTACCGTGTGATTCCAATAATCTCTGATAAATTGTTATACACTCTTTTATACTGTCTGGTGAGTTCAGCGATAAAGTGTCCAGTTGTATCACCAGATATTTGATGACCAAGCATACAATTATAGACCAATTACTTATAAACAATAGATTGAACTTGTTTAACATAATATTGAGTTAAAAGATAAGTGCTCTAGTCGCACTACAATGATGAATATTTCTAAATCTAACAATCTGGGTTATTTTTAAAAAATTTGAAGTATGAGGTACAACATTTTAACCATCAAACTCTTTAACTAGTGTTTTCGTCAACAACTTATGGAAAGCAGTAACCATTGTAGTTATTATCAAACTAAATATTGACCACTTGCAAGCAAACAACTATGGATTCATTACCTTACTGTCAGTTTTGGGTAAACTACTGAATAAAACCTATCAAAAATATAATATTATGTGTGCCTCTTCCTAGACACAAAAAAGGCTTTCGGCAGTGTTTGATATAATGGCTCTCTATGTAAATTAGCCCAAATCAATTAACAGTATGGATACAGCTGATAAAAAGTTTCTTCAGTAAAAGAACCATGAGCAAGAAAATTAATAACTAAAATACATGTTATTGGGTATGCATCGTGATCGATGATTTCAATCCCTCCAAAATTTGTCTGCATGTTTGGTTCCTCTGGTAAGAGCATAGGCCAGCTAGGGTTTTGCATGTTCTTCCGCATCCTCTACATTGTAGTGGATCATCTGTGATTAATGAGTCAGGAAGTTGATTATACCTTCTTTTCTTCTTTTTATAAATTGTCCTGATTGTAGGATGAGTATCCTGAATTTTTTGAGAAAGTAATTTGACACTCTACCCATTCAAGGTTAAGGGGTGTTCGTTGGTTCTCCGTTTTTTCTCGGTGAAAGCATCGATTTTATTTATTTTTTAAAAATATTGCGATATCCTAAATGTGGTTGTTTAGAACATTTGGGTTCCATTCAGCCAATCTTAGTGTATTAGACATTATTTAGTTATTTTGATTATGGCAGTGGTTAGCATGGTTATCATACTATTTTGAATGAGTAGTTGGCTAAACATGTTCTGGAATTTATTAAAAAACTTTGTTAGTATGTTGGCAAGGTTTAGTTCATTACTATTTGTAGGGTCGTTTTGCTGATTTGAGGTCATTTGGGCGTGACCACCGGAATTATGGGAAATATATGGTTACCACTCATAATTACCATCCTCGACTGAAAGGCGACTGCGGACCACTTACCTATTATTTCGGCTGGCTGGCGGCTAGGCAAAAACTCTGGTAATATTCTTTCGTCTGTGGTTTCTTGACGGCAACTGCACCGATAATGATTCGAGCAGGAACCCTAGTAGACCTCCGCTAAAGACGTGAGACTCGAGTGTAAGTCGGTCCCTCTATTGGCGCTACTCTCTATTTATTACTAGACGGCGGATACTTGTTGTCGGAAACTACAATTTATAGCCAGTACTGTACGCGGTATCATTTCAGCCGATGATCTCTCGTGAAATATTACAAAAGCAAACCGGGAGAATTTAATTGTAGTTAGTTAAGTCGAAATATTACTGGTATATTAGTGACTTCGTCGCAGTATATTTTTAATATTATCTGAATATTTTGTTTTTGATTGTCATATTTATTTCCTTTAATAAACCATCCTTGTATGCAAGTTTTCTATATCAAATAGTTTCGATGTTCCACATCTGCCAAGCGTCCCGCGATGGCTTATTAATTTTTTTATTTACTTCCAATTCTGATATATTTTCTGGTAGATAAATATTAGGTAACCATTACAAAATATTAACGATTCGAAATGATTAATTTAAAAATAAAGTAGGGACACTTGACATGTCCATTTTTGGTACTTTATCTTTAAGAAAAAATAGAAAAAGCACATTAGAAAGTATTGAAATTAACAAAAAAAAAGCAGTGTGGTGTCATTGGACACCCGATAGTTCCTTACGCTATTTATTCATTTTGATCAAGGTATTTTGTAAAAAATAAGAAAAAACAAATATAATTGTTACTGATTCTCATACAAAAGATATATAATATCTGGCAAGATTCGAATTCAACGTTTCACTCTTTTGTATCATTTTTTGATTCTACCGGAATTGTTGTTATCGTTGAGCATTGGTTTTCGGTATTTTATTTGCACTCTGTCGTTTGCGCTTTCCATACTTTTTTGGACTCTGAACACATGATTTCACTATTGTCTCCCTATAATTTAAATAGTAAAATAAATAGTAAACTCAAATCACATGTACAATAAACGAATGTAAACAGTAAATAATTTGTATCAAGTTATACAATTTAATCAACTTACTTTTCTAAATCTGTATTACACACATTTGCAGTTTCCATTTTTCAAAACTTAATTGCAATAATAAAACAATATTCACGTATGATCTAACACAAATAACAAATGCGTTTTCACAAAATTTCCACGTGTCTGTACAACCCTGTGTTGAGGTTATATGATAATAAATTATAGTTTAAAAAAACTAAAAAACACGCTTTTAGAGTTAATCAAACTAAAAAGTAAAAAATAATTCTTAACATAAGAATAAAATTACTGACGAAAAAATTAATGTCACTGTTCTGTTCGTCATACAAAGCACCCCACGCTTTTAGAACAGTGACATTAATTTTCTCGTCAGTAAACTATTTCATTTACCAAGAAAATTATCTGTCTCCGTTTTGATATGCCAAACAATTTTAAAATGTAGTTTGCAAATACCTTTTCTTCTTCTTATAGTGCATCTCCTATCGGAGGTTTGCTATCATCACAGCTATCCGGACCTTATTGACTGCAGCTCGGAAGAGTTCAACATTGCTACAATTAAACCATTCCCTTAGGTTTTTAAGCCAAGACACACGACGTCTTCCAATATTCCTCCTTCCAACAATCTTTCCCTGAACTATCAGCTGAAGAAGTGCGTATTTGGATCCTCTCAGTATATGACCTAGATATTGAAGCTTTCTCTTTTTTATGATGTTAATGACTTCACATTCCTATTCATCCGATTTAGGACTTCCATATTAGAGATCTTTTCTGTCCTGGGAATACGCCACATTCTACGTAGCACCACATCTCGAAGGCTTTTAGTTTGTCTGTGTGATTCTTCTTGAGAGTCCATGCCTCCACTCCATACAAAAGCGCGGAAAACACGTAACAACGCAGCATCCTCATCCTAAGTCCAATCTTGATATCTCGACTGGTGAACAACTTTTTCATTTTCGTAAATGTTGACCTGGCTATCTCTATTCTAGTTCTTATTTCTCTTGTTTGGTCACCTGATTGTTCTATCCAGGCTCCCAGGTATTTCTATGACTGCACATTCCCTATTAAGATGTCTGCTACTGACACGTTTACATGGTTGTGATTTTGGGGGAACTTTGTAACTACCATTAACTTGGTTTTCTTAAGATTTATCTTTAGACCATATTCGTTACATCGATCATTTAATTTCTGTAGATGTTGCGAATACCTTAATACAATTTAAAAAAATTATGTATTAAATGGTAAAAGCACAAAAAGAATGCATCTGCCGGGAATCGAACCCGAGTCGCCCGCATGACAGGCGAGCATTATACCACTGAACCACCGGTGCGATGGACTGTGTTAATATTTGTTCTGCGCGCATGCGTAGTTCACGCACTAGTACTATCTCTCTTACTCTCATGCAAAGGATCCCATTTCGTTACGTAACGATTTCTACTAAATCGCACTACCCGTAAGCCGCGTTAAGGAACTTCGTTCCAAAAAAATTGTAAACATATATTTTTACAGTCAATTGGTTTCCTGCAATTTTTTATCGCTTCAAAGAATCTGTATCCAATACTAACAACAGTAGAATGAAATTAAATGCTTTCTATTTTAACGAAACTTTTTCCTTCTAAATAGGTGCCGGTACCACAGGAAAACAAGAATACGAAGCTCAAGCTGTGTTCAATCACACTGAAGATTATGTTCTTTTTCCCGATGAAGCCACAACATCGCTTTGTGCTTGGAATTCTAGAAACGCCTCAAGAAAGCAATTAATGTCTTTGGGACATAATGGGGCTGTGAGACTAATTGCTCACTCTCCCACTCAAGCGGCATTTTTAACCTGCTCAGACGATTTTAGAGCCAGATTTTGGTACAGAAGAACACCTACATTGTAAATGTTATATTTAAGTTTTAAGAACATAACGTTGGTATTTTTTGCATTGTAAAAGTTGAATTATCTATTCAACGAGAAGTGAAAAAATATATTTTTTTAAAATAACGTTTTAGTAAAATACTCCAAAAAACATAACTGCATGTAGGTTGTATGAAAAAGTCAAGTAAAGAAATGTTTAGGTGATAAATGTATTATTACATTTATTTAAAAGATTTTTGACAGTTGGTGGTTTAAAAAAAAATAATTTAGATGTCAAAGTTGTTTTACTGCTGTATCCTGGAATCATTATGGAAATGACTAGAGAATTGAAAGGATTACGTCAATAAATCATTTTTAACGCTCATTATTTTTTTTTTAAATAAAAAAATAGAACAAAAATAATATCTACAACTAATACTTAATTTAATTTTTGACAGTAGTTAAGAGTGTCCCAAAGTTAAATATATCGACTTAATTCAAATTCAAAAAATATTCTACTATCACTTCTAATCGAGGTCAATTCTAGTCTGTAATTGTAACGAACCGCACTGTAATTTACTCTCTCTCATTTTATTGAACGAAAATTTAAGATCTTCCATCGAGATGGGGCGAAGAGTATCGTGAAACACATCTTCTTCATCGTCTTCTCTTTGCAAAGTGGTAGGCAAAGGCGAATCTATATGGCTACGTAAATAGTCCCTAACTCTATATACGGAGGCGTTTCTGCATAATTCTCTTAAATCCGACCCTGAGAAACCCTCTGTGGATTTCGCTATGGCTTCTACGTCAACATCATCCGATACGGGTTCATTTTCCAGAATTAATCTAAAAGTTAAAGTTTTGTTGTTGCATTTCAAGTAAAAGTATAGGTAAGTTTTTGGTACCAAAATTATAATTAGGTTCCCACAATGTAATATAAGATATCTGTTTGCAAAAATCATTGTAAGCATATAGCTTTTTGTTAAAAAGCTCCCAAATGTTTATAAAACTTATTCATATTAGCCCAAGAGCCCGCGACTGCCAGACCTTCGTTATTTCATAAAAGCTGAAAGTTTCTCTGTGCATCTGCCCAACACAGGTAATAACGACCAGGGACTATGGAGTTTGGATTGTGATTACTTGGGCAGGTAACAGGTAGTAAAGATGTATAAAATAGTACCCCAATTTTCTTAGAGTATAAACTTTTTTTATATTTTCTTCGGAATAACATCACACGTGTATCCATTGCCAGACACTTGGCACAGTTGCAACCCCCTACCAGATATCCCTAAATTTAAAAAAATCATAGTATAAAAGCTGAATTTTATATACGATACTTGGGGAAATGTTATCATAGCAGCCGGACAGTTTTAATAGTTTTTACATCTTGCAGGACACATTGAAAGTGATGATAAAATAATATTGTTCTCAGAGGAAACGAAGAAAAAATATCGAACTGGTTTGAAAATTAGAAAAAAACAACCTAAAATATAAAGACATTATTTTGCCAGATGAGTATACAGATAATGGTTATCACGGGAATGCTATAAGGCATTTACAGGACTCATGAAAAAATATTTAACTTCTGAACCTGTAAATTCTAACAAAAACAGTGAAAAACAAAAATTAGCCAGTGTTCCTATATACAATATCTCTCTAACAATGCCTTTGATATCTGAGTTGACCACATAACCATTTCATTTACTGTCTTTAACTACAGAATCTTCAATAATATCCCTTTTACTTTATATAAGATGTCTATGAACGTAATAAAACTATTTTTCCATTGAATTTCTTAAACAATAGCAATAGACTAAACTTTCTATCTCACTCGCACCCACTAGAACAGCTATTGCATCGCGCTCGCACCTACAGCAAACTTTCAATGTGTGTGGCAAGAAGTAAAAACTGTCCGGCTTTTTTTTATAGGTCCCCAAGTATCATATATAAAATTCAGCTTTAATACTATAATGTAAGTATAATTATAATTTTTTTAAATTTAGGGGTGTCTGGCAGGGGGTTGCAACTGTGCTAAGTGTCCGGCAATGGATAGCGCGATGTCTGATGTTATTTAGAAGAAAATATAAAAAAAAATAAGTTAATACTTTAAGGCGGTCGCGGGCTTATCAAGGAAATGATTTCATAGGCAATAAGATGGTAATTAAAAATTGTTATGCATTTATAAAAATTCCTTAATTTATGATCATGTTGATTGCAATTTCAGAATAGTATGTGTACCTCGACTTAACGCCTCGTCCAACAATTTACATTGTTGTTCGGGAAGATATTACTTTTACTACTAGATACACAATGTACTCTTTCAAGTCAACAAAAAAGCGGGAAAGAGAATGTCCAGACATAGTTCGAAAGTATATGGGGGAAGTGGATTTTTAACTGCTCATACTCTATTTTTTAACATGTTAGCAGACCCAGTTCACTATCAACGCGTGGCTCCTTGACAACAGAAAGACACTTAACTTGGCCAGAATGATAAAATAGTTCCTCAAAACAAAATTAGCAATACAATTATGCAATCGTGGACTGGTTAATCACAATAAAGGAGAAAGACCTAGTAGTGGAACTCCTACGCCTCTGTATCTGTTATATTTTTTTTCTGGTCAACTGGCTAGAGTACATATCGTTGAAATGTATTGTAAAACATTTTTTTCACAAATTTTTTTCCACATCTGTATATTGATACGTTCAAATTGATACGTTTAAAAATTAAAACATAATTTTTGAATACTATAGATTTTTAAAATACAAATTCAATAAAGATTGAGAAATATGGACGTTTTAGCTAAAAAAAATCTGTTTCTACCGAAAAGTACCACCTACCTAATGATCTGTCTCCTTTGCGCAGTATTGGGCATGGGGACGTGAAAAGTGGCCGGCATCCTTCTCAAAATAGCCTTATCCAAATCCTGTGGCCGATTTGTAGCTCCCATAACAATAACGGTGCAATTCGAATCTGTAATCAAACCATCCCATAACGACATAAACTGAGCTTTCATCATAGCCGTTGCTTCGTGATCAGAACTTGTACGAGACCGGAGGAAGGAATCGATTTCGTCGATGAATATGATGCATGGTTGTATTTTGACGGCTAGAGTGAAAACAGCCGCGGCTAATTTTTGACTTTCGCCGTACCATTTATCAGTTAAGATGGATAGGTCCAAATTAATGAAACGGGTGCCAGCTTCTCTGGCTGTAGCTTTGGCAATCAAAGTCTTGCCGCATCCCGGTGGGCCGTGTAGCAGAACACCTAAAAACAATTCACATGTTTTTTCAACATTTTCAGTCACAATACCCATCTAAGTTAACAAGATATTTAAAGTAAATTATATTGCTTGGTTGAGGTTAAATTAATCTGAAATCTCGTCAGTTAGCTCTATTAAGCTAGAATGGGAAAAGTCAACAAAAATAAAAAATTCACACAAAAATTTGTTAGTCTTGAATAATTATTGTTAGAGACCAGTTCCGGTTAATCAGTCGGAGGATGAAACGTCAAAAAAATACGACGGTTGCCGAATAACCCTGCTTGAAGGTAAAGAAAGAAGTACGCGCGAAATTTTTAAGAGGGAATATGTTATCATCTAGAAGGAGGTTATATATAGGTGTAGTTTAGGGATGGTAAAAGCGGTTCCGCGTTTGTAACGTTCCAATCGCGAACGCTCCGAAAAAATACCGCTCCAAAATAACGTTATTGTAACGTTGTGTGACATTATGATATATCAAAGTTTCATGTTAAATTTTGTTTGTTATTACCTTGGCTTTATAAACCTTGAATATATTATTCGAATAATATATTTTTGTATGTGATTTGTTTATTGAATATAAAAAACAGTGTTTTTCGAACATCCAAGTTACATTCACTCATTATTTAAATTTACCGCCACGTCATATGAATGAGAGTCGTGCATATTTGACAGAACTATAACGTACTATACTAGTTCTATGGTTGATTCCAAATACAAATATAACTTCAAGGATCCCAACAATCTATCAAATAACCTGGAACAATTACAAAGCACACAATAACATGTTCGTTTTATGTTCCACAGCGACAGTAGCTCCAAACAGCCAATGAACGATCAGCGCTATTGTCGGTATTCTGGAGTGGGTTATTTCGGAAATCGGTAACGCGTTGTAGCGTTATCAAAAAATACCATTCCAAAATAACGTTCCACGAATAACGACCCATCTCTGGTGTGGTTTAGTTGTTAGTAGTTGTAAGAGTGCGTGGGTGTGCGGGTGTTTTTTGTTGATGTTATCTTTTTCTATTTAAAACTACTCTGCGGAAACAAAAGAGGTAATAACAAATGTGATTAAATTTATGAAAAACGATGAGCTTTAACGAGTAGAAACAGGTAAGCAACCTTTCATTTCTTCTCTGAAAACATCTCACGGAAGGCGTTGCTCCAGAAGTTCCATTTTAGAAAGACAGGGACAAAGAATTAAAGAAATCTTTAATAATTTTAATATTGTTACGATTTGCGGAGCCCGTCCCTGTTGCCATGAGGCGACAGCGCGTCGAACACAATGGAAAAAAATGTTTTGTTTTGTAACAACAAACGCCCGATATTTTAGGAAAGAATCTTCTCGTTGGTTCATCGTTCTTCCAGAATGGTCGTCCCCATTCTCCAAAAAATTGTCAAAAGGAATGAGTTTAGTTTTAGTTTGAAGTAAGTTATTTATTAAGTGTTGTAAAGAGATTGTAATTATCTAAGTGATTGTAAGAATTAATAGAATAAATTATTTAGTTATTGTACTGAGCGTTTAAAAATCACCGAACCCAAGAGTAAATATAATAAATAAATATAATACAGAAGCAACGGCCGACTTTAATAGCTGGGGAGCCCACGATGCTAAATGGGGATTTACTCGAAAATAATAATATTCAATTCAATAACAATAACTTACATAACTCTACGATAAACCAAAAAAAAAGAGAAAAACTAACAATTTTACAATTTGTAGAACTAACGTAAAAACACAATTTGACTTTGAACTAGAGCATGATCAAATCTCGGAACAGATTTCACTATATTTGTAGAAAAGAGATGAAGGGCTATATTTCGCCGAGACACCATATTGGTAGTGCTACCAGTCACCGACAACAACAAAATGTATACAGCTTTATAGAGAGTATATCACCAGGTGTCTCAATTGGTGGCGCAACCAAGCGGACACCTGGTGATATAAAAGCTGTATACACTTTGTTGGCGTCGGCGACTGGTTGCGCTACCATGGTGTCTTGGTGAAATATAGCCCTAAAATTAAGAATTCAACTATAATGTGTAGTTTTGGTTTGCAACTTGGCAGTGTTGCACAGTCCATGAGATCTTGAATTTGGATTTACTTGTCCTACATACATACATAAAGTCACGCCTTTTTCCCGTAGGGGTAGGCAGAGACTCCTTCCACTTCCGCTACGGTTATTACACACATCTTTTGCTTCCTCTTTCATCAGTGCTCTCATACATGCTCACCGGTTGTTGGTACTCTTGACCTGACCTTTCTTCAAAACAATGTTGATCTGATCGAGATATGTTCGCCGAGGTCGACCTTTACCGACTTGTCCATTCACACTCGCCTTATTAATTTGTTTCGTCAATATTTCTTCATCCATCCTTTCTGCGTGTCCAAACCATCTAAGCATTCCTTTATCTATCTTTGTAAACACATCTTCTTTTACACCACAGCGTTCTCTTATCTCACTATTATTTACTTTATCCAACCGAGTCACTCCGGCTATACTTCTCAGACTACTCATCTCCGCAGCATTATTCCTATTTTCATGCTTCTTTTGCCAAACCCAACATTCACTACCATACATAAGTTTAGGAACCAACACACCTCTATGCACAGCCAGACGTGCCTTTTTTGACACTTTCTGGCTATTCATAAAGCTATGCAGTGCCCCATTCATTTGTTTTCCTGCCAACACCATTCGCTCAATGTCACTGTCATACTTTCCATCTCTAGTAAACTTTGAACCCAAGTACACAAATTCATTTACTTGTTCCACTCTTTTTTCCTTAATCAGAACTTCACAGTTTGTCATGCTTTCTTCTATTTCAAAAACCATTACTTTGGTTTTGCTTGCATTTATTTTCATCCCTTTGATTTTCAAGGCATCATGCATAACATTAATCATCGCCTGCAACTCCTCTTCATATGACGCTAATATGACTTGATCATCGGCGTAAAGAAGACATTTGACAATCAAATCATTCATTTTCAATCCATGTGCACTCTCTTTCAAATCTTTTAAACAATCGTCTATGTGTAAATTAAACAGCTATGGCAAAGCCACACATCCCTGTCTCAAACCTTTTTCGATGTTAAACCAGTCCGTGCAAGCTCCTTATTCGCGTTTTCACTATTCGCGGATTAAAAAATGCGACCCAATTCCTGTATTCTCGGCTAAAGATTTCTTTATTCGCGGATCTAATCGGTACATACATATTAATAAATGGATTCCAAAAGGTATCCTTTGTAAACGCTTCGTCAAATGAACCAATAAAAAAGTAAAATAGACCTTATTACAACTATGCCTAAAGTATGTTGTTAAATGATATCGCCGCTGTATTGGTTCGGCCTTTGATATAAGCCACCTTCGCCGCGGTCGGCGAAAACCATTGCCTAAACCTGAAGATATGGTCAAAAACTTCAATTAAATTGATTTTTTTAAATTTTTATTTTGTCACCTAGGAACGTATCCCCTATAATCCCATATAAATTACCATTCCATATTCACGGTTTCTGTATTCGCGGCATATTTACGGAACATATACCCCGCGAATAAAGAGCTTTAACTGTATACTTATGCTTAAAATATATTTTATATGTAACTAGCGGACCCGGCAGACGTCCTGCCCGAAAGTTGGCTAGTCAACTTTGGGAATATCACTATCAAACTCGGCGACCCCGAAAACTATTCGATACTAATATCGGCGTTTTTATATTTCATCCCCTTCCAACCCCTTTCGTTGATCCGATCGATACCAAACTTCATAGGAACGCCCGCCGGGCTAATCTGAAGATTGCCTGAAAATTTCATCAAAATCGGTCCACTCATTTTGGAGTCCATATTGATTTTTATTTATATAGATAAGAACAAACAATAAATGATTTGAATTTAAAATTGACTAAATAAAAGGAGTTACTAATTTGAAAAATTTAACGACAAAATAGTTTTTATAGACTTTAACTGTAGTTATTTAAAGCATTTTAGCTTAAAAAATAGCCCAAAAGAATAATAGTAAAATGGAAGGGTTTTTACTAAATATCTGTCAAGGCAGAAATGGAAAAAACCTAACGGAAAAGCCGGATATAATAAGACGATGGAAAGAATATTTTGAAGAGGTACTAGAAGGAGAACAGCAGCAACAAGAAGTGGAAAATGAAATAACATGTTATAGTGCAGAGCCGGAAGTAGAACCACCATCGTACGAAGAGGTAACGAAGGTAATAAAAGATCTGAAAAACAGAAAAGCACCAGGTGCTGTTGGAATAGTAGCGGATCTAATAAAGAACGGAGAGAGACTATGGAGACAAATTCACTAACTAATACTACACATCTGGGAGCAAGAAGAGATGCCAAAGGACTGGAAACTAGGAATTATTCTCCTGATACACAAAAAAGGTGATAAGACCAATTGTAGTAAATATAGAGGAATAACACTACTTAATGTCCCATACAAAATATTATCAGGGGTGATCCATAATCGAATGACACCCTACTCATAGGAAATACTAAGCAGATACCAATGTGGATTCAGAAAGAATAGATCAAACACAGACCACATGTATACGTTAAGACAAATACAGGAGAAATGCTATGAATATAACATAGATATACATTATCTCTTTATAGATTTCAAACAGGCATTCGATAAAGTACACAGGAAGAAAATGCTACAAAGTGTAACACTCCTAAGAATACCCCGAAAATTAGTAAAAATGGTGGAAGTTACCATGACCGAATCGACAGCAGCTATATACAACAACAGCTCAGCGAAGAATTTGAAGTGAAAGTCGGGGTAAGACAAGGAGACGCTCTCTCGGCAGTGCTTTTCAACCTAGTGCTGAAAGCAGCTATCAAAAAAATCGATAGAAGCATTGTAAATAAAATCACACAAATACTTGATATGCGGACGAAATTAAAATAATCGCACGTGACCTCGCATCACTGAATCAAATCGCCATAGAGCTTGCGCCACAGGTAAACAAAGGAGGCCTGCAAGTAAACAAAGACGAGACGAAATATATGAACTGCTGCAGGAATCCCTTACAACTACCAAATATTAATAAAACAACAAAATTACCAATAATGGTAACGTCCAAGATGAAATAAGAGCAAGAAGCCTAAAAGGAAATAAATGTTATTATGCCTATCTAAAACTAATAAGGAGCAGTATACTAAACAAAAAATCTAAGATCACAATTTATAAAACACTTATAAGACCAGTAGTAACCTATGGATGTGAAACATGGACACTAAAAAACAACGATGAAAATCAGTTAAGAATATTTGAAAGAAAGATCCTTAGAATATATGACCCAATACATGAAAACGGTATGTGGAAAATAAGAATGAATCACGAAATTGATGCACTTATAGAAGAAGAGGATATATCAAGACACATAAAAAGTCAAAGGATAAGATGGTTAGGACATGTATACGGGATGGGGGAAGAGAGAATTTTGAAAAAAATCCTCGAATAGAAACCTCAAAACACAAGACCGAAAGAGCGACCCAAGAATAGGTGGATAGATGATGTGGAGGAAGACCTAAAAACTCTAGGAAACTGAAGGAGAATAGTGGTAGATAGACCAGATGGAAAAACATAGTTGAGCAAGCCAAAACCCACCAAGGGTTATGAGCCAAAAGAAGAAGAAGAAGGAAGGGTTTTTAAAAATCCACTTTCAAATTGGTTAAGTATTAAACAACACTAAGGTCAATAAAACTGGTTTAATTTTTTAGTTTATAATGAACTATTAATTAACATAACACAATGATTTACAAAATAAATGTCTATTGCTTATTGACAATCTTATTATGACAGCTGTTTTACTTTCAGTGTCAAATTCCATGGGTATTTTAATATAATGAAAACACATAATGTGAAAAAAGCATTAGAATAATTCTCCAGGAAATATATTTTTTTTAATTTAATCAATTTGACTCATTCAATAAAAACAAAAAGTTTTAATATATACAAAAAATGTAAAAAATAAAAAACCAATTTATTTAATTTCTAAACGTTTCTTCGATTCGTTAACTTGTTTTACTAATTCTGCTATCTTCCTAGTTGTATCTTGAAGACTAAGTTTAATAGTATTGGCATGAGTTTCATTTATAACAGCAACCTTTTTAATTTCATGAGATTTCCAATTTTCCATTTGAATTTGCTGATACTTCATTTTATTCTTGATCTTGTCAATCTTATCGCTGTAATTCCCAATCTTTTCACTGTAAGTTTCTAGCTCTTTAACAAAACCTTGCTCTGCTTCAGATGGTGAACTTTTCTTTCTTGACACTAGCATCAACAAATTTTCACATTTTTTTAAAAGCTCATCCTGTTTATCCTTGATATCTTCATACTTTTCTGCTAAATAACTTGCTTTTTCTTTTAGATCATCCCTACAATGTTTCATAATTTCAATTTCTTTGAACTGATTCTTTTTCATCATCAATAATGTTTGGATTCTCTTATCTAATTCTTCTTTTGCTCTAAAATGGTTTTTAAAATAATCATCTCTAAATACTTGGGCTGCTCTTTGAAGAAGCTCGTAACATTCCTCTTGACTGCTTTCATTTCTAGAGGATAGTTTTAAAATTGGTTGAGTAGCAATCTTTTTTAAAATTTTCTCTATATATTGTTCGAAGGGCTCTTGCAACATCTTTTTTAGCGGTGAAACAGATCCATCATTTGAAATTATTAAATCTTCGATTTTTGGTAAGGTGCTGGAGACAAGGACTCCAAGAGTTACCAAACTGCCATCATTGAGGAGCGTAATAATTGAAGTGGGTTCATAATACAAAGCAAATCCTATAACTTGATTGTTGTTTTCTGATGTGAACGTTTTTGTACACACCAAATATTCTACTTTGCTGTGGTTAGCAAACACATCAGAAATAGGTTCTATACCTTCAGGTGAATCAATAAATTGTTTTAATTCATTAGTGCATGATATTACTACAGAATGAACACCAGCACTGTGAGTAGCATAATACCTACTAGGATTTGAATCATCTTTTTTCAGTATGATTGAACAGTCCTGGTTAGAGTTTAAATTTTGAGAAATTAGGAAACCCAACTCTAATTCAACACTTTCAAAAGCTACTATTTCATTATTTGATGTTTGGTTAATGTACTTTCGATAATCTTTCATAGACGTCATGCTATCTCTTTCAATTTGCAATACAATTGAATGGCATACAGTACCATTAGAAAGGGCTATACAAACTATTTGTGGTTCTGTTTTTAAGCAAATTAAAGAACATGCCTCAGTTTGGTCATTTTTAAAACCACACATTGGAAGGGGTCCTTGTAACATTGGTTTCCATCTCTTTTTGAGATCTATTTCCAAACAGTAAATACTCATATCACTTTGTAAAATAAAGACTGGCCATACTAAATTATTCCAAGCTTTATGGTCAGTTTCTTTTTCTATAGTTTTTATAGGAATAGTTTTTTCCATTGTTTGTGTTTCAGCATTGATTTTGAAGATTTTGTTGTTTTCACCAGAGTTTTTCTGAACTGGTGACTTATAAATATCAAGTTTAGTTAGGTGAACAATTTGTGGATACCCAAAATCAAAATCAACTGCTACTTCCCCATATAAATCCAAAAAATGAGTGTTACTTCCTGGAAATAATTCTGTTGGTTTTTCTCCAACTGAATATACACCTATGTTGAGTGCTTCTCCATGATCAATTTGGTACAATCTTAACATGTTGTCAGATGTAAGAGCCAGTATATGACTATGATTAATGCTACCTGGATGAAATTTTGCTTGTCTAAGTTCTACAGTATCACTACAGGATAAGAGACGTTCATCCAAACTATGTGTTTTGCAATACACAACTTCCTTATTATTATCAAAAGCTCCATAGGGTGGGCATCTTGACGGTAGTTCCAGTACAAGTATTCCATGAGAACCGGCTGCAGCTAGAAGCGTTCCAGTTTCATTAACTAATAAAAATTCTGGAGTAAATAGAGGTGGATGTAATGGTAGCAATTTCTGATGAATAACATTATCTCCTTCCTTGCCTCTTGCTGCTTTTAAATTTAAGCTTAAGATACAATTATTCCGAAAATCCCATGAAAAAAGTATGTTATCATGAACTGTAATAATATTCAGTGTTTTTGTAATAGTGTTAGGTAAAGATTCGCAAAGTTCCTTAAATATTTTGTGCTCACTTAAACGAAGATAATCTGTGAAACTCATTTTGAATCTAAACTTGAGTTACCAAAAAATTTGTAGAAACATAAACAATTGTTTTATACTGAGAAATTTTTGTTCAGTAACTCGTTGCCATTTTACATTTCTTCTTTTTCATAAGTAATTGACACAATGGAAAGGACACACCTTCTTTTTTTAATTAGATTTGTATTGGTCTTGAACCAAACGATTTTTCAGCTCCCATTTAATTACTTAATAAAAGTTGTCAATTCTTTCAGTAAAATTCTCAAATATAGGGAATTATTTTTACTGGAGAAATAATTGATTAACATAACTAATTTAACAAAAGTACGATCACAATTAGAAATTTTACAAAGTTGGAAACTTGTTTTAATTGAACAATTTAAAAATAATCTTATTACATAAATTTTAAAATTTAGTTTTGGTTACTTTTAACCAGACTCACTATTTCTTATGAGTAAATTAAGTAATAAAACACCAGATTTAAGACCTTAAAGAACCTTTTATCTCTTTTTTTGTAATTTTGTAATTAATACTTAACCCAAACAAAATACTAACCTTTTGGAGCTGTAGTAAGTTGAGAATCTGCAAATAATTCTTTTCTTTGAACAGGCAAAATGACAGTTTCTCTCAATTCCTGAATGAGTTCCTCTAAACCTGCAATGCTATTCCATGTTACCTTAATATCTTGAGGATGAACCAAGTGAGCTGCTATCATCATTTCATAATCATTCAGTTTGTCAATAACTAGAGGAGCATTTCCTGTAGAAGTTAACCTGTGAAAAAATACAATTTTTGCTGTGTGTATTTTTGTTTATAATTTAGTTAAATCTAGCTAAAATATTTTTTTCATCATATTTTAAATTTAGATGGAGCTCAAGAAGATTTAACATATAAAAAACAGAAAATACAATTAGCTTATATATAGAAACATCTTAATTCTTTGATATAAGAATGAGTACACTACATGCCATAATTTTTAAGGAATATTAAGATGGTATAACTAATACAGCATCGAGCTATTGAAATATAGACTTGGGATTTGAAATAAGTTCTTGCTTAGAATACAATACCTTCATTTTATATTATTTTTTAACAATTCTGAAGTCTGTCAAGTCTAAAGCTGATGACAACTGTAAGTGATGGAAAATTAGTATTCTAATACTATGAATTTATTCTTGCATTTGATTAAATGAATTCCTTATATCTAATAATGTTGGTTAAATTAATAAGTTTTGGGTAAGGTATACCTTTTTAGCTGTTCTTCTGCTCGTTGTCTAGCCTTTTTCTTACTCTTATTTGTCGGATCAACTTGGTTCATAATCCATTTTATACTTAAGAACGTAACTGCAGATACTAAAGTTAACCTCACTACAAGACCTATAACTTCATTTTTCGTAAAAGCAGTATCTGCCATTTTTACTGTTTTATTTCAAATTATATCGATTTATTTGTATGATACAACCTGAAACGCGAGTTTCATTTTAATTTTGAAAACTTGTGACCAATTTTATTTTTTAACTTGACATTCAATATTCACTTGACAAAGGATGATTCGTCCAACGTTTTGCACAGAATAACAATTTACTAGGTTTGGTGGTATGTGCAAGTCAAGTCCACAAACACACAGAATTAAAAACTATCGGTCGCAAATTCTAATCGTAGTAACCTATTTTGTGTCACTGATTTTAATTTGGTGTAGTTTTTAAATAAACTACCCCAATTTTTTACTGCTTTGTTGATTTTTCATTTAATAATAAACACTTAATTAGTGTTTGTTTGAAATGGATATATAAGCAAGAATTAAATGGTTATTTTACATTAAATTGTAAAGAACAATAAGAGAGAAAGATGCTATTTACATTTGTAAAAGAAGGATGAAATTGTACAAGTAATTGACGTTCTATGTTGCTATGAGAAATTTCAACAAGGAGGTAGTTGAACAAACTTTTCATATAAATGCTATAGATTATAAAAATTTAATCTGTGCTATCATAGAGTAGGCAACAAAGATAGACTCATACTATATTTTTAATTGCCTTTGGATAGAGATAGACTCTGGATAGACTCTTTAAATACGAATCTATCTTCGTTGGTATACGTTTTAGGGAACTGTCACAAAAGTTAATTTTTGTGAACATAAATAAAATGATTTTTACATCATTTAGCAACAAATACAACGTCCACTAATTTGATTTTGAGAATTAAGATAACATCTATTTAAAATGAATTATCTTGTAAGTATTTTAATAAAACCAAATCACTTAACCTTAATTATATTGTAAAATTTTCAGCTTGTTTTTAAATTTATCATTATAACTACATGTGTAGGACTAAGTCATCAGTTTTATGTACCTGGAATGGCACCTACAGATTTTAAAAAGGGTAAATATTGCTCTTCTTGCATTTAAATCCCCGATTGTGCGGAACAATACTGCTTTTAAAAAACCTTTTCATTTTTTAATGAAATTTCTTGTAAATAGTAAATTTACCTAATAATTTAGATTTTACTTGAATTTTTAGGTGACCCAATAGAGGTAAAAGCTGTAAAAATGACTAGTGTGCACACTCAATTACCTTATGAATATTATTCCCTGCCTTTTTGTTTGCCAAAAGAGGGTCTTGCTGCTATTCATTACAAATCAGAAAACCTAGGGGAGGTTTTAAGAGGAGATAGAATTGTAAACACTCCTTATGTGGTAAAAATGGCAGAACCAATCCCCTGTACATTACTTTGCAATACTCCTGAGAATCCTATAAATTGGAGTGTTAAAGAGTCTCAGGTCGTAGTAGATAGGATTCAACATGAATATTCTGTTCATTTGTAAGTACTTTATAAATTTTAAACTAGGTATTAAAATGCAAACAATTTCTAAAATTTCCAATTCCAAAATGTGTAAATGCAAATCTATTAAATTACTCATTCTAAAAATAGAATCTAAGTAAGAGAAAAATTCATCTTTGTTACAAGACTGAATATGAAGCTCCTATCATTATTTGTATTTGTAGGTTAGTGGATAATTTACCAGCTGCAACACCAATTTTTAATGTTGAAACTAATGAAAATCAATTTGAACATGGTTACAGACTTGGCAACACAGTTGGAGATCGTAGTTTTATTAACAACCATCTTAAGCTTACTTTACTGTACCATAATCCTCAACCGTAAGTCTTACAATTAGTGAGCTAATGAAATAATTTATGTTAATTTAAGACTGTTAATGTTTAACAAATTAGCAGGTATAGAAATTTTTTTTTTTTTGTTTGATCATGAGTATTAGCTTTGTAGAAAGTAGTAGTGTACTAATTGCTTTACCTATTTAATAATGTGTTTTAATATCAATTGATGTTCTTTGTGTGAATGAGACCAAGCAGAAAAGATGCGACACCACTATGTATGGACCCTATACAGCTTACTGGTCAGAAATTCTGAAAACCAGCAGGTTGTTAGGGCGTTTGTGTGATACTTTCTGCTAGAATGAATAAGTGTGTGACTGATCACATATTTTTGCTAGCAGTTTCTGCCCCACAAGATGCAAAGTGCAAGCAAGTTGCTATTGAAGTGTATGCAAGTAAAAGAAGAAAAGGAAGTCAGTTAAAAAATATGTGTGTAGAGGTTCAAAAAGCAGTGTCAGAGAAGAGGAAAGCCTAGTTGGATTGGTTGGCTACAAAAGCCAATCAAAGAATACAAATGGCAATGATTGAGGATGTACAGTTGAATTATTATTGTTAGGGACCACTTCTGGTTAAATCAATTGGAGTAGGATGAAACGTCAAAAAAACACGACGGTTGCCGAATAACCCTGCTTGACTATAAACAAAGTAGTTCGCGCATATGGAATCACATTCAAGACTTAAAGGTGTGGTGGGGTGGTAACCGATTCTGTTTAAGGCTGAGGCCTCACTAGTGCGTTGCATCGTCGCAGCGTCGTTTTACATATATTTTAAGTGACATGCCACATTATGCATACAGTAATGATGAGATAACGGATCTAATGTTGGCGTACGTCGCTCTTTTGCGTTGCGACGTCGTGCGTAGTCGCAACACAGGTGTTGCATACAATGCGTTGATCCGTTGCGACAACGCAACGCAGCGCACTAATGAGGCCTCATCCTAAATCGGCCCTCGACATCCGCTTCGTTAAGAATAAAGTGGGAATCTTTGACAGGTCTCTTTCTTTAAAAAAATCATCTCTAAGCAAAGCTATGAATGAGTATAAAAGTTTAAAAGGTTTAGTGAAAGAGGTTGTGGCAAGAAAAAAGGAGAATGATAAAGATGAATTATATAGGTTATCTGATGATTTCCGGAAAAACTCGGACACCAAGATGGTAGTATGGTAAAAATGGTAGGAAAGTTTATTTGAGAAAAAGGATACACAAGCGCAGGCCTCATTCGGGGTGTGAAAGAGATTGTGGAAACGTTGAACAGAATAAAATTGGGCAAGGCCGCAGGGAATGACAGGATTACAGTTAAAATATTGAAGTGTGGACAGCGTACCAGGAGACTGGTGCAAGGTCGTTATCATTCAGCTTTACAAAGGAAAAGGTTCGCAAAAGGACTGCAAACTGTATTAATTAAAAGACTGACGAATGAAACTAATGAGAAGGTATGGGATGAGCAAGTGGGATTTAGGAGAGAAAAAAGTTGCATGGATCAGGTATTTTCCTCACAAAGCATAGTAAAAAAATTCTTGGCTAAAAGTCAAAAGGCCTGCGCTTTTGTAGACTTGGAAAAGATCTATGACAGAGTGGTGAGGTATGCATTGTGGTCGACATTGTCTATGTATGGGGTGAGCGGTAGTTTAATATGAGCGCTAAAATTACTTTACTAGAATTCCACTGCTTGTGTCAGGGTAAAAGAAGCTTACACAGACTGGTTTAACAACGAAAAAGATGTTAGACAGGGATGTGTGGCTTTGCCATGGCTGTTTAACTTATACATAGACGATTGTTTAAAATATTTGAAAGAGAGTGCGTATGGATTGAGAATGAATAATTTGATCGTCTTCCTCCTTTCCTTTATGCCGATGATCAGGTCATATTAGCATCATCTGAGGAGAAGTTGTAGGTGATGTATGTATGTAATATTAATATTTTAATCAAAAAAACTTGCAAGTAGAAATTCTTTATTGGTTTTAACTAGAATTTAATAAATACTTTGTGTTTTAGTGATGTATATAGAGTAGTTGGTTTTCGAGCTACTGCTAAATCTGTACATAAGGATGAAATGAAGTTTGACGGAAAAACTTGTAGTTTTCCCTCTAAACTAAGATCTCAGGTAGTTGATCCTGTTGCTGGGACAAAATTGTATTTTACCTACGAAGTAGAATGGCAGGAATCACTTATAAGTTGGGCTTCAAGATGGGACACATATTTGGCCATGACTGATGCTCAGATTCACTGGTTTTCTATTATTAATTCTATTGTGGTGATATTTTTCTTATCAGGTGAATTATCCTTACTGAATTTAAAAACTAGCAGAGGTAAAATAATACACGCTATAACTTTTTATTTTAGGTATTTTGACTATGATAATGGTCCGAACTCTTAGAAGCGACATTGCCAAGTATAATGCAGATGAGAGTTATGATGAAACAATTGAAGAAACTGGATGGAAGTTAGTGCATGGAGATGTCTTTAGACCACCTAGAAATTCCAGATTGTTTGCTGCTCTTGTTGGGTCAGGAATACAAATATTCCTAATGTCATTAATAACCATTTGTAAGTTTATATTTCAAATAAGTTTATTATTTTAAGTTGTTACAAATAAAACAAAAACAAGCGAGCGCTACAGTATTCGCATATGATGTGTAACATTTGAGATCTCGCTTTAGTAATTAACAATTTTAAAACTATATTCTGAAAAAAATGAGTCAGGTATTACTTAAAATGATTTTTCATAACAAACAATAATTCTTTTTAATAAAAATTGTATTTTATTCAATTGACACTAGGATTTACAGAAATCAAAAACCTAAATACTAAAATATTTTATTCGAATAATTGTTTATTATTACTTACTTAATTTTTTTATCAATGATCTGCACTTTATTGAGACTTATTATCAACAGTAAATATTTATTTATATAGTTTACGCATATAACAGCAAACTTTATACACAAAACTGTAACTTAAGTGCACAGCTGATGACTGACAGTACCGATCTCTCGGAAAATTATTTGGCGGCTATCTGACTGAATCTGAATAGCGCGCGGCGACTGTTACACTTGCACGCTTCCGTCCCATTTCACGAAAACACTCCCACAAATTGCAAGAAAGCGAGAGCAAAGATGTTACAAATCAAAAATTAAACTGTATTATATCAGACTTTGTACAACGATTGGTTTTAGTTTTTGCGATGTTGGGAATGTTGTCTCCAGCTTCTAGAGGAGCACTTACCACAGCGGCTATTACATTTTACATGATACACGGTGCTGTTGCCGGTTATTTTTCTGCCCGTTTGTACAAGACCATGAAGGGTCGCGAATGGAAAAGAGCGGCCTTTCTCACAGCAGTTCTGTACCCTGCAATAGTTGGTTTGACTTGTTTCTTTTTGAATTTCTTTATTTGGGGAAAAGTAAGTGATAGAAAATAGAACGTAAAAAAATTTAACCTTCAAGCGGGCGCGCGGTCATTTGTAACGACAGCGGTCGCGCGTAACCTCAAAGACCTCTGGGATATTTCAGTGATTTAAAATACTAATTAATCATTAGGAAAAAATTTATCAAAAAAAAAAAAAACTCAAATTTTCATTGGATTAGAAAGTAATTTGAAAACACAAAATCTTATATACCTTTAACTATACACTGGTAACGAAATTGTAGTCAGTAAATTCTCAGAAATAAGAATGCGTTAAAACGATGGCTTTGTTGCCAGGTTGTAATCTTAAATATTTTATTAGGTGCTCTTTTAATCGTTTATATACAGCCAGATAGTCAAATGGTAACGGACAATGTATTGTATTCGTTAAATTATATACTCGCTAAAAAAATGTATTTAATAACATCAATATTTAATAAAAAAATAATAATAATAATAATTCGGTTTTTAAAATTTTGTACTTGACAACATTGCATACATTTACAAGTGGAAAAGAACAGTAGATCCAAGGTACCCTAAAGTAGAAAGAGATCGCTACCGACCTCCCGTCAAAATTTAACATTCAGTAGCGTATCATTCACGATTTGGTAGTCGCTGGTTTTCTTGGTTTCAAAGAGCCACAATTCGTTATCCAAAAAACTCGAATCGCTGCCTATATGTGTGATTATAAGTATTCGTTCTTTACCCGTTGGTGTTTTTAAGCTCGTTGATAATTCTTCCATAAATTGTCGACTTTGAATTTCAAAATCTTGCCACACCTGTGAGATAGTATGCGCTTGATTTAACCAGGTTTTGGTAAATTTCATTTCAGAAAAAGAACACATGATATATCCTACGAATAGCATATTTAGTGTGATCATTAATCTTAATAAGTTTTCTCCCTCTCGTTTCAATATTTTTAATAGATACATCATCCGATTTGACTTCATCACTTTTTATGAAAGTTTTTAGGATTCTGTAAAAACTTTCTCTATTTGTCACTTAAGTCAAGTCACTACACAGAGTAACTACGTCTTTGATCAATATATTTTTGTCCTTTTCTTGAAGTCCACAATACACGTTGTAGAAAATAGTTTTTTTACCTACTAAAAAATTTGGAAAGTTTTTAGTAGGAAATTCCAATAGGCAAAAATAATTGTGTGTATGTATGTTCGTTATTTTAACGACTTAAAATGCAATGTAATAAAAGTTATTGCAATATAATATTTAAGTTCTGATTTAATTTTTCAAATAAACTATTTATACATTTATTAGTAGTTTCCCTACGCCAGTGGAAGACCCAGAATACCGGTGAACCGTCTTTATCAGTTCTGAGAATTTACTGCCTACTATTTCGAAAACCAACTATAGCTTTGTATAGTATAATACAATCAAAATAACGAATTCAGTTGACTTCATGAGATCAAATAATTAGAATAAAAATATTTATCATCAACTTGGGTCTAGTTTTCTTCAGAATCAGTTATAACATTCATATTAAATGAATGTAGTATGGGTCCTGCAAATATTTCTCAGACATGATGTGCATGTTGTCTTTGATTGCCTCCTCTTTTTTGCTGGGCATATTTTGCAGCTTCCTCTGCATGTGCTGGAACTGCTGCTTGGTTCATTGCTAGCGTTTTCAAAACTCATATTCAATTGTTCTCTAATTTTTTTTTTTGAGTTTTTTTGTAGCTCTTCTTTAAACGTACTCTTTTTTCAGTTCAATGCCTAATTCACGTAAATACTTTCGCTATTTCTGTAAAATCACTTTATTTTACCTCTATTACCATGGCATTTTTTCCGGCAATATCCAGAAGACGAATAAATAATAGCTTAAAAAAACTAAGACAACACGCTTTATAATAAAACCGAACTAAAAAATTAAAAATAATCTCCAATGCGCTAGAGATAAAATTTGAGTAATCAACAACACATCTAGAATAAAACTAGAGTTATCGAACAAATAAGAATAATTTTACAATCAAAAGCTTTTCATAATGTTTACGTTTTCTTCTTGGAGACTTTACTTTTACCAATATCTGTTTATTATCAAATATATTAATTGATATAGCGCACCCCACGCTTTTGATTGTAAAATTACTTTTATTTGTTCAATAACTCTAGTTTTATTCTAAATGTGTTGCAAATGATTTTTTTTTATTGACTACTCTAATTTTATCCCAAGCGCGTTGGATATTATTTTTTAGTTCGGGTTTTTTTCTATTTACTGACAGTGATAGCCGTTTCTCAGGTTCCCTCTCCGGACGCTAAAAAATCGATATGACCGCAATCTATTATACCGCACTTTATTTTTTAAATATCCTGATGATCCCGGCCAGGATCATTGAAAAAATTTATGAAATTATTGTATTGTCATCGGTCCTTTAATAGTATACAAATTTTCAAGTTGGTCCGATGTTTTTAAGTGGGTGAAAATCGTGTTCAAAGATCTCGTTTCATAGATAGATAGATACGAGTGAAGCTAATATAAATCGTGTAAAAAGAGTGTCAACGGCCTTCCATTATCCACTTTTTTGTTGACTTCAACACTGCCTTTCGTTTTATTGTAAAAAGTTAAGATGCTTGGCTTACGCTTTTCATTCGTAAGTTCATCAATTTCAGTAGCAGAATGAAGTGATGATATTAGTACCACAAATCTTTTATTTTTGGCACGTACGACACCAGCGCAGCTCTTGTCAGAAAATCGAAATTGACTTGAATATTCAGGTCTGTTTTTATCTGTATTTCTTTTTTGTTTTTACGCATGGTACCCCAACAGAAATCTTACGATTTTTGGCTAAATCGCCCACCAAAGGAACACTGGTGTCATCATCATCATCATCATGCAGCCCCTTTCACGTCCATTGTTGGACATAGGCCTCCTCCAAACGTCTCCAGTTCTCTCTGTCTCTGGCTGTTGCAATCCAATTTTTCACTATCCTCTTCAGGTCATCCGTTCATCGAGAAGGAGGTCTGCCTCGGCTACGCTTGTCAGTTCTTGGTCTTCGTTCCAACAGTTTTTTGGTCCATCTCCCGTCTTCCATTCTTGCAATGTGTCCAACCCATTTCCATGTTGGTGTAGTGATTCGCTGTATAATATCATCTACTCCACACCTGTGTACCATTTGTCTATTGTTACGTTGTTAGGGTGTGGAGAAGGGAGGTAAACCGTTTATTTCGTGCACAGTGAAATAATGACAAGCTACTATAGATGGGAAATGCATGCGACAAGAAATAACGGTATTATGAACGAAAATGTATCGAGTGCGGTCGATTCGACGCCGCGCTACCTCTTGAAGGTTATGCGTTAAACATTTTAGTTTGATATTGTATGAAGTTTTTTTAAGTACCATTGAAAATGTATTGAGTGCGGTCGATTCGACGCCGCGCTACCTCTTGAAGGTTATGTGTTAAACATTTTAGTTTGATATTGTATGAAGTTTTTTGAAGTACTATTGAAATTAAGATGATCTTTTTAAGGCTAGCAGTGGTGCAGTTCCTTTTTCTGCGATGATTAGTCTCTTATTGATGTGGGTGTTTGTTTCATTACCTTTAGTGTACTTGGGTTATTACTTTGGGTACAGAAAACAACCTTATCAACACCCAGTTAGAACAAATCAAATACCGCGACAAGTTCCCGAACAACATTGGTACATGAACCCAATTTTATGGTAAGAAATATACCAGTATTGTTAATATTTTTATTTTATATTATTTGTTTTAATGCTTTAGCACTCTTATGGCGGGAATATTACCATTTGGAGCTGTGTTCATAGAACTTTTCTTCATTTTCACCGCCATATGGAAGAATCAATTTTATTACTTATTTGGGTTTTTGTTCCTCGTATTTGTTATACTAGTAATTTCTTGTTCGCAAATATCCATAGTGATGGTATATTTTCAACTTTGTGGAGAGGTAAGTACATTATTATTATACAAAGGGTGACAATATAAAAATTCATGAAGGAATACATTTCAATTACAACATGCTTTGTTATAATTTGATCAGTTTACAAAGTATTTAACCAAATTAACTTCACCAGATCCTATATGGTGGGTCGCTACCCGGAGCACCTCCGGATAGTTCGTCGGCAGAATGCCCACTTTTACACCTCCCGTCATTTGACTGAAAGTTGGTTTGGTGGGCACTAAGGCAGTGCTGCCTCTGTCCGCCTACGAGAGAGTGGTTAGGAGTGAATTGTGGTCGACATGTCTATGTATGGGGTGAGCGGTAGTTTAATACGAGCACTGAAATCACTTTATGAGGATTCCACTGCTTGTGTCAGGATAAACGGAGCTTACACGGACTGGTTTAACATCGAAAAAGGTGTGAGATAGGGATGTGTGGCTTCGCCATGGCTGTTTAACTTATACATAGACGATTGTTTAAAAGATTTGAAAGAGAGTGCGTATGGATTGAAAATGAATGATTTGATCGTCAAATCCCTTCTTTACTCCGATGATAAAGTCATATTAGCGTCATCTGAAGAGGAGTTGCAGGCGATGGTTAATGTTATAAATAATGCTCTAAAAATCAAAGGGATGAAAATAAATGTAAGCAAAACGAAAGTAATGGTTTTTGAAAGAGAAGAAAGCATGACAAACTGTGAGGTTCTGATTAAGGGCGAAAGAGTGGAACAAGTAAATGAGTTTGTTTACTTGGGTTTAAAGTTTACGAAAAATGGAAAGCATGAAAGTGACATTAAGTGAAGGGTGTTGGCAGGTAAACAAAATAATGGGGCACTGCATAGCTTTTTGAACAGCCAGAAAGTGTTAAAAAGGCATGACTGGCTGTGCATAAAGGAGTTTTGGTTCCTGTACTTATGTATGGTAGTGAATGTTAGGTTTGGCAGAAAAAGCATGAAAATAGGATTAATGCTGCGGAGATGAGTAGTCTGAGAAGTATAGCCGGAGTGACTCGGTTGGATAAAGTGAAGAGTAGTGAGATAAGAGAACGCTGTGGTGTAAAAGAAGATGTGGTAAAAAAGATAGATAAAGGATTGCTTAGATGGTTTGGACACGCAGAAAGGATGGATAAAGGAATATTGACGAAACAAATTTATAAGGCGAGTGTGAATGAACTAGACGGTAGAGGTCGACCTCGGCGAACATAATTCGATCAGATCGACATTGTTTTGAAGAAAGGCCAGGTCAAGAGTACCAACAACCGACGAGCATGTATGAGAGCACTGATAAAAGTGTTTAGATAGACAGGAGAAGCATAGTTGTACTATTTTGGAAATAAAGTAGTTTTATTTGCCAGTCCTAGTATTTTTTATCAGACCTCGTATTAAAGTTTTATAGGTTTAAAAGGATCAAAATATAACATGGCATCTGTTATCAAATATTGCTTAAATTAAAATGTTATTAATTACAAAAGTGCTAACTTTTATGAAAAACTGCTATCATTAGTTCCAATTGAATTTTGTTTTTTAGGATTATCACTGGTGGTGGCGAAGTTTTATCGTATCTGGTGGCAGCGCCCTATACATTTTAGGATACTCACTCTTCTATTTCATGACAGTTCTAGAAATAACTGAATTTATTCCTACGTTACTTTATATCGGCTACACCGGCCTCATGGTATTTACCTTTTGGTTGCTTACCGGTTCTATAGGGTTCTTCGCAGCCTACGGTTTCGTTAGAAAAATTTATGCGGCTGTCAAAATTGATTAGAGATCCCCTATTCTCAATATCGAAATTGTCTGCATCGATCATTTAATCGGTATACGAGCATTATCAGATTTTTTATTTCAATGAAAATTCTATCGCCCATAAAAATGTTGTCACGAATATGTTTCAATTATTATTTGATACGAATATTTCTTTCTAAAAATAATTGAAACACTACATACTTATACAATATAGGGACGTGCGTCAGACTTTAACGCTAACCGGTGATAAAAATGTGAACTTTATGGGAAGTTTTTATTAATTGTTAAGTAATTATTAATTAAATAACTTCAAATTATTTTCGTAATGCCTCACCATCGTCGGAAACGTGAATTTGATTCGTTATTATATTTTATAAATTTTCAGAAAGCATACTTGATGTCTCATGAAAAGTTGATAAATGTTTAAAATGGATAAATGGGGTAAACAAATTATGTGTCAATACTATGTTAATATTACAATTTACAAAATTCATTTCGATATTAAAATTTTAAATAATTAAATATACCCGAAAATAGTGCGTTCACTTAGACACAAGACATAATACAGTAAAAAAGTCCTATAACATTTTTTTCTGAAGTCAATGGTTTACAAAAACAGAATTAAATTAGTATTTATATCTTAATATCATTATTTACAGAAATTCAATTAACGCCGGCAACGTCGCACCTCTTTACGAAAATAATCTATTTGATTACTATCATGAGTCATGACATGACACTGTCTGTTAAGAAAAAAATCGGGCCCCTTAAATCTAATCATGTACTTTTAACATCACTTTGTTAAGCAAAATGCCGATTAGTACAATTTTTAAAAATGGTTTTTAGTTAGATAAACCGAAACGTCAAATGAATTTAGTTTTGTGTTTAATTCTAAAGTTTTTAATATAACTGTTTATTGAAATAAAAGTACACCGTTATTGATCAGTGTTAAGGTTAATTATAATTGTTTATAGTTAGTCACTTAGAATTGAAGCAAAAAATCTGGTGCTTCTTGTAAACTTTTTTAATTGACTTTAAAAAGTTGTAGATAATTTACTTCAGTAGATACCTATTTAGAATATCTGTTATACGGGATGGGAAAGAATTAAATAAATTGTATTACTTACGTATGCCTTGTAAATTAATAGGATTAGGGATTAGGACAATATCCATTATTTCGTTTTTGCGTTTAGAATATGAGCACTTCGTGTTTGTTCACTAGTTTTTTTAGGTACCACAGAACCCGTAGCCAATAATCTTTGCGACACATTCACAAAACTGCGGGAATTAGGACATTGTCGTTGAGGATAACGTTCTGTATATAGCCAAACAGCTGCATTAGAATTACCGTGAGCCATTTCGTAAGTAAATAACATGTGATATTTGCGAATCGAAAACGCAGGCATTATGACCGTTGTATTATTGCTAGTAACACGTTAATAACTAATTAAATATATCGGTGGTACTTTTTGTTTACTAGAGTACAACGCATGGTTGCCAAACCTACATTTAAATCAAAATTTTTGTTTTTAATTTTTGGGAAAACGGATGACGTAAGGAAAGAAGTTTATAAAAATTTTTTGTTCCTAAATATTCATTCTACACCTCCTTTCAAGGAACGCACTATTTTCAGGGAGTATAAAGCCTATTAAATTGTAATAATAAAAATTCAAATGACTGAGTTCTAAATTGTGTAGTACATATTTTTTAAATAAATATTGTCTTGTCAGAAAATATTCCCCGTATTCAAATATCTGCGTATACCAATTTTCATGGCGATCGGTTGAATATGGTACAGAAGTTAATGCGCTGCAGCGTCATCTAATGGTCAGTTAAATTAAAATGGATTGCATAAAAACCTTCTCCATGAAAAACCACTTAGATGTCCCAAGTTTAGTGGTGATCAGTCAAACGGCGTTGGAATTAAGCAGTTTCTTACATACATACATACATAAAGTCACGCCTTTTTCCCTTACGTGTAGGCAGAGACTACTTCCTTTCACTTGCTACGGTTCTTACACACATCTTTTGCTTCCTCTACTTTCATTAGTGCTCTCGTACATGCTCGTCGGTTGTTGGTACTCTTGACCTGGCCTTTCTTCAAAACAATGTTGATCTAATCGAGATATGTTTGCCGGGGTCGACCTCTACTGACTTGTCCATTCACACTCGCCTTATAAATTTGTTTCGTCAATCTTCTTTCATCCATCCTTTCTACGTGTCCAAACCATCTAAGCATTCCTTTATCTATCTTTGTAACCACATCTTCTTTTACACCACAGCGTTCTCTTATCTCACTATTATTTACTTTATCCTATTATCCTATACATTAATCCTATTTTCATGCTTCTTCTGCCAAACCCAACATTCACTACCATACATAAGTGTAGGAACCAACACACCTCTATGCACCGCCAGACGTGCCTTTTTTTGACACTTTCTGGCTATTCATAAAGCTATGCAGTGCCCCATTCATTTGTTTTCCTGCCAACACCCTTCGCTCAATGTCACTGTCATACTTTCCATCTCTAGTAAACTTTGAACCCAAGTACACAAATTCATTTACTTGTTCTACTCTTTCTTCTTTCTCCCTCAATCGAAACTCCACAGTTTGTCATGCTTTCTCTTCTTTCAAAAACCATACATAAATACAATCATCCATTTTTTCTGCAGATAATTTTCTCGATTTTTCCTGGAAATTATAATATTAGAAAATCAATCCAATATTTATATTAACATCCTTAATTTTATTTATTTTTAAATTTAACTTTTAAATTGATTTATTTATCGTATGGCTTAACATATGGATTCAAATTGCAATATTTACAAAATACAAAATATTATAGTCATATATATTTCACAGTGCCAGATCCAGGTTTTTTATCCATTCGGTCGTGGAAGGTGTAATGGATAGAAAGTCGTCAGCGTCTCCTTGGTATGCTCTAATTCCACAGTGTTGGACAATGTGGGTTATGGTTTGGATGGGATCCCCGCAGTCACATTCAGGTGAAGGCAGCTTTCCCCATTTGTGTAGCATGTCCGCGCATCTGCCATGTTTAGTTCAGATCCTATTGGCAGTCTTCCATATTTGCCGTGGTCGTCGGGATTTAAGTCGGCTAGAAGTTGCTTTACCAATGTCCTCAAGTATGGGGATTTGTTGATCAGCCATTATTTTATGGTATTGGCGAACTAGAGCATCTTGTCTTCTGAGCTGTGGCGGGACGATATGGCTGAGTGTTGGTAACCAGTATGTCGGGGTGGATTTAATGCATCCCGAGATGTTGCGCATCGTACAGTTCAGTTGTATGTCGAGTTTGTGGACATGTCTGCTGTTTAGCCAAACAGGGGCAGCGTATTCCGCAGTACTGTATACGAGACCCAGCGCAGAGCTACGTAGAGTGTTCGCTGATGCTCCCCAAGTGGCGCCGCACAGTTTCTGGATAATATTATTTCTTAAACGGATTTTGGCTGAGGTGTTATGAAGGTGTCGTTTGAAGGTTAGCGTTCTGCCCATGGTGACTTCCAGGTATTTTGGAGTCGAATTGTATCTGAGCAGCGTGCCATTAACATATATTGCTAGTTGCCCCCCAGCTTATTATTAATATTATGGATACTCTGCCCGTAACCCATATTTAATATTTTTCCCATTTTAAAAAATATCTTTCATTATTTTTTACTTATTTACTACAATGTTTACCCCATTTAATTCTAAGAATAAAACACTAGAGGCAGTAGTGCTGACTGTATATTTCACGCACGGTCGCTCTACAGTAAGAAATTCTGTATACAGGGATACAATTTATTAAGAAATGAAATTACAAGCTTTAACTTGTAAATCAGTAAAAATCTATGTACGTACATTTTAAATTTTTGCTATCAAACTAGAAAAATATTTTTTTTAAAATTATCATCGGTCTTTAAAAACGGATGTTTTTGAAGACCCGCTGTAATTATGATGACGTATTTACTTGGTACTATCAAAAATGTCACTGGCATATTAAGCTTTTTTTTTTTCTACTATACAAGTAAATATTTCCAATATTCATCCCATATTTATTTATACGACTTTTAAGTCTTTAGAATTGATAGCAACAATTAATGTACCCAAATTACTCACTTTAAACAAGTAAACAGCGGAAATCTTTTCAGTAGTTACACTAAAAGCCAAGTGTTATTTATTATTTAGTAGCTATGTTCTTTGGGGTTTAAAGTGATTCAAAAAGTGTTGAACTGATCCGATTGCGCATGAGCAAACGTCTTTTATATCTAGCTTTTACTTACGAGTATGCGCAAGTAAAAGCAAACAGAAAATACGTTTGCGCAGGCGCAAGCAGATCAGTTCAATACTTTGTAGATCACTCTAAACCCAAAGAACATACCTAGCTAGTACGTCATTCTAAAGACTAGATTATTATTTGATGTATATTTTGTGATTCTTTTATCAAAAAGATTACCGTATCTGTCGATCACATTTGCAGCAACTGAAATTTAACAAAATATAAAGAGTATATTACATGGTACAAACATACGTAGAATTAAAATGACTCCAGTGAAAATAAGTAACGTAAAAGCTACAAAATCATGTGATTGTTAATTAACATTACATGAAGATTCTGTTTAGTTGAGATTTTATTCATTGATTCCACGTTTTATTTATATGCATGATTTTTCATACGTAATTATTTTATAAAGCTATTTATTATTCCTGCTGGATACTTTTTATGTTGTAATATTTTTAAAGCGGTCAAGTTTTTGTAAATTATATAGTTTAGATTTTAAAAAGAATTGTACTTTTTTAGTTAATACAATAATGTAAATATTTACATATATCACAGATAAAAAAAATTTTATGACCTTTTTTTATTTTAATAACTCCCATTATACACATGCAAAACTAAGTAATTTTTTTTATTTAAAAGTACTGCATCAACTTCTACGGTCATTATTATTATTATAATACATTGTTTGTTAGAAGGGTTTTTTAAACATTGTTAGGCTTATTGTTGTGATCACAGATCGCAACACTTCGTTTTTGAATTTCATTTATTCTAATTTTAATTCTTAACGACGCCAATGTTTTTAAAACCGTCCCCTTTTCACTTCTGCAGTAGTACTCATTCCGCAGCAGACCGATACGGTCGATAGTAGTTATCTCTCCGGCCGCAAAGGGCGAAGGTAGCAAGAAGTAATGTTCCGACAGTCGTAGCGAGCGGCTGTCATACAGTTCCTTTTTCTTCTTCTTCTTCCTACTTCAATAGGCTCATGCCTGTTTTACTTCGGTTTTTAGCCTCAATTGATGTTGTCTGACCATCTTTTCCTTGGTCGTCCCATCGATCTTCCATTTGGAGATTTGTCTCTTGCTATTCGTACTGTTCTATTTTCTGTCATTCTTTCTATGTGTTGATTCCATTCTATTTTTCTTCTTTTAGTCCACCTATTTATTTCCTCTATACCACATCTCGCACGTATTTCCTCACTTCTTACTCTGTCTCTTAGAGTTTTGTTTGCTACTTTTCGTAAGATTTTCATTTCTGCTGTTTCCAATAATCTTTGTGTTTTCGCCGTATCTGCTCTTGTTTCCGCTGTATACGTCATTATCGGTCTTATTGTTGATTTATATATCCTAGTTTTCGTTTCCTTTGTGAGGTATTTGTTTCTCCAAATTGCATTGTTGAGACATCCTGCTGCTCTGTTCGCCATGTTCACTTGTTTTTGTACTTCTTCCTCTACTTTTCCGTAGCTTGACAGTTTAATTCCCAAGTATTCCGTTTCCATCACTTGTTCTATTATTTTTCCATTTACGACCAGTTTACATCGTCTCGGTTCCTCTGATATTACTATCGATTTAGTTTTCTCTGTTGAAATCATCATGTTGTATATGAGCGCCGTATCTTCGAATTCTTTAATTAATTTTTGTAGGTCATCTTCATTTTCGGCTATTATTATGGCATCGTCGGCGTAGTATATTATCTGTATTTCCTTTTTTCCCATTCTATATCCTCTTCTTTTTTTAACTTTCTTTATGATTTCATCCATTATCAGATTAAATATTAATGGGCTCAGCGAATCTCCTTGTCTAATGCCAGTTTCATACTTGATAGGTTGTGAGAGTTTTCCTCTAGATCTTACTATAGCTATGTTATCTTTATATATATTCTCAATGGTTTTTACTAAATCCAGTGGTATTCCCCTGTCATACAATAAATGTATCGCGTCCCGAATTCTCACTCTATCGAGCGCTTTCTTCAAATCTACCAGGCACATATATGCTGGTCTGTTGTATTCCAGCGACTTTTCTTTTATTTGTCTTATTACAAAAATTGCATCCGTGCATGATCTTCCTGTCCGGAATCCTTGCTGTTCCTCTTGCAGAGTTATTCGTTCGTTTATTTTTGTCGCTATTATTCTTGTTGTCAATTTGAATGTTGTATTTAAAAGATTTATTGCTCGATAATTATTGGGGTCTGTCTTATCTCCTTTCTTGAAGAACATCAGCATGATCGCTCTTCTCCATTCATCTGGTATTCTGTTCGTGGTGTTGTTTTTTGAATAAGAAATTGCTGTTGTTTTACAAGGCAATCACCTCCATATTTTAAGAGTTCATTTGGTATTTGATCTTCTCCTGGTGACTTTCTATTTTTTTAGTTTACCTATTGCTTGTTTCACATCTTTTTGGGAGATTTCGGTCTTTTCGTCAGTTATTATACTTGGCGTTTCTGGTAGAGATTCCTCGTTTTCTTTTTTAAACATTTCTGTCCGGAAGGCCACCCATTTATCCTCTTCTATGTGTTCTATTTCAACTAGTTCTTTCATTTCACTTCTTTGTTGTCCTATAAAGCGCCATACTTGTTTCTGTTGTCCGTAGAAATCCATCTCTAGTCCTTTTGTGAATCTTTCCCAGTAATCTGTTTTTGTTTTTCTTACCAATTGATGAGTTTCAGTTCTTATTCTTTTATATTCTTCATATGATTCATTCGTTTTATCTGACCTATATTTTAGGAAAGCTTTCTTTTTTTGGTGACATTTTTGTTTAACCTCTAGTGTAAACCATGGTGTTTTCGTTGACGACTTTTTGTTTTTGTTTATTGTTTTCGTTCCAAAGGCTTCACGGGCAGCATCTAGAATATTTTTCTTAAGTGTTTTCCATCTAGTTTCTACATTGCTTTCATTTTAGATATTTTCCATTTTTTATTAAATCTAATTTTACCAAGTACCAAATAGTGATCGCTTCCCACGTTGGGTGACGTCAAACTTTTCACATCCGCTATTGTTTATGGTGAATATTTCTGTTTGTGACCACATAATCTATCATTGATCTATGTCCTCTTGTATTTTCAAACGTGTATTTGTGTTGAATTTTATGATCAAAAAATGTGTTGGTTATTCTCAGTTCGTTTGATGTGTAGAAGTCCACCATTCTCTTTCCGTTCTCATTGTTGACTCTTTCGTTAAACCTTTGTTTTATTCCAAGTACTACTTCGTCTCCTATTCTGGCATTAAAATCTCCCAATAATATAAGTAATTCATTTTGCTTTACTTCTTCTTCCACTAATGTTTGGGGCTCATCATAGAATTCTTTTTTATCGCTGTCAGGTTTGCAGTCTTCTGGTGCATATATGCCTAATATGTTTATAATTTTGCTGTTCGCCCTAATCTTTACTAAAAGTATCCTCTGAGATATGTACTTGCAATCTATAATTTGATCTTTATATTTTGTTTTGATCATTATTGCTACACCTTTCTTTGCTCTTTCTTGTTTCGCAACCCCACTATATATGAGTAAATATTCTCCAAGCAGCGTGTGTCCTTTACCTTTCCTCTTTGTTTCCTGTAGTGCGAAAATATCAATTTGATGTTCTCTCAATTTTTTTTCTATTTCCTGATCTCTGTTAGTTAGGTTTTTTATGTTCCACGTTGCCACTCATTATATTTTTCGTTTTCCAATTCATCGTCCTTTTTTTCGCCTTTGTCGTTACCATATTTTCCGTCCTAGTCCGAGGCTGTTCACCGGTTTTTTGAGCATTATTTTTTACGTATGGCAGGCTGCTAACCTAACCCTAGAACCCTCCTCCTTTATCCGGGCTTGGGACCGGCAACACCACCCACCAAGCTACTCGATCCACGTAGTGGATCCTAGTTCCTTTTCCCACGGCGATTAAACCTCGATTGTTGTATTTCTTCGACCGTCGATAGTAACGAGTCTTTTCATTCGTTAGTTTCCACGGCTTTGAATTAATTTCATCGCTTGCAGCAGTCGGGAAAAGTGCATTGTGTTTTTGAAGATAGAAATTGTGATTATTCCAGACCACCATATCGAAGTTGAGCATTCATTTCTCCCGTGTAGAAAAAAAGGAAATTTTGAAACCCCCGATTTCTACACATATTAATGTCTATTAAAAAGTTTAACTAAATAATTTAAAAATAAGTTCCCGTTATCGAACACTAAAATATTCCACGTGATTGTAAATATCTGATTAATTTCAAAGTACGCCAGATAAGTGAAATTTTTAATATCCTACACATCACGTGATGTCAAATATTTCTATTGGCAAATCTAGACAAGCGATACGACATCTGGTGGACAAATCTGAACTATAATTAGTCAGTAGTCCGGTTTATTTACATAAGAGATAGTGCTTTGCTTTCATCAATTATTAAGGTATTTTTGATTGATTTCAAAGTTTCAATGAGTCGGTATCGTTCAGTACCTCTTTGTAATTCCTGGGAGAAAAAAGATCCTGGACCTTTGTTCCATTTGTTTCCGAAACCCAGCCAACGAAAGGAATTGATGTCAATTTTGGTCAGGTCTTAAAACTCTGCATACGGTTTCCTGATTCAATAGTAATAAACAAATAATACGCCCAGTGTTTCGAACGTTTTCAGGATGTTCGAATTGTTCTGGATTGTACAGAAATACATATTCAAAGACCAAAATGCTCATGTTGCCGTATAAAATTTTACTGCCAGTATAATCACACAAAACAATAAAGTTTATGACTGGTATATCACCTGGTGGAATAATTACTTTCATTAGTAAACCGTATGAAGGTACGTGCATCTAATAAGTTGATATTTGATCAAAGTAATTTAATCACAAAATTGACAAGATCAGTTCATGCAATTATGGTAGACAAAGGATTTATGATTGATGATTCATGTGAAATATTCAAAATTAAGTTGATAAGACCACCTTTCCCGACAGACAAATAACAACTGAATACTGAAGAGGTCTTAATTAATTTAAAAATAGCTGCAGCTCGTGAACGTATTGAGAGAGCATATCAAATTTTTCAAAATTTTGAATGGAAAACTGCAGTGGTCATTAATTCCCATGATCCATAATATTTTCTGTATTGCTTGTGCTGTTATGTATCTATCAAGCCCAATTTTAGCAGACAAGTTTTTGTGCTGATTTTTCCCACCATTTAGATAAAAATGAATGTAATTTGCAATGTAGGTAAGTGTAATATATACCGTTTACTGACTTTTTATAGTTCGACATTTGTCCGCACAGTCGCCTCGATCTTAAAACGTGATACCAATTGATTAAAACTAGGAAGGAAAAATTAATCGATTATTAAAACCCAGTGCTTGAAAATAATCCGTTAATTCCATGGAGTGTTATTTGGCGGAATATTTCATTCAAATGCTGTCCAATACATTTTTGTATTAAGGCGTTTGTTGATCCACAAATAATCTGATTTCATGTCACTTTCTTCGATAATTCTTCAATTGGTTCAAATTTATTTTAAAAAAAGCTCTTTTTTAATGCCCCTGTGGTGTTACAAAAGTAATTACTCAAACCACTTTATGTCAAATACATTGTTTTTATTGGCTGAAATTCGGATATGAAAAAATAATCTTAAAGAAACAGTAAATTTAAAGTGGTTTTTTATTTAAAATAACTAAAAACAAATTAATTTATTTAAATAATTGCTATAACATATTTATTCCATTTTTTGTTTCTTTGTAGCCATCCACTTTTTAAGTGTTGATAGCGACATAAAAACTGGGATCATAATGGGTAAAAATAGAGGGATGTACACAGCATACCTAAAAATTGTTTAAAAAGTTAGATTAGCAAATTCTAGATATTGGTATGAATGGTTTATTTTTAAAATGATTTCAAAGATTCTTATTAACAATAAACAAATTGTGAAATTATTCGCATAATCATCAAGAGAAAACTTACTTGGATAATACATACATATAGTCAAGCCATTTTTCCGTATAGGAGTAGACAGAGACCATTTCTATACACTTGCTATGGTTCTTACCACCTGTCTTTCGCTTCTTCTAATATTATTATATATGCTCGTCGGTTGCTGGTACTCTTGACCTGGCCTTTATTTAAAACAATGTCAATCTGATTGAGATATGTTCGCCTATGTCGACCACTACCGACTTGTCCATTCACACTCGCCTTTAGAATCTATTTCGTCAATCTTCTTCCATCCATATATGTATCCAAACCATCTTAGCATTCCTTTATCTATCTTAGTTACTACATATTTTTCACACCACAGCGTTCTCTTATTACACTTCACTTTATCCATCAGAGTTACTTCAGCTATACTTCTCAGACTACTCATCTCCTCAGCATTGATTTTACTTTCATGCTTCTGCCAAACCTAATATTTTCTACTATAGATAAGTTTAGGGACCAGCACTCTTTTATGCACAGCCGGTCGTGCTTTTTTTGATACGTTTTGGCTGTTCATAAAGTTATGCGCCACACCATTCATTTGTTTCCCTGCCAACACCTTTTGCTTAATATCACAGTCACACTTTGCGTCTCCTGTGAACCCAAGTAAAGTATTTCCAATCTCAGTTTAAAAATATATTTTGATAGTGAATGTTGGGTTTGGCAGAAGCAGCATGAAAATAGGATTAATGCTGCGGAGATGAGTAGTCTGAGAAGTATAGCCAGAGTGACTCAGTTGGATAAAGTAAAGAATAGTAGAAAGGATGGATGAAGGATTGACAAAACAAATTTATAAGGCAAGTGTGAATGAACAAGTCAGTAGAGGTCGACCTCGGTGAACATATCTCGATCAGATCAATATTGTTTTGAAAAAAGGCCAGGTCAAGAGTACCAACAACCGACGAGCATGTATGAGAGCACTAATGAAAGTAGAGGAAGCAAAAGATGTGCGTAAGATTTGGCAAGTGAAAGGAAGTGGTCTCTGCCTACCTACCCTGTGAAAAAGGCATGACTATATGTATGTATGTATTAATTTGCCGAAAATCTAAGTTTTAACTATTTTAATCTAAGTCCTGAGGACCACCACAACAAAAATAGATTTTTTTAGAACACACCAAAAAAGTCATGCAACATAAAACATATTTATATACATCTTGATTCTTTAAAAGGTTATTAAAAACATTCTTGCACACTTGAGCATGTTTAAATGCATCCATTATTTAAAGTAAAGAGTAAAAATAAATATAAAAAATAATTACTTTTGGTCTTCAGGAAAATACAATAAAGACAGCAAAGAGGGATCACTAAAAGCTTCTTCAGAATACAAGAATGCTACTTTAGCAAATTCTAATCCCTTGTTTACATCACTTTTTTCCAAAAAATCTTGAGCCAAATTTGCATTTCCCACAGCAATGTTAATTTTTTTCCCTACATCTTCACTAATCACAATACTCTTTATTTCAGACAACAATTCAGCTAGAGATCTTAACGTTCTACGAGTAGAATCCAACATTTCTGTAGCTTTACGCATTTTTAATTCATAAATGTTATCTCCATCTGAAATAAAATCGTCTGAACATAATTATCCATTTTTAAATATACATAAATACTTCTCAGTAAAATAATTACCTAAAATATCATCAATTTTAAACAATTTCTGTAACTGAGTAATTAAGGTAGCTGTAATAGAATTTAAATCAGGTTTAAACTTTTTTTTTTCACATGATACCTTATCTGCATTGAGAATGTATAATCCACCCCATCTGGGACTGAGAAAAGCATTAGTCTCTACCTTCTGATTCTTTGTATCATAAATATATAGTGGAAAATCACTACAAAGAGCAAAGTAAATAACTAAATTTATTGTAGGTCTAGGTGACATGTGAGACCACAATTTACTTTCTAATGGTGTAATTATATGTGGCAATTGTTCTTCTTTTAACACATAATAATCATCTACTTTTGAAGGTTTTACTCCTAAATCAATGAGATATAACCACTGAGACTTTACAATAAAATTTGCAATGGGCAATATTTTTTCTAAAAATGGTTGTAAGTGTTCTTCAATATCTTCACCTTTTAATTCTACTAAAGGATTTAAAGGATCTGGATGTACTAATGATATTAATACATCATATTCTAAACTTAAAGGCATGCCATATTCTTTATCTGTGTGATTATTAAAATCAACTTTTTGCATTTGAGTAAGAGGAAGATTAGCTCTGTATACTCTTGTTGTAAACCACCATATCGGCAAACCTATTACTACCAATACTATAAAATACGAAATAATTGTGTATATTCTGTAAAGAGCTTCTTCATTCTCTAAAAAGAAAGAATTAAAAAATGCTTTTAATCAAATACGTTCTAAATACCTTCTTCTCTTGATGTATGCTTTTTATCTTTAACCGTTGTTGATAACATGTCAGTATTTAATTTATTTCTTTCTGTCTCACTTTTCAAAATCTTTCAAATAAACTAACTTGACTAACCTCAAATTTTCGAAAAACATCTAACATCTAAATAGAGCATACATTTAATACACGCGACGTGCCGATCACTCCGACCAATCCAGTGCGACACAATCTGCGCATGCCTGTTTCCCGCGTTTTGTTCAGTGATTTTCAATTACTTCTTACTTTTTTGAATTGCCATATATATTTATAATTTGGCGATTTAACCTTTTTTTTTGTGCTACAAACAAAAGTAATAATTACTATTATTTTGTGGAGCAAACATGGCGAAGTAAATTATATCTTAAAAGAATGAAAAGTTTTTTTAACTTCAAATTTATTTTCAGCAATAATTTGGTTTGTCATGCTTGCAACAAGGAATTTAGCAGTGTATCGACTAAATTTTCTAACGATAATCCAAAACCACCGTATATTTGTGAAATATGCTATACGTTACAAGTAACACTTTCGTAGCTTATTTTAGTTATCATCGTTTTGATAACGACAGAAACATTATCGAGTGTTAATATTACAGAAATAACTGATGATACTGAATTGTAAACTTTATTTGGATTATTATTGTTTTTTAAAATAACATTGTGTTGATAACATAAAACTAAAATGTGTTGTTTTTTTTAAATTTCAAATAAAATTTATTTGAAAGTAATAACTACAATAAAATATGATTGACAGTAATGGTTCAGAACATGATTTATTTCTTTCACCAATGCTAGGCATCAAAAAATGTTTACAAAAACAATTTTTTCTAATTTTAGTTTAAAAAGTGGTTCATGTCGATTTAGCGTGTTGTAAGTGATTGTTGAGTTCTTTGCAATTATGCCTGGCAATAGAATTTCAGTGTTCTATAGAGTAAGAATAGTGGCTTTGCATAATGAGGGTCTGTCGAATCATCAAATCGCGGATAGACTAAAGATTCCTCGTGCTTCAGTTATCCGAATAGTGCATTTGTACCAGAAAACTAACTGCGTTGACTGGAGAAGTGGAACTGGGCGTCCTAGGGTAACTAATCCGTGAGAAGATCGGCATCTAGCAAGATATGTACGTCGGAATCGAACCATCAGTCTCAGCTGTCCGAACTCATTTAAGAACGTTTGGTCGATTAATTTCCAGTACCACAATACGGCGGAGACTTGCTAGAGCCAATTTGCGATCCAGGAGGCCATCAAGAGTACCCAGGTTACTTCCCAGACACATATCCGCTCGTCTACAGTGGGCACGGAACACAGAAACTGGCTTTTCGCTCAGTGGCGAAGTGTCCTTTTATCGGATGAAACCAGATTTAGTTAGTGGTAGTCGGCGACACAGAGTTTGGAGAGTGCCAGGGCGACAAGAAAGAGTATCTTTTGAGAAGTCGTTCCATACCAAGAAGGATCAGTAATGTTTTGGGAAGGCGTAATGCATGGTGGTCGTACGCAGGCTTATTCCCATTCCAGACACTATGACAGGGGATAGATATGTTCAAAACATTATTGAACCCATTATTTATCCTCTCCGAAATGAGTTAACACCTTACTACAGAACAGGGGAAGACACACCGAATATTAATGCATTTTTTATTTCGCTCTAAAGTGGTTTCCTTCAAGATTTCAGATTTCAGTTAAAATTAAATTCAGCCAATTTGCATTGGTTACATAACCAAATTAAATGTAATAAACTTCTTGACTTATAATAATAGTGTCTCATTTAAACAAACATAAGAGAGTTGAAGAATTGTGGCGATGTGTGGTATTTTTATAATTAGGGTGTACATGAGTGCGTGTATATTTTTAATATTATCTGAATATTTTGTTTTCGATTATGCCATATTTATTTCCTTTAATAAACCATCCTTTCATGCAAATTTTCTATATCAAATAGTTTTGATGTTTCACATCTGCCAGGCGTCCCGCGAAGCTCAAATTTTTTTTAGATTAAATTTTTTTTGTAAACTTTTTTGTAATACATTATCGTCAATAAAATAATAGATAATAAATAAACAATTTATTTACAAGACTGGCTTCCTAAATTGAATATAAAACAAAAAAATCATGCTTGAACATTTGATATCTAAATACTGCTATATCAGTATTAAAAATATTCTTAGTGCTAAAACTAGGTAACTGGCTTTTTCCAAGGATATACTTAAATTTCAGAGACAATTTTTTCTGGAAAGAAGACAAAAATACTTCTAATTAAATAAAATTTAGAAATAGTGGTTAAATAACATTTAATCAAGTCATCACATTCTCCAAAAATCGAGAAAAAACTTGAGTTTTCCATAAAACAGCTGATTTGCAGTTACCTAGTTGTAGAGTTCACCACACGATATAATCTATTTTTAGGTAAAAATTAAAATACAATTGTTAGTTATTTTATAATTATAGGATAAAATATAACATTTTTCAAAGTACAAATAACAAATTAATGATTGTAATCATATTCAAACAATAAAAAATTGCTTGGTTGTTTTTTTAGATTTTAAAATTTGTTAACAGTACCTATCTCAAGAAACAATATCTTTAAATTTATGTAAATAATCCACCAATTAAAACATAATTTTAATTTTTTTTACACCTTATATTATTTAATAAAATTTATTTGCAATATTGTTAATAATTCCAGATTCCGGAGTGACTAAAATGTATTACCTAAATAACACGTTGTTTTTTTTTTGGACCGAAGTTCCTTATCGCACGGTAAGGGCTTGGCGGATCGGTGCTAGGCGAAAGAAAGTGAAAGATTTTTCCGTCACGAAACATCAGGCCCGTATGCCGTGTAACAATTATATCTGCGCAGCCAGTGCGAACTTATTGGCTGCCTTAAACCAATAAGCTCGCACCTATGACTGGGCTCAGTCAATAGCATAATTGCTATGGATAACTCTTATCATTGCTTAATATACATCAATAATGCATTGTAATAGTGGCTAGAAGATAATAAAAATGACGCTAGGTAGGTGTCAGAGATTAAGTGCAACAATATAAGAATAATTTATTTTTAATCTAAAACTTTTATATTACGACTCTTATTTTTTTTTAGCCAATTAGATGACAAATTGACTAAAAAAAATATTAAAAAAAAGCAACAATCCCGAAAAATGAAAAAACAAGCGTGAGAGAAAATATAATACGTTTACCAATAATAATAATATACTACGAAAAAAACTTCGTTCCAACCAACAGGACACTCAAGCACTTTTTTTATATATTTGTACATTTCATCAATGTTCGTGTATGTATTTCTATTGAAATATTTATTTTGGTAAATTTTACATTTATCTTCATTATAAAAACAACAACTTTTATTTATTTTTTCATCAAAATAAATGATTATAAACTCAAAATTCATTAAGTTCAACTTACTTTTCACCAGTTTGTAAGAATGATTGTCTAAAGCAATATTTCTGACCCAATTGTCTGCAGCAACATTAGAAGTGGTCCGCGAAGTTATGAATAAGTTACATAATTATCCCCTTTCTCACATAATATACCACCAAATATTTGGTGGTCTATAGCAAGTGCAAACTTGTGTTAGATGGTACTTGTGATAGAAATGTTAAATTTCTTATGTATACTTGAATATTTAGAGCAACTTTCTGCAGACACAAAGGTGTTAACTCTTGAAATTATTAAAATTGTATTCCAAAATATACACTAAAACTGAATAAAACAGTGAACTTACAAATTAAAAAAAAACAATTAAAATATTTTTGAGACATTAGCAGTTAGACAAAGAATTAAACAATTAACCAGATATGTTTAACAATAAACACAGAACTATAACCTCTCATTACAAAAAATTGATAATCATAAACATCCAGCTTTTCCTTGGAATTAGTTATGAAAATTGGGGATTCCCGGAAAAGATGAACACAATTGAACACAATCTAGTCAACATAATTTATATAATTTTTATGTGTTTTGGTTTTGGTGTTTTGGCTAGAGTATGTTTTTACATGCTTTATATTAGCTTCACTCATATCTATCTATCTATGTAACAGAATGTTTGGATACGATTTTCACCCTCTTAAAAACATCGGATCGACTTGAAACTTTGTCTACTTCTAAAGGACTGATGACAATACAATCATTTCATAAATTTTTTCAAAGATCTTGGCCAGGATCAGTTATGTTTAAAAAAAAAAAGTTTATATGATTTAAAAATGGCTGAATAGCTAAGCTACTCTCCAACATATGTCGCTAATGAACATCACCATTTTAAATCGTAGTAATTTTAAATTCTCTTCGCGTTTTTTTATATGCTTTATATGAGCTTAACTTGTAATTTTTTCAAAGATCCTGGCCAGGATTATTAGGATAAAAAAAACCAGAACTAAACAATGAAAAATAAATAATAGTTTAAAAAAACCAAGAAAACAGACTTTATAAGAAAACCGAACTAAAAAATAAAAAATAATTTTACAAACAAACGCGTGGGTGCGCTAGCTATATCAATTAACATATTTGATAATAAACAAATATTGGTAAAAAGAACGTCTCCAAGAAGAAAACGTAAACATCATAAAAAGCACCCGACGCTTTTGATTGTAAAATTATTTTTTATTAATAATTATTATTTTTTAGTTGCGTTTTCTTATAAAGTCTTAGTTTTGTTAAAACTATTATTTATTATCATAAAATTTGATACCCCTCTAATAAATGCATACACAAGTTGCTTGTGAGATATTTTGTTCTTTGATTCAAAGACAATTTCATTCTCCTGGCTAATCTTGATAAAAAAAATCTTTTTACATGTATAATTTTTATCAGTTAAGTTTGCCACTAAACCCCCTAATTATCATTTTTTTTATCCGTTCTAGATAACTTCTTTACCATTAATGAATTTTTTTTTACTGAAAATAGTCGCAAAAAGGGTAGACCAATCGTGTGGGCCGCGGACAGCCCCCACTGCGACTATTAAAAGGAGAAGGGGTTATAGAAAGTTGCAGGACATAGTTCTCTGGAAAAAATGATTTTGGAAGCTTGTTCCATTCCGTAGCAGCCCTGTAAAATAAGGATTCTTGATGGAAATTGGTCCTTGAAGTGTCAATCAGCGTGCCGAGTTCTTCGGCTGAATGTGGCCAGTGGTGGTATAAGAGTTTTTATTTCTCTGGAGCTTTGCCGTAAATATCTGTAGAGTAATGTCTGGTCTACAACTCTTATTCTTTGTGCTAGTGGCTGAAGGGTATCTGTGAAAGTTGGAGCTGTTTATTAACCGAATGGCCCTTTTCTGATTGAATTTTAGAAGACGAAGAGAATGCTTTGGTGCTGAACCCCAAATGTGCGAGCAATACTTTACATTTTACCGTTAAATAATTTTCGTTAAGTTTTTATACCAACTGCTTCTGTAACATTAATAAAACCATCTTCAGCAATCAGTGTTTCCAAATCTTTTTTAATTTTTGTAACAACAGGAGGTCCTTCATAAACCATCGAGGTATAAATTTGAATTAAATTAGCACCAGCTTTAATTTTTTCATAAGCATCTTTGCCATTTGAAATTCCTCCTACACCTATAATTGGTAAATTAGTTAATTTTTTCATTTCTTTAATCATTTCAGTTGATTTATCTTTTAAAGGTTTCCCACTTAACCCTCCAATCTCATTTTTTTTATTAGATTTTAAATAACTTTGCCTTTCTGTTGTCGTATTGCTGATAATTAGACCATCTACCTTACAGTCTTTTTGATTAAGCACATCTGCTATATCTCTCTTTTCACTGTTGTTGAGGTCTGGTGATAATTTTAACAATAAAGGGGGTTTATTATCAATTGCTAGACTATTTCTAGCCTTTACAGTTGCACTCAAGAGACTCTTTAGCATTTCTTTATTTTGCATGCTTCTTAAACCTGGTGTATTGGGACTACTGATGTTTATAACTAAATAATCAGCTAATAAGCCAAATTTTAAGATACCTATTACATAATCACCTATAGGATCTTCTGATGTTTTATTTTTACCTAAATTTATACCTATTATTACTGAATTGTCTTGCTTTCTTATTTTTTTAATCCTTTTTAAAGCCTCATCATGGCCTTCGCTATTAAAACCATACCTATTTATGACAGCAGAGTCTTGAGAAAGTCTAAAAACTCGTGGTTTTTCATTGCCCTCTTGGGGAATTGGTGTTACTGAACCAACTTCCACAAAACCAAACCCAATATCTTTAAGTCCTAATACTGCTTTGGCATCTTTATCAAACCCAGCAGCTATACCTACAGGATTAGGAAACACTTTTCCCAATATGTTTACTTTTAATGATAGTGGATCTTCATAATTGGGTTTAGGTATTATTCGGTATTTGCTAATAAACACTGCAAAGTTATGAGCTTGTTCAGGATCTAGTAAATGAACCATAGGTAGAGCAATATTTTTATAAAATGATTCATCACCCTTATAGTAGCTAACACCAGCACATGTTGCATATCCTCCTAAAACTATTAAAGTGATATTTCGTATCTTAGATAACTTCATTTTAAATCTGAAACAAAAAAATTGTAATATATATTGTGCTGTAATCTATTTATTAACAAACATATCAAATTCGTTCCTCTTTTAAAAATGTGCATATTTTCGATATTTGAGAAATAGCTAGTTGGATCTCCTGTAGTTGTACTAAAAACGAGAATGCATCATTAGAGCACATATTTCCTCCCTACATTGCAATGCATTTTAGGAATATAAGAAAGGAATTTCAAGAGTAAACATTTAAACACCATTTTCCAAAATATTAAAATTTACACATTCATGTAATTCATGTGATTACTTACCCAAAGTTAACCTAATATCTTGAAATTTGAAGTATTTTTTTCTATTGAGGCACAGGTTGTCTCTGATACAGCATTTAAAACACAATTAACTTCATGGATAACTTACACCATAGAGAAACTTATTTTTAATTTGTCTATGACTTACACCATTTTATAAAACAACCAGCAGTAGCACTCACAGACAATAAACCATTTTTACACCTTTGCGCATTTCACCGCGCAAGACATTACTCGGTTTAAATCCATTCAAAACCAGTCAGTAACGTAGCAGATGTGACGGCGTAGGAGTCGGAGTAAATTTATTTTAAGTGTTCATTCGTTCGGTTACAGTGGCGGAGTTATTTTAATTATGTACTTTATCAAAAATTTTATTCTTGCTTTTATTTAGTATTCCTAGTTTATTGAAATTAGTAAAACAATTTACATTATGACTTCGAAGACAAGATACTGTAGGGTTTGTGCAGCAAGAAATTGCTTAAATGAAAGTTATTCATTCGACAAAAGTTTCTTCAGATTTCCTGTTGGGCGTACAAGGTATGTAGATGATACACTAAATATAAAAGCTAACAAATGTTGAGGTATTGATAAAAAACTTGTAAACGTTGGCAAAGTAACCCCCGTAGTTTAGGATAGGTATATTTTACTAAATTACAGTGGGTGCAACTTTTTAGAAGATAAATGGGTAACGTGCACGTGACGTTTCAGCTTAAAAATGGACGAAAGAGCGACGTCATAGTTTGAGATTTTTTATAGCTTTAAATAAAAAAGTTAACGGGTCTATTAACAGTGAATATCATGTAACCACTAGATTAATTATAGTTTTTGCTATTTATTTACGGTCTAGAATATGGGTAATGGTCAGCGTAAGGGACGATCTGAATTCAAAGTTAGATAGCCTTCATAAAATCTATAAATTTTGTAGTGATCATTTTGCAACTAAAATATTTGTAAACAAAGCTGGAAATAGACTTATTTCTGATACTATTCCAACTTTTTCCCAATTATCAGCTTTAGATCAAAACCATAGTCGCCTACTATTGTAGCAGTTAAGCAGTAATAAAAGGCTATCCTCAAGTGAGGTAGAACCTACCGTTCCTTCTAAAAAGATAATCATCTTACGAGATATTGCGATTCAGCCTGCAGGTATTCAAATATTCAAATTTGTTTTCTGACTAATCCCAAAATCGTATAGAATAAACCAAGGTACCACCACCACTACTTTTACCAACAATTTAAACACACTCCCTCATCATTATCTTCTGCAAGCCCCAGAAAGAACAAACTTTGTGAAAGCGTAAGGTCTACAACCAACGAAAATAACAGGATAAAAAAGGACATTGAAAAACGCCACTGGTACCCAATTCGGTATGAATCGGCACTGCATATCTGCCGACTTTGGGAATATGTTGGGGCCGTTGACAGGTATCTTTCCTTTAAAATTTAAGTCTTTCTAGTTGTCTGGTAATAATAAAAAAAATACATAATTTTTATGAAAAATATATTTAACTGAAAAATGTACTTTTTTTATATTCCTCAACAAGTCATAATTTTTTTAAAAAAAAGTCAACAATTATAATACAATATTATATTTCATACATTTATCCTAATACCTTTCTGACACGTGTGAAGAATACTTAGTTCATAATACCTTATATTATATCATTAAATCATTATTTTATACATTGTTTTACTTTAGTTGTCTCTAATAATCTTCCAGACATACAGTATTAGTATATAGTATATTAGCAAGTTTGAAAAGATATCTGAAAATGTCAAAAAATAATTATTATTGTCAATTTGATAAAATATATTGGAAGTAGATTGAAACTACAGAGGCAGCCGTAAGTAATTTTAAGTTTGATTATACAGATTATTAGTTATCCTATTTTCTAGGAATTTGAGTACATCCTTGCATTCAACTGTAATATAAAATAAATAAAGTGGTTTGTACTGCAAGTCCTAACTAGTTTTAATCACATTTACTTCCAACAACACGACCTAGGCAAAAATTCACAAATATTCCTAATCCGACCCTGACTTTTAAACCAAAGTGACACAAGCGAGGTCTGCTGGTTGTTTTATATTATGCTGTGATTGAGTGGGGGTTATGGGGATGTGCTGTGTGAGTGGGGTTGGAGATCTAATATAGATTAATGTCAAATGTCAGGAAGAATGTCTTTGTATTTTCCGTAGATGTATTTCTTGAAGGGTGCGTTAAATGTCATCGCAGCACCACTTGATAACCAATGAAAACATGTATATTTTTGTGTCAAATTTTTACAAACAAATGCATAGTGTCATAACCCTAAAAAGATACATAATTTTCTCCGTGTATTTACAATTGAACAATTATTTAAATAAAAAGTTATAATAATTTTAAAATATTGTTGCGGCGTTAACTACATAATAAATTCATAAATAAATTGTTATCGACCACTTTCTAAGACTATCAAATGACAAATGTCAAAAGCACTATGTAGATTAAAAATATGGAGGGTAGAGGTAACGAGAATCAACTGTGTACATGAAAAAGTGTCCGTTCAAATGCATTAAATTAGGGTGGCGTCACATTAGCACCAGGGTAAATTTCAACGTCAACTGGGACAACTTTTTACAACACAAATTTTACCCGTAACTTCTGTTATTCACACACTTTTTCAAAAAATTAAATGATAAAAAAACAATAAACGTACTGTTCACAGTTCACGAAATAAAATCACTGTAGCTACACGCTTTCTCACAATAATTCTTTAAGGTTATATTTACTACATTTCTTTGTACTACGCCAGTAGTTGAAATTTTTTATAAGTAACTACTTTAGTCGAAAATAATATTAAATTTTTTAACTCGTTATACTTCAATTCGTTTACAATTGCTGATTCATAACATACCCTTTGTCTACACCAGCGCCATTCTGGAAGGTTTTTGAACTGTTATTTATAGCTTACAGCTGGACACTTTTTTAAGTTTTCTACTATATGAGATGACTCTCCTTACCTGTACCCTCTATAATTAAAAATAATAAATTGCACAGCCATTGCATTCATTATATCTTTAAAAATGAAAGAGAAACACATGTTGTTGAAAAAATGGCTCGAAAAAAAATAACACATAAAAATTTGTTTAGTGAATGAACTGATTTTCAAAACTTTCTGTGACTAGACAGTTTAATGAACTCTTGAGAATTATTACACCAAAAATTCAAGAGGTAATGTGAGGTGCTAGGCCAGAAGTCAGAGTTTATCAATAAAACAACATTGCCTATCTAGCAACTGAAAATAGATCTATTTAAGGATGCAAAATTCAAAGTGTGGCATTTCCACAATCCTTAGGCATAATAGTAATGGAAATTTGTACAGTTATAGTACACAGTTTAAATGATTAAATAAGGGTAAGTACAAGTATAATAATTATTCAAAATGTATTTAAATACAGCAACTTACATTTTATTGAAAATTTGCAAAATGTTGAGGAGCACCAGAGGGTCCTGAACTGTTTTCATGTGTACAGTAAGTAGAGTTTGTTTATGTATAGAATCATAATAAATAGGGCTTGGTTATATAGTTATGGAGGTAAATGTGTGACAAAGAAAATTATTTTATGGAGAATACAGTTATCCATTTGGTCTTCAAACAATATCTAATTAATGGTATTTTTTGCAAACAATTTTTACTTTAACTTTATTTTGTAAAGTTCCACTGCCCAAGTTGAAGCAATTTTGTTAAAGACATTTTGAGAGTGTTTAAGGCAATATATATAACATTTCACACCTTTTGAATTTCCTTACTTTCTCTTTTTAAGGACCATTTTTGTGATGTAAATATTTATTTTTAGTTAAGACCTCTATGTGAATAATAATTTTATTTAAAATTGCAGTTTCCAGAAATAGAAGCTGAATGAAAAGCTATTGAAGATGGATTTATTCATCAATGGAATTGTCTAGGAGCAGTAGATGAAAATCATGTCATGTGACAGTCAAAAAACCACAGCATATACAGGGTGTTTCAAAAAAGGTAGCCCTGTTGCTAGGATAGGTAGAACACTGCAAAATAAGTTCCCATCTTTTTTTTAATTAACTGACTTATCAGCATACAGAAAGTTTTCTCTATATTTATGAAGAAAATGTTCTTTTTTTTTATTTTATTTTTGTAATCTTAACTTTTGACCCTATAAAAAGCTGGCCAACTAAATACACCTCAATATATTTTAAAATGAATGTGCTTTTTATTTTCCTTTAGTGGCCAATCTTTGATAATTGTATGTTTACTGCATAACTGTGAACTAAGTTGAACCAATTTTACCTACGGATGAAGCAATATTTACCAGATTGAACAATAAAAATCGTACTCTTTAACTTAATATATCGATAAACCTTTTAATATTATTTAGAGATGGTCAATATTATTGTACAATATCAATTATTCTGCTATTTATCATGACAATACACATTTTCAAAAGAACTTTAAAAATGTTTTGTGATCTGGAAGGAGACAGATTAAAATTTTGTAAAAAAAATTAGCTAAATTAGAGGACATTTTTAGTGCTAAATTATCTTTCAAAACCTCCTTAAACAAAAAGACCAGATTATCATGTGGGTATATCAATGTAACACATTATCCTTTGATTACAAAAGTCGATGTGCATTTAAATAGAAAGTAATAGAAAGTATTTTTATGAGTTGCAGACAAAAGTCGGTCTCTGTCGATTGTTGCCTTGAGGTGACAGCGCGTCAACCACGATGAGGGGACAAAAAATGCATGATATATAGCCACGGGCATAATAGAAGACATTGGATGATTCTTAAAAGGTCCAATAATTTCAAAAAATGGTAAGGAAGGGGCAAATACAAATTTTTCTGGCCTGGAACCCTTCTGTGGACTCTCCAAGGCTCACTTGAAAGAAAAGGTTTGACGCTGGGAAACAGATGAAATGAAATCTCACTGGCATAAATTTTTATTCTAATATTTCTACACAGAATAAATTTTACTGGAAAAATCACTTGGATATTCTCAAATGTATACAATCTTTTTATAACGCTTTATAAATACTAAACTAAAACTAAGATTGATTTTATTTATATATCTGTAAACCAATGTTCTCGACAAACCAATTTCTTTCTGGACATTTTGCGAAATCATTGGACCTTTCTAGAATCATCCGATGTCTTCTATTACGATCGCGTCTATAAATCATGCATTTTTTCCCCTCATTGTGGTCGACGCGCTGTCGCCTCAAGGCTACAATCAACAGAGACAGACTTCTGCAACTCGTAACAGTATACTTCCTGATGTGTTAAAAATAAAAAACTGGGAAACTATAATTGTTAGTCTCTGTTTGTACCTAGGTACAGTTATTAAAAAGACGACTATAACCTCTGGAGAAGATTTAATGGATAGCTAATTAATAGGTAAAAGGGATAGAGTTTTATATTTGCAGTGGAAACATTCTACAGCTTATTTTATTCTAAAGGTTGTGTTGGTGCTGAGAGAAAGTAGCTACATTTACAAAAAAATCAAATTTAAAACATAAGTCCTAATAACTTTATAAAATATAACCAAAAAGGGGGGTTGTGTGTACTGTGCTATACAAGATATCAATAGTTAAAAAAGGCTATAGTACGCCAAATTTTTTTAATTATTACAAACCAATTCTCAAACGTTTTTGGCGTCAAGCCATCATCAGGAGAAATTTTTGTCACAAATTGGTTTACTAAAGATTAAACATGAAGAGGACATGACTACAGCTCAACAATGAACATTTCAAGATGAACAAAAATTATAGAATTGTAACTAAACTACATCATTAAGAAGACAATGTACATTTTAAAACTTTTTAAAAACATGGAAACATTAAAATTAAAATCAAGTTGAGGGATGACTAATCCTGATGATGGCTTGACGCGCCGAAAACGTTTGAGAATTGGCTTGTTATAATTAAAAAATGTTGGTGTACTATAGCCTTTTTTTAACTATTGATAACTTTATAAAATGACTATTAAATTAACAGACCAATTGTTAATTCACAGTGTAGCAGCTGTATGAGTATGTAATAAATAAATTTTATAATTTATTTAACGCTCTCAATAATATTTTATTTAAAAATTTAAATTCTTTTAACCAAGTTAGGTATATATGAAAATTCCAAAATTCAACCAGGGGGGGTTATCAACCTTGTGTTCTCTGTAGGCCTCCTTGCTGTTTTCTTTTGTTATTTTTGGTAGGCACACAATTCTGGTATTATATTTATTTTGCTGTCTGTTAACAAAATGATATCGTTATTGTTTAAACTTGGTTGATTAGAGAATAACCATTGGATTTTTTTTAAAAACCTTATTTAAAAAAAAAAGATATGTAAAAAAATATTTGAAACTGTTTATTTGAACCCAATGATAAAATAAAAAATCTGAAACTTCTAGGCTCATCCCACTGAGCTACTTACTCTTGTGTATTAACAATAATAAATATTCAACATCATCTGAAGACTAACAATACTCCTTTTATGTAGGTCACTATTTGTTGAATACCTGAAACTGCAAGATTATTTATAAAAGGTAGGATTCTTTGAATACATCACCACCATACAAATCGTTAAGACTTTTTTTATATTTATGAACCATATTGGCTGATTTTTGCATTAAATGCTTTTTTGAAAAAAAACATTTATTTATTCTTAAAAGCTGATGTTTGCAATAAAGGATAGGTACCTATATAGTAACCTGCTGATAAGAGAACTAACCAGAAGGACATACCTATCTGGTGAATATATCCATCTTTTACCGGAGGGGTAGGCAGAGACCACTTCCTTTCACTTGCTATATGGTTCTTAAACACATCTTTTGCTTCCTCTACTTTCATCAGTGCACTCATACATGCTCGTCGGTTGTTGGTACTCTTGACCTGGCCTTTCTACAAAACAATGTTGATCTAATCGAGATATGTTCGCCGGGGTCGACCTCTACTAAATTGTCCATTCACACTCGCCATATAAATTTGTTTCGTCAATCTTTATCCATCCTTTCTACGTGTCCAAACCATCTAAGCATTCCTTTATTTTTCTTTGTAATCACATCTTCTTTTACACCAAAGCGTTCCCTTTGTTACGAGAAAAAACGCTAAACTGTTATGAAAAAGAAAACTATATTTTACTAAAAACCCTTAAAGTTGGGCGTCAATTTGTTACGACTAAAATAATTATTTTACTGAAAGGCCCCTAAAGTTCTCAGGGTTTCGTGGCTACTTGATTTCTCTATTGAATTCAATTTGTTCAATTAGTTTATTTTAATATAGTCCCTTTTAGATATGAACATATTTTTACCGTACAAACTACACTCTTATCTTGTAAAAACAATAAAATAAAAAAAGAGCAACTAAAACGTATAACAGGTTTATTTAAAAATTACAAATAAATTTAAAAAATGTTTTTTTTTAAAACAACTGAAAACAGTTAAATGTTAGACATGTAATTTTTTAAAGGTAAGTATGATGTTAGTTTTTAAAAAGATTTGAATCCACAATTTACAAGAAAAATTAATGGAAAAACCACACTGCGATCCGCCCTCTATAGGCGAAAACTCCAAAGTTGAAAGCCCCAAATGGTAAAACTTCTCACCCTGTATATGTGATTTATTATCACAATCTTGTTGAAATTCTTGATTGATAATAAGTAGTGCTTTCTGACAAGTTTTATTTTTTAATGCTGTCACTTAGACATTTTTATAAACAAATACATGGCGTTCAGATGTTGGGGGAGCGCAATATACATATCAAATCACATACATAGTCCCCCCTTTGAAAGCCTTAAGGGTTTCAATAACAAATATAATAACATTCAACAGTCGCTTTCGGGAACTGGAAGAACACACAGTTTGCTTGTTGGGCGTTGATAAGTCCCATTGACTGTTTTTATGGTCACAGTTCACACTACACCGTCCGAACCAGGAAACATTTTAATGACTCTACCCATAAGCCATTTCAGCGGTGGTAGTCCATCTTCCTTCACAAGTACAATAGTACCTGTTTTTAATAGTTGCGGTTGATTCTCCTTTCACTTTGTTCGAATTTGAAGGTTGGAGATGTAATCTTTGGTCCACTTTGACCAAAAATGTTGGGTCATCTTCTGAATGAGCTGGAAGCGACTCAAGCGGTTGTTGGGGGTTGACAACCATTCATTCTCCAGAACAGATGTCAACTTGGAGCCGATCAAGAAGTGTGCAGGAGTCAGAGGGGATGGGTCATTAGGATCGGATGATAGGGGATATAAGGGTCTACTGTTTAGACATGCTTAAATTTGTATTGCCAATGTGGTTAATTCTTCAAAAGTAACAGAAGTCTCACCAACAATTCTTTTCAAGTGGTATTTAACCGATTTTACCTCAGCTTCCCAAAGCCCGCCGAAATTAGGTGCCCGGGGAGGAATGAAACTCCAAGATATACCATCTTGGGCTAATTTTGTTTGAATGGTTCCACCAGAATCCTTCAGAAATCTTTTCAAATATGCATTTGCTCCAACAAAATTACTACCGTTGTCGGATATAATTTTCTTGCATAAGACACGTCTGCCGACAAATCGCCTCAAAGCTGCGATAAACGATTCGGTACTTAAATCACTTACTACTTCTAAGTGCATCGCCTTGGTTGCAAAACAAATGAATATGCAAATATAAGATTTTATTAACATGTTATTTCGATGCCTTTTTTCTTTCAAGAAAAACGGTCCGCAATAGTCTACTCTGAGAGAAGGAGTAAGTCTCTCCTGGGGCAGATCCCCCATTATATTTTTTATACTGTTTGCTCTAAATCTATAACATTTCACGCAATCGTGCACCACCTTACGTGCAAGATCTCGACCAGAAATGGGCCAAAACCTATCCCTGAGAAATGCCAACAGAGATTGTGGACCTGCATGCAACAACCTCAAGTGCTCATCACGCATTATCAAAGTCGAAAGTGTATGTGATTTAGGCAAAACTACAGAAAACTTCTTGTCAAAATCAAAATTTGAATGTTTTAGTCTACCACCAACCTTTATGATACTATGCTTATCTAGAAATGGATTGAGATTTATCAACGGACTTTTGTTGCTTACGTGATTAATAGTTTCAATTCAACTGGAAAAGTTTGTGATTGGGTTAGGTGAACTAATTTCAATAATGAATAATTCAGTTCATCTGGGGATAAAAAATCCGTTTGCCTGAAATTTTTTGTTTTTATATTATTAATAAATCAAAGCACATACGCGAAAACACGTTTGAGATTTTTCATCTCAGAAAATGTTTGGTTCGGGAAAATGTTCAAATTTAGTCAAATCAGTTTTAGTTGATGTGATAGTGCGAAGCTCAGGCATTTCGTGTGGAGGTATTAAAGAATATGAGTTATCAGGCCATTGATCACTTGATAGCGATAGCCAATCAGGACCGCACCACCAGAGTTTGGAATTTATGAGATTATTTACAGAAGTACCTCTGGATAGAAGGTCAGCGGGATTATCGTGAGTTTTCACATAATTCCATTCAAAAGTATTCGGCAGTTCTTGTATTTGAGCGACACGATTGGAAACAAAAACTTTATAATAACTGTTTGGGGGGCAACTCTTCAATTTTCCAAAAGCGTTCAATTTGTTCGTTCAGATTATTATTTGTATTAGCTCTACTCAAATTACAATGAGTTTCGTATGATGGCAAGTTTTCAAAGAATAAGGGACCGGAAATTATCCACCCAAATAAGGTTTTTTGTAATGAAGGCAATTTATTGCCTAATTTTATTTGCCCTGTACATAACAACTCATAAAATATGTCATTACCAATAAGCATATCTATAGAACCACTAACACTGAAAATCGGGTCAGCCAATATGATATTTGGTGGTATATCAACCAGCTTCGAGTTAAAAGAAGTTGAAGGAATGTTTCCTATAATTTTGTCAATCACAAAACAAGATAAACTGGCTTTAAATGAGTTCAATCTGGACTGAATGTTTATACATGCTCTTGTATCCAGGTGTGATGAAATCTGATTTATGCCTGTCACAAGAATCTTACACTTGTTTGTTTTTAGATTAAGTGTTTTACATAATTTTTCTGTTATGTAGTTACTAGTCATGTTTCGGCACTTGGTCAGAGTTTCCGGTCGCTCGGGTGAAATGTGTTCTGGTTTATATTCGAATGGAAGCATCCAGGCACCAGTCAGGCCTCTCTGGGGCTGAGGGTACAGAATTGAAACAGTTCCGCAGGCTGGCCGCCAAATATTACAGTGGCCCCAACCCATTGGTAACGCTGGGAGGCTGCCACAGTCCATCGAGGTCAACTGACCGTCCTGGATGCAGAAATTTCTGTAGAAGCTAGTCCACATATCTGCTCCTCTTTTTATTTATTTATTTTATTTTTTTTTCTTCCTCTTACTTCTGCCCTTTTTTTTTTTTCTTTTCTTCTTTCTTCATATTTTTCTTTTAAATCAAACCATTAAACCAAATCATGAAAAGTCCAACAAAAATACATGTTCCAACTGCGGTTGCTGATAATTCCCCAAAAAGCAACTTTAGAATTGAACATTAGAGGCCTGAACTCTAACAATAATTCAGTACACCACCACCTGCAAACTAACAGGCCTCATTTACTGGCTCTGACAGAGACACAAATTAAACCCTCCTCCAACAATACGCATCTTTTGTGTCCCGGGTTCGAACTCGAAACAAGATTCAAATTTAAGACCGGCCTTTGTGTTTACACTCGCATTAATATTTCCTGTTGTAGACAGGAGAACTTAGAACCAAAGGACGGCCTATGGGTCATGTGGTTCAAGTTAACCTTACAAAAATCAACAAAATTTCTCTGCTGCCTGTATCTTTCTCCTACGAACCCTCCTTACGTCAACCTCTTTCAACATCTTTCCGACACGCTGGAGCTGTTGCAAACTAACGACCCCAACACAGAGGTTATATTTTTGGGTGATTTCAATGTTCACAACGCGAACTGGCTGAGATCCAACCGCACCGACAACGCCGGTCTAGAAGCTGAGAACTTTGCGATAAGCCACAACGTGACCCAGCTAGTTGAAGAATCTACCCGCATACCCGATAACCCCAATCACCAAACCAACATTCTCGATCTCTTCTTCACGACACATCCCGACCAGTACCTAGTCTCTATAACCGCTCCGCTCGGTAAATCTGATCATAAACTCATCTCAGCCACGTCCAAACAAACAACCCCGCCCAAAATCACGCCTGGTACCTCTATTGTCTGGCATTTTAGATCAGCCAAATGGAATGAACTGAGGGACTTTTACCTATCATTTCCATGGAAAGATGTCTGCTTTCGCTCACAAGACCCATCAACATGTGCAGAATCTGTAACCGAAATCATAAGGCTAGGTATGGACTCATACATTCCTCATGGTACAAGACGGATCTTCAACCCCAAACCCTGGTTCAACCAAGAATGCAACCGTGCGGTGCGTGATAAAAATCAAGCACATCTACTCTGGTGCGAAGTCCCGACAATTGCCAACCGAGAAGCCTTTGTCCACGCGAGGAACGCCTGCAAAAAAACGATTGATCTTGCCAAAAAATCCTACGATACAAGAATATGCAACAAGCTTGTCAATGCCCCTCCTGGATCAAAGACCTTCTGGTCTTTGGCTAAAGCCATAAATAAGAATTTCACAACTTCTTCTTTACCACCACTCGAGAGGTCCGACGGCACGACAGCCGTATCTTCCAAAGAAAAAGCGGATCTGCTGGCCGAAATGTTCAGCTCTAACTCAACCCTCGATACCAATGGAAAACAACCCCCAACGATACCTAGAATAAACGCATCAATGCCTGAGGTCACTATCCGCCATCGCACTATCAGGAAAATCCTACGAAATCTTGACTCAATAAGGCAGTAGGACCAGATGGAATTCCGACAATTGTCCTGAAGACCTGTGCTCAAGAGCTCACCCCAGTTCTCTGTAGACTCTTCAAGTTATCATACAGCAAAGGAGTATTTCCGTCCATGTGGAAAAACGCTAAAGTCTAACCGATTCTGAAAAAAGGAAAAAAGGCTATTCCTGCAAATTATCGCCCTATTGCATTGCTCTCAGTCATATCCAAAGTTATGGAAAAAGCGATTAACACAGAACTTATCAAATATCTGGAGAAATTTGAGATAATCCATGACAGACAATATGGATTTCGACAACTTCGGTCTACTGGAGATTTGCTGGCTTATGTCACTCAGCTCTGAACAAACACTATTGAGAAGTTTGGGAAATCCAGTGCAAAAGCCTTGGATATATCTAAAGCCTTTGACCGCGTTTGGCACCAGGTATTGTTAAGTAAATTATCTGCCTACGGTCTCCCAACCAAACTGCGCCAATGGCTCTTGAGCTTCATGCAAGATCGCTCCTTACATGTGGCAGTTGACGGTATTTCTTCTGATGCGTTTAAAACTAATGCCGGGGTCCCCCAGGGTTCCATCCTGTCCCCTACCTTATTTCTTTTACACATTAACGACCTCTTGAAAACCACTACGAACCCCATTTACAGTTTTGCAGACGATAGCACACTTGTCTCAACTTTCACATCCTATCGATCACTTTCGGTGAATGATACAAATAGACTCAGGTAGGAACAGGTTGATTCCATCAATAGAGATCTTAAAGCAATCGTCGAATGGGGAACCAACAATCTTGTTTAGTTCAACGCCCAAAAAACACAAAGTGCCACGTGTTCCATGAAAGTGAATTCCTCAAATCATCCCATCACAATGTCCGGAAATACCCTTGAACCAAGTCCCTCCATCTCGATTTTGGGAGTCACGGTGTCCAATAACATGTCTTGGCATGACCATGTTGCTAACATCGCAAAGTCGGCAAGCCAGAGGCTAGGTTTTCTGTGGAAAGCCAGAAAGTTTTTTACTCCTGATCAACTGTTGACGACGTACAAGGCTCAAATCCGACCTCTACTGGAGTATTGCTCGCACATTTGGGGTTCAGCACCAAGGCATTCTCTTCGTCTTCTAGATTCCATTCAGAAAAGAGCCATTCGCTTGATAAACAGCTCAACTCTCACAGATACCCTTCACCCTCTAGAACATAGAAGAAGAGTTGCAGACCAGTCATTGCTCTACAGATATTTCCATGGCAGATGCTCCAGAGAAATAAAAACTCTTGTACCACCATTGGCCACATTCGGCCGAAGAACTTGGCACGCTGATCAGTCTCACCCATTTACTCTCAAGATTGACACTACAAGGACCAATCTTTATCAAGAACACTTCTTTTACAGGGCTGCTACGGAATGGAATAAGCTTCCAAAATCAGTTTTTCCAGAGAACTATGACTTTTTAAAAAGCGTGTCCACAATCATTTCCTTTCTATAATCCCTTCCCCTTCTAATAGTCGCAGTGCGGGCAGTCCGCGGCCCACACGATAGGTCTACCCTTTTTGCGACTATTTTCATAAAAAAAAAAAAATTTACGGGTTGCACTCTGGGAGTGCCGGCAGAAGTGAAAACTTAGGTATTAACGTTGTGCGCCCTGCGCCGCCTAAACGAAACAGCCGGCGCAGGCATACATTTTCGCCGCGCTGAAGAAAGAGAGCGGAATACTCCCTCTCCTACGCCACGCCAGCTGTCTACTCTCCATCCGTCTTACGAATTTTCGATCAGGTCACGTGTCCTGACGCGAGTTTAACATTTTTTACCCATGTCTGGAAGTGGTGGATATTTGAATCCATTGTAAACTTCCTTATGAATGGCTGTAAAGCAAGTCGAACATATTTTTATTTTAAGTATCGCAATGTTTGATAGCAATGTTCTTATAAATTCAATTTTTGGAGTTGCATCGTTATTTTGCAAATATTTCAAATCTTTTCTAAACCACAGTCTGTCACAAATGTCACAAGCATGACCAAATTCATTATCAACAAAATCATTTTCAAATTGTCGATGAGCAGAAGAATTATGTTGAAAAGCAGAATATGTTTGAAGATGTATATTAGGTGGAGATGATTCAACAACTTGAGAACGAAAATGCCTTTGACGCACTCTATCTTCGATAGAATTGTAGTTAGAATGTATTGATAGACTTGAAGGTACATCTCTCGACAATAAATCTGCAATTTGGGAACTACAGATAACTGGTGGAACATATGGCACACCTCTGGTGGACGGGCCTGCAATTTGTGAAGTATGAATGACTGGTTGTACATCCAACACATCTCTGGCGGACGGGCCTGTTTTTAAATTTGATGTTCTTTTTTTATCTCGATACCGCTTAGAATATTCTTTGTTTTTCTGATTTTGTTTTCTTTCATATTCTTTCTTCTTTTCATCAACAGAGAAGTAAGGCGTAAAGTGCAGCTCACGAAGATCAAGATGAATCCAATTATGTGTATCATTTGCTTTAAAATGACAGGAGCAATGGTCTTAATTTTTTGAAATTACGTTGAAATAGTGGTAATGCACACAAATATTTTGATTGTAAATTTTTCCAAACAAGTATAAACAATCCAAGTCTCCATATTCATTGTTACTTAAGAGTATGTTATATGCTTCCTGTGGATTATGGCAGGAATTTAAATAAGGTGAATCACGTAACTAACTTCTTAAATCACAAGTTGAAATTTGAAGTTGCAGAACATGTATGAGTGAGTGGAAAAGACAATTATCATCACCTGGAATATCTGTAGTTCTGTGAAGAATGACTTTGGGGGTAATGCATTCGTGACTCTCTTCATATACACGAAGTTGTTGGGTGAGGAATTGATTTTGTTCGAGCTGTACATTTTCTAAATTTTGAGAAGCCCTGCATTGCACAACATTCTCTTGGTCTTCATTATTGTCCAATTTCTTTTTTTTTCTGCGAAAAAAACAAAGAAATCATAAAATAAAATAATAACAATATGAATCATATATATATTACAACATTTAAAATATGAAATTAAATTACATTTGCAAATCATCTAATTTCTTTTGGAACAATTCTTCTACATTTTTGTCATTATCCTTTAAACCTTTTGTACGTTGATAATATGCCCTTTGATTCTCACGATGTCTTTTTCTTTTTTCTTCTTTTTTCTCTTCCTTCGAATCTTTTTTCTTCAAATCTTTTTTACGCTGACGCCATGCCCTTTGGTATTCTCGATTTCGTTCTCTAAAAAACGGAGATTATTTATTATTATCTTATTTCATTTATTTTCATTCGAAATTATTTGTTTGATAAACCTATACCGCACATGTCCTTACTGTAATGTTATGAAAATATAGGTTAATGCTATAAAGTATAAACATATTACAAATATTACATCTATAATGTGTAAGTACATATGTATCTATATTAATAATTTCGTCAAGCACTACGGTAGACTCGATCGAAACCTAATCTTGATAATAAAATTACATTAATTAATAAATAAAAATTAATTAAACCTAACCTAACCTCAATAATAAAATGAAATTATATTAATTAAAAAATGAAAATTAATTAAATTTTCATCTAGTATATTTATAAAGTACTTACTCATTTTCTTTCGCTATTTCTTCGTCACTTTTTTCATTAATAGATGCACTTTGTTCAATTTCCATATTTTAAACACACCTCGTTTTCGGTTTTGTCGCTTTTGGCTACGTCGTCTACGGCTTCTGCTTCTATTTTTTCTTCGTCTTCGAGCCTCCGTTATCGGCAAATCAAAACCTAATTTAAACCTTCCCCCGTTCTCTTTGATCAAACCAGCTTTCAGTCCAGTTTTTAATGCTTTTTTAACACAAATTGATGCATTTTTTTTAACGGCTTCTTGCACTGATAAATTATTTGATCTAAAATTTTGTCGGGGGGAGAACCATTAGAGTCATTAAGACACGCTATGGTGTCCATAACATCTGCTAAAAACGACACCTCTCCTTGGACCATTTTAATGCAGCAAAAGCAGAACTTAATCAATAAACTAATGAAAAGCACTTAAATTTTGAATTTAGCTACTAAATTAATTTGTCAAAATGACATAAAAAATGTACTTGAATTAGTCAGTTTGTTGAATAAGGTTGCCAAGTTACCAGTCAAGAAAAGTCGCATTTTATATTGCTTCCTTGAAATACATCCGTCTTACGAATTTTCGATCAGGCTACGTGTCCTGACGCGAGTTTAATATTTTTTACCCATTACAAAAAAAGTTCACAGCGTGCCATAAGAAGTTATCACTTCAAAAAAAATTACCACATTTACGGCATTTGCTAGAAGTGCATTGTTTGGTTGTATGATTCTTTCTCAGGCAATTCACACAGAGCCGCAGACGTTTAACTTCCTCAAATCTGCCATTAGGATCTAACTTGAAGTGTCAATCAGCGTGCCGAGTTCTTCGGCTGAATGTGGCCAGTGGTGGTATAAGAGTTT